>RPOG01000361.1:0-419172 GCA_008086565.1 Thalassoma bifasciatum | reverse complement strand
TTTATTGAAACAGCAATCAAGGACAAGCCTTTGAGAAATGTTTTCTCAAGTGCTTCAAGTGAAATGAAAGCTGAAGTGGACTGAGTGCAACTGTGAGTGTGTTTGGAGAGGTGCCTCCAAAACACAAAAATGAGAGACGCTGTTTTGGGGCTTCTTTTTCTGCAGGTGATGGGAGTTTTGACAGCAGAAACACGTGTTTGTAATGTGGATCTGACAGATTTCAGTGCATAGAAACTTTCTCTCTATTGTCATTGTAACCGTTACCTTACATGAACCCGATAAGCTGCTCTGACCTAAAGTCAACAGTGTGTTCATCGTGCTCTTTCATTTAAGATGCTAGACTTGCACTAAACCTGTGTCATTTCATCTGCTCTGTTGTGTTCTTGTGACTCTCTTGTTCGTTGGCTAACATCAGCTGCATTTTAAGAGTGGCATATAGTGTGACTGCTAGTCACAAGACCAGGGAGATCCTCCACTCACAACTGTAATAATTCTCTCCTCATTCATGTTGTATTTATTGGGCTGTTTAACCTCAAAGTTGCTGAATCTAGACTTGGGTCCACTAATTTTTTTTGTCTGTTGTTGCATTTAAGTGAAATAAGATCTGGCAAAGACACTGCATATTTCATTTTGAAAGTCAGATAGATTTTTAACCATGTTCCTGTCATCCTTAATCCAATTAGTTCAAACTGATACATCCTTGCGGCAGAATCTGGTAGAAACCAAAGTTTTGAGGACCCAGTTTGAAACTAACATGGAGCTGAATGTAACAAAGCACAGATAGTGGGGCTGAGGAAAGGCTGGATTGTGGTTTCTGCAAGAACGGCACATAGAATTAGATTTAAACTTTTTAACGGCTCAAACAGTGTGCGTTGGCTTCCTTTCCTAAACAGCAAGGGGCTCTGTATCACAAACATGTCTACCAGAGAACTAAACTAGAGAAAAAGAAGTGAACATTTGCTTACACCCATTATTTTTCACCCATTCCTCTTTTCTCCTGAGTGTGGCTGCAAGCAGTTGTTCATCACATGGTGATCATGTTTATCTCTGTGTGATGAATCATATAAATGCCTGTATTTTTGTACTTTAGACTGTAGGAGCTTCTGTTCCTCTGCAAAGTTGTCCACAGCTATAAATTATCAGAGGAGCACGACCCGGAGATTTTCCACAACAAAGACACACCAACAGACTGAGGCTGGTTAAATGCTGTCACTCATCCACACAGAGCAGACCTCACAGACCTCTGGTCTAAAAATGTGAAGCAATGCGGAAGTGCCAGAAGCAGCTTATAAAAAAGCAGTTTCTTGAATATTTGCTTGCTTCAGAAGTACCAGACACCACATACACAACCAAGCCAAAAAGAAGGAAATATTTTCACAGCAGAAATAAACATGTTTACAGCCAGGTGCAAAACATGTCTCTCATCCAAATAGGACATTTTTTCTGATGGCACACGCTGTAGGGGGTGTGTATTTTGTAACTCCATCATTTTGGAAGACATAAAGATTGTGAGTTTGCTCAAATAGAGGCACAGCTGACCTGGCTGACAGGCAGGCACCTAACAGATGTAAGCTAGGAGGCTTTCAGTCAGCTCAGTTAGGCTCATTTATATTCCCTTTATATACGGGAATGTACACTTCCTTTTCAAATGATGACTCCGTCACTGCTCACACACTTCTGTGTGTCCATGACATTGGAACTGATGTTAACACCAAACTGCGACCAGGGAGGCACCCAAAAGTCAAAAAGTTTGTGACGACAAAAAACAAGAACAAAGCGACTGTGGAGGACGTATTATTAATGTCCCTCTACCATAAAAGACAAGGCTACAAACTGGGTGGTAACAGCAACACTACCCCCATGGTTTCTGGTGATACCACTGTTGAGTCCGCACCAGTAACCTTTGAGGTGCAGAAACATGAACTAAATGAACTCAGAACTCAGACAGAAGGCTCCGTCCGTATCCGAACCATTATTCGACATTGAGCATGGACGAGCCTCTGGAGTCCAATATGTACCAAAGACCCAAAAGGTCATTTAAAAATTGCAGGAAAACCCTAAACATAGTAACTGACCAAAAATGTAACAAGTTGCAACATTTTTGGTGAAAAGTTGTTTTGTTCAGGTGGAATTTGGCTGAGAGGTAGAATTTGCATCAACAGATATCTACATTGTTTATGAAAAAAGGTATCGTCATTCTTGATACTGGCTTGGCCTAAAGTTTTTATCTTGGGTTGACTTTGGTTCCTCATTTGTACTATTGTTTACTGCCATACTTACTACTCACATTCCAAACAACGTCCCGCCCCTACTTCTGGATGAACAGTTTTAATATGACACAACATTTTGCTGAAGAGCTCAAAAATAATTCATTCAAGTTCAAAAACCAGGCTACATCAAAAATGAAAGTATATCTACACCCACCCCCATGCTACATTTCTTAAAAGCAAACACAGAAACTGTGATCACACCCCGAACACAATGTCAAAGTACAATAAACTTCACAGGAGTGAACAAACAGCACGAGTTACAGAATATCTAGAAACAAGGAAAGACGACAAAGAGGATGCCAGAGCCATTGTTTCCATTTGGGTTGTCTGAGGAAGGCCATGCAGGGGTTCCTTTCTCATGCTCTGATGGCGACATGCTCTCACTTCCTCCAGTGGATCAGTCCCTTGTTTTCTTTGGCTGAGCGCAAATGCTTCAACCGAGAGGAAACCCATACTGTACACACAGATCGCTAACATTGCATAGGAAACACTCTCAGGATCTGCATTCCCTCAAGGCAACATTATCAAAACTGTGATTGTTGGGAGGAAAATCTGAGCTCTGTGAAAAAGCAATGATAACATACATGATCATGTGAGAAGTGTGCTGGATATTACTGCATACAGCCACAGGTTAAAATGTTCAATGCAACACTATGAAAACAAATATAATCCAAGACAGCCAGTGACAATGTTCACATAATAAAACTGGAGCTTGCCCAAGACATCATGAAAGAAAACAGAGAAAGACGAAGGACCACCAGTAGAGGCATAACATTAATAACTCATTTCCTTATGTAATACAACTAAATCCTCGTGTCAACATTAATGCTTCCCCAAAGTCTCCATCCACCAGCCAGAAATACGATAAGCATCAGAACTCTGGGCCATCCAAGAGGTGATATGAAAATCCCACACCACAGAATAACAAAAGCTCACATCAGATATGGAAGACAGTGTGTAAACGTACGGTAAAGAAACTCCATGTGCTGGAGAGTTTGTCCCAGAAACCACCCACCAAGAGACAGTGACGTTATTTATTCACAGGTCATAAGAACAGAGCTTTGTAAAAAGTGCTCAGACTTTAACATTACACAGCATACACATCCAGACACATCTGGGAGGTATTTCACACATCTTACCTTTGAATCTTTTTATTTGTCAGTTATGAGTTTCCTTTTACAGCTGATTCTGTAGCGTCTACTTCTGATGACTGATAATGGCAGGTTTTGACCCTGTGATAAGCTTTAATCGTTCAGAAACAACTGAAATTTAGAAATCATCACATCACCATTGTTCTGAGACAACTGCACTGGCTTCCTATTGTCCAACACATCAGCTACAAAGTCCTGCTCCTCAGGCATTAACTGTGTGGTCTTTTAGAATCATTTGGTGTGTGATCCAAGGATTGTCCTTTTAAAAATCTGTCTGATCTCTCTTTCAAATTTAAGATCTAAAGGTCGTCTGTCTGGCCCTACATTAGGAGTAATAACCACTTTCATATTATATCTTTGCTGCCAAACAGCATTTGTATGTTTGTTTGTGTAGTTTCTGTCCATTTAAAGGTCTGAGGACACCCTGTCAGTCAAGTAGATAGTTTTTTTAACACAAGCTTGGTTTGAATCGTCTGGCTCCCATCTGTCTCACCTCAAAGAAACCTTTTATGGCCTTTATTTCATCCAGGTGGGCTAAGAATCTCTTGACGAAGCAGACCTCTTGAGTTAGCAGTCGACTTGCTTCATGCTCTGACAATAAGCAGACACGGTTGTCATGGGGACTTCATTTGCAAGGCATAAAAGACACCTGAGAGGAAGGAGCTAGCACCTGGCCTGGTTCATTCAGGGACAGAGAGCTGGGACGGTTGAGCGCTCCAAGCTGGATCCCCCGTAAACAGAAAGTCAAAGTGGAAACTATTGAGGCAGTCAGAAATACTAATGGACAAAGTGCTAGGCAACAAAGGATGTGTTCTGTTTGTTTGGTTTGGCCGAGGGCCAGACATGACCTAAACGGATACATGATATGTGTATGGGAAACCAACAGGGTGAATCCCAAAGAATCATTATCAGTCCCATGCAATAAATACTGAAAATTGTTGGAAAGAAAACCTCAGATCATGCTGTTCAAACTCAAAGAGAGAATCAGGTAACTTTCAACAGTTTATACATTTGTGACTGTTTGTGTTAGGTTAATATGAAAACATGATTTGGAGTCATCTTGGCAACATTTACAAAAAACCTGAGATCCAGGTAGAGTTCATGTTCTGTCATGATACAGATGATGACGATGCAATCATTTTAAAGCCACGGAAAAGAGGCGTGTTTACAGTTTATACATTTGAGGATTTCAAGTGTAAGAAGAGAAGCCCTAGAGGATCCTTGTAGAGCTGCAGGAGGTGGATTTTTGATGCATTTTGATGTATATAAGCACACTCCAAAGAACTGTCCTGGGATGTCTGTGTGACCTTGTTGCTAGGACATGTCCCAAAAAATACAAACAAACATCACTGACCTGGTGAATTTAAATGTCCAGAGCATTGTGCAAGCCGTCCTTTACTTCATTTGTTGATTGTTTTGTTGAAAACAAAATACTTCAAGATGTCATCTATGATTAGCGATGTGCATTTAAAATGAAAGAACTATTTAATTATCAGTGGCATCCATTTGGCCAACTACTGTATAACGCAGTTAGCAAACAACTTTAAGACGTGCTGCAGTCACCCCATGGCAAGGATTTGTCCAACATTTCAGGCCTTCATGAAACATTTTCACAGAACAATGTTGAAGTAACTCTTCTTTCATCACATACCTTGTGGTTGTAATGCAGCTTAACATGGAGGAACAAGTGGATTAGAAAGCTGCCAGTTTTAGCTAGAATATGTTTATAGGCTTGTTGTGAACTCTCTCCAGGATTCTCACTCTTTTTTTGTGTGGTGAATTAAGGCAAAGCGATGTGTTTCTTCAGTGGCACTGTCATTGTTTTGCAAGGCACACACTGATCATGCTGTGCTGTTTAGTCCCTGTTTACATATGCTTCTTTTCTGGCACTATCTTGGGGTTGATAAGTTGAATTGTGATTGTAGGAGGTGGTTTGCCAAAAAAAAAAAAAAAAAAAAAAGTTTGGTGCATGATCTAAGTTTCAAAACTCATGACCCAGTTTCTCGAGGTTGTTGCGGTCGCTAAATCCATCACTGTTTTCTTCAAAAAGTTCTGCCATTTGTGTTTCTTCTTTGTGTCTCACTGGTGGTACATATTGGGCAGTGACAGTAACACCATGGTATTCTGTGGTACTGCTCTGTTTAACCCATATCCATAAGCTTTTGGGGAAACACAGAAAAACAGATGAAATGAACACAAAGCAGGGACAGAAGGGTCCGTACGGATCCAGATCTGTATTCAATATTAAGTATAAATGCGCCTTAGCGCTAACATTTTGAATGTTATCCATGTGTCAGAGTGCTTTGTTTTTGTAGTTCTGGGTTTGTAACGATGCACAATAAAGCGCACTAAACAAAACCTTTATAAAAAAGACCACAGGTATTAGCAGCACTTCCTACGTTGAAATAAACATCATCACATTGTCATCTGTTATCTTTTGCTGCTTCTCTATTTTGCAATATTTTCACAAATCTGTTTTCTCAAAAATATGATAAAAACAACAAAATGATTCCTGTTTTTCGGTTTATTGCACTATTAATCAATTTATTATTGTAATTATGGCATAAGTAAAAAAAGCTTTTTTGAAGGCAGGATGTAGGGGTTATATTAATCCAAAACAAATGATAATACTCTAAAGAATTGAATTTAGGTATTTAAAAACTTAAGAATATGTCCTGATGGTCTTACACAATGGTAGGTCTGAAATGGTTAAAAGTTAAATTTGCTGTTTGTTGTTGAGGCTGTTGTCTGAGGCAGTGTCGAACACTTCTCGTCTTGCTCTGTGATTACTGGGCTATTTTAAAGCTGCCCTCGCTCTGCCTGAGCTTGAACACATTGTAATCTGCAGACAGAAGCTGTCCCTGGAATGAAACACATCACTGTCTAGACTGACAACAACACATGACAAAAGGCTCTGCAGCATATTCATGGGTTTGAAAACAGTTAATGCTGTGTGCATGCTCCCTCGGGCGGGGATGGTGTCTAAGCAGTGGCATGGCACTAATAGTAAGAGGGAGTACATATATCACAGCAAATAATAGATGCAGAATAGAGATAGGCTCCATTCTACGCATGAGAGCGACCAGTTTCTCACACAACAGATACAGACACCATCAGCCTCACAGAGAAACAGTGAAACATTTATTAAGCACTAACTACAGACATTTACAGCTGCTATCACACACATTATTTCATCATTCTGAATATATTATTTCAAGGTTTTTTGATCAGCAAGAAGCATCCAGTGTATTAAAACAAACATTGGTAAAATGTGTGCAGCACATTTATGAAAGAAAATTAATTTCTGAACATGTGGAAAACTCTGTCATCCATCACAGTTTGATGATAACTGAACAAGAAATAAAAGCTAAAGTTTCTCATGAAGATCTGTTTGGCCTTTACAGAGTGTTTAAACTGTGATTTAATCTGTTGTAATTCTATTTTTTCATTTAGTGACTAATAACCCCTGAAAACAACAATCACACACCACAGCCAAAAGCTGTAATCGTTCACACTGTGAGTATACATGGAGTACGGTTAATGGCTGTTTGAGTGAATAAAAAACAAGGCAGCTCATAATTATTGCTGGCAGGAAAATATCACTTCACATTAAATTAAACACAAATTACATGTTGATGTTAAATTAACCTATCTTTGACTGACATGGCCCTGACATAACCTCATCTTTACATTATTTTCAAACCATGTATCAAAAGTTAGGATCAGTTTGTGTCTCTGAGGGCCTCACACTGAAGTCACCCCTTTCATCAGAGCTCCTTCAGAGTGTAAGAATTCAAAATGAGCTTTTAAAGACACGGCTGCCTTCTGCCTCCAGGAACGTCTGTTATCCATCCAATTATAACACTCACCCAAGGACAACACATTAAAAGGATTCTGGAGGCTTGACAAATCATGTGCGTCAGCCGTCCAAAATGAAAACTCTCATTTGATGCACTAGAGCGTCTTAAAGTTCAGCTCAAATTAAAGGAACTATGAAGAGATTAAATTACAGAAAGGGAACTCAACTTAAGTTTTTACTTTTTTGTTTTCTCCAACAAACAATTAATGAACTGTTAAAATTATATGTGAGCAACTACCTGAAATAACACATTTCTTTAACTTAGCTTATCTACATAAGAATATTGAAAAGTTAAAGTCACTAAATTCAAGCTAGAAACAAAAACATTAAAAGTTCTTTCTGCACTAAGAGGAAAATCACTATTATATCACATGTAAGAACATTGTAGAGGCACTAATGTAAATGTGATGGAAATCCTCTGTTGATCAGTGTGGTGGTTGGACAATGATGATCTGAAGAGCATAAAGAAAACTTGGAGATGGAGGCAGTGTAAAGAAAATTAGGGCCCATTGGAAAACTTTGTCTAGTATGTTAAGAGCAGATGTTTAAGATTTTTAAATAATATAGACTATGTGACACAGCTCCTTATTGAATGATGCAATAATTGGAATTTAAAGAAAAAGTTTCTTGCATCAAGTGTTTGCTGGAGCTAATTTGCTTCTGTGTGCTCCTGTGTATGCAAAGAGGGCATCATCTCAACTACATTTGGAGCAGGAGACACTTTTGAAGAACGCGAGGCTCTTTATTGAGACCAATCCTCCAGGCAGTTTTTAAACTTACAGTACTATCTCAAGATGAAATCTCTTTGCAGTAATGCAAAAAAATGCAACAGTTTCAAGCGTGTACAAATGTAGGATTTTTTTTTTTTTCCAATTGGGAACTGATGCATGGTTTTAAAGATTCAGTGTGTCAGTCAAATTACATTAAATGACTACGTAGGCCAAGCAGTACATCCTGGAACCCCATAAAAGCAAACCAAGGGAAAACATCGACATCGTATACAAAGGCAAAGAAACCAATCACACTTTCTACAATGGCAGCTCGTTGTTTCCTGCTCGAGTGAACATCCAGGGAGGAAACACTTGGGCTCCAGTGAGGCCTGTATTCTGCATTAGGACCCTCTGAGCTCGTTCATCAAACCATGCTCCATGGACCACTTAATAACAAAGCAATTCGACTTGGCCACAGCCCACATAGTAGACATTCCTCCAGAGCCAGAGTCCGCAGACACGAGGAAATATTTAATTACACTGAGGCACCGACCTGAGGCTTCTCCCCTACTGTGATACTATGTGATGGATTTCAGCCTACCAGGGCTCCCTGTACACCATGGAAAAGTCCAACTGATTGGATTCCTCATTGAGGAACTCCACCAGGCTTGAAGTAGAATCATATTTTTGCTAATTTGCTGGCATTTGCTATTTTTTGTGATCAACTTAATTGGCTGAAGAAAATTTCAAAAAGCAAAGAGGTGGTGTTGGGTCATTACATTTGGCACTTAAATCCCGTAGCTCCGTGTGAAAAGAGATAAAACATTCAGAAGTGTCTGAGTGAGCCAGAAGTCTGGTGATTGTTAATACATAAAGCCCTCATAGCAAACCCTATCTGGATATTATCAAGGAACAGTCGGGACTTCAAACAGCCAAAACAAAGTGCATTCCTTAACACTTACTTCTCCAGGATGATCTAAACTGATGAGCCTGCAACAGATATCCTTCAACTAAAAACAACCTCTGTGAAAAACCTGGGTCAGCCGCAGGGCATCAGAGAGAAATGGTCAGTGATGAGCTGAGTTTGGACGAGCAGAGACAGATGGTGCTTTTAGACATTTACACTTGCTGTTTTCACTGGTACGATCCCTGTCATGCAGTCAACACTCCTGGTCCAAACTGAATCCAACCTGCTGTAATTCCCCCAATCTCCTCGACCACTGGTGATCACTTTAAACACACAAGAGCATTTATTCTTTGTTTGGGTGGGCTAGCTTTTTGCTCTTTGATGTTTGCAAACAAGGAATTTACCCAGTCACGGTACCATTTTTCTCATTTTCCAAATTGTTCATGGAGAAGTGTGTGTTGAAGTTGGATTGCTTACTGATGAGTCATTCCATTGAATTTTACCTTCATCCCTGAAAAGTGAAATCAAATGACAAATCAAAGCAGCTCAGGCTTGTTTCCAGATCGTGTTTCCAGATCCATCTGTTCTCTCTTTAGTGAAGCAATGTCTGGATCTAATATGGACCGGGTTACACTGAGATTAGGCTGACTAACAGGAACTGCCTGCTAACTGGGCGCTTCAACATCTGTCTAACCATAGTTTTTAAGACTGTTTCCTGCAGAATGACCATCTTTGAACTGCTTACCTCTCTGACATCACCTCTTATTTCCTCACACACATACCTCGACTCTAACTGTACAGTACCTTCCCCTGGAATGCACTGATCCAGTCCTTGTATCAGGTATCAGTCCATTACAGAGACAAAAAGTTAGACTGGATGTCAGTGACAAAGGTCTGATCCAAAGGGCACATCTAACGTATGTTCTTCTATGTTTACAACACCCATCACCCATGTGTCTGTACAACACCATCCATGCTGGGAGAGCTGTGCATTTTTGCCAGGCCGAGCTAAGTAGGATGAAAGAAAATGAGTTCAGCTGCTCAGCTGTTTGAAGGTATTTCACACTTGTTTTGCCAACCACTCTGGCAGCAACTTGCAATATGTGCAAGTTTGATTCCTCACTTATATTTTCATTTCATTTTGGTTTACAAAGTTAGAGAACCTTGTCAAAAGTTGCCAAAACAGAGCGCTCAGTCTCATCCTCATATTAAAGAGGCTTTGAGGACGATCTGGAGGTTCTAGGGTTTATCCGGGATAAAGAGCCTGTTTCCCATGAGCCCTTGCGGCTACTGCTGTGAGGACACGTCTCTTACAGAGGCATGTTTGTTTTGAAGCAAATTACTGGCGAGATTCCTTTTAAACACCATTCTTCTTTATTCAAGAATTTTTTTTCAGATAATAAGGGACAATGACGTGATAATTAATAGCACTTACGTGGTGCTGTTGTTTGAAACGTGGCAACAAGCAAATTTTGAGACACAAGACATGGCTCCTCATTTCATTGACAGATTCTGAGGTTTGGACAGACCACTGAAGTTTTACTGCTGTATGTGGGTTAGAATAAACATGATCACAAACAGTTAAACCTGAGTTTTAGCCTTTAGCCCGCGCTCTATCACTATCCTGTTTATCCTGCTTAAGCTTTGTTGGCCAGCATGGTGTTGTGATAAGGACTAAGTGCTGTAAATCGAACATGTCCAAGCTGAAAAGCAGAATTTAAAAACAACTGATTCTGTTGCTGATGACCTGATTTTAAGTTGTGGGTTACAACCAAGAATATCATAAGAAGTGAAACATTTTCAGGATCTGTTAGAAAGTCCTCTCAGTGACTTAAGAAAAAGAGATTGTCAGCAATACTGATAACAGATTGGATCAATATCCTTATCTTCTAAAATCTAAGCTCAGGTATCAGTTGGATTGGTACATCCTTTGGTTTCCTCTTTCTCTCTCTCTGTTTCTCTTTGTTTCTGCCCTGAAGCACTTTGGAGACTTTAATCATCAAAGTACAATTTGAATGAAAATTTTAATAAAAATGTAGTTTTCTCTGCAGGTAAATTGGGGTGGAGTTGAGAAGTCTTGTCATTAATGGCTTAGTATCAAACCAATGACACTAAACAAGACTCTAGTTTACAAAAATACTCACGTAAGACCATCGATTCTTGCAAAATCACTCCAGATCTGTTCACACCGGATGATGTCTCTCTCTGTATTGATGAGAGTGTTTCTTTGAGGACAAAGTGAGTAAAACCAGAGGTAAAAAACAAAAGGAACTTGTTGCTCACAGAGTTTAATCTTACTTTGATAAGAATGCTGAACTTGGTCAGCACCGTATTTATTATGGCCATTTGTGCAGTGAGTGGGATGAAGAAGCATTTTCTAATCTTACAAAACTCAGAATAAATAAGCAACAATTCAAGCTTTTAGGGGAAAATACTAAGTGATTGGGCTGAGACGCATTAAGACAGACATATCTGGGGCTGCAGCAGATTTTTCTTCTTGAAAACCATCATGTAACATAATGCCAGAGGGCACTTTGTTCTCTTATGTTTCATACACTTTGTACTTTGCAAAACACTACTGCTCTGAAAGATCATGAAATTGTTGTTTCTGTTTCTAAGGATGAGCTGTGGCTTCTGTCACAGAGAAAACCATTTCATGTTGCATTGAGAAACAAAGTAACATCCTTTTGTTAGGGGTTCATTTTGTATTAATATTATGTTTTATATAGTGGTTTCGGGAGAGATGTGCTCATAATTCAAACCACGTACTGCATCCAGACAGATTGAAACCAACTGAATCACTTGCAGAGGATTACAAAGTGAGGTCAATACATCACATGGCTTTAATCCAAGTATACACAGTAGAAAATCTAATCTATATGAAATCTTCCAGCTACATTAAACATGTCGTCATTGTTAGGTTAGGACCTCTGCCCCGTATGCAAAGGGAGACTGTCATAACATCAATGGTGACAAATGACCTTCAGCTCATCTCCTGTGGTAAAATGTCACATGAAAGCCGGAACTTTACAGTTTTTTTCTTTCTCTTTGAGCCAACAGTTTGAGGTTTTCACCTGTTTCAGGCTTCATAATTGATGTGATGCGTCGCAAGAGAGGGATGGATGTCAAGGAGCATTCATTAATCTCCCTCGTGGCACACCTGTGATGAGTGCCATACGGCTTCCTTAACAAGAGGCTCCTTGCGAAATCCTCACCACAGAGTGATCAAGGTTGTGGAGATAGTCAACGGAGCCATTCTGACAGAAATGTGAACAGGTATATAAAAGCAGAGGTATTACAGGAGCTTTTGTTTCCATGTGCACAGATGAAAACCTTGAAGTGTAGCTATTAGACTTCTCTGGTACAAAATGTGTTTTGTTTTGTTTGTGCGTAGCAGCCTCCCTGTTCACATTCTCTACAACAGTTTAAAAGGAACAGAGATCGATTTAAACGGCCTCAGATATGACAGGATGGTAACAGATGAGAGTAATTGTAGGGATTGAATGTGTGCCGGGGTGAACTGGAGGTTGATGATTAACTGAAGGATGCTCCAAAGGTGATTTGCTTTGTACCACAATTTGGTTAATTGTTGATCATTTTCCAAAAGCTTCACAGACAAAAGATTTGCTTAATTTGTTCTAATCAGTCTACAAAACTCTGAATATGCCTTTTTGTTATTGTAAAGTCATTAGTCCCGTCCTCATAAACATTTGGTTCAAGAAGGGGAAAAAAGAGAACAACAAGTCTAATGAGAGGCTGATTTCACTTTCCAGCAAGACCTGGCTTCTGCCAACACTGCCAAAAAAATCAAAAGCTGGCTACGTAACCATATTACTGGTAGTCTCAGCGTTTAGATAGCAATAGAACACAATATCTAAAATCTTAGGTCTTGACAGATTGGTCAAAATGCTCTGAAAAAGGCAGACAAGCAAGAGTACAACATGGCACAAATCTGTTCACATTCATCCATAAAGATCCAAAAGGGAAGCTAAGAGTCACTGGGACCTCTTTTGTTCCACATTGATTCTTACATGTTGCCATTTTGTGTAAATTAAAGGAGAGTTGAGAGGCCAGAGGGAAGGGAATATCCGAAAGGCTCACAAATGTCAACAATAACAAACCTGAAAACCAGATCAATAATATCCTCTTAGTTTCCAATTATTTCTGTGTGCTCTTCCACTGGCAGGCCGCTCAGTGTTACATTGCTTTCTGTCTGTTTCCTTATTTGGGAAAAGATGTTTGGCTGGAAAGCCAAAGTTCCAGCAAAGTTTATCGAAAATATAAGACAAAGGCTGTGTCTCAAATCACACACTTCTGTAAGCACACTTACATGAAGTGCACTGTGCACACTGTGAACTCCCTAGAACAGTGCACAAAATATTTCAGAAGTTTTTCTATAAATCAAACACTGCAGCTTCTCACTTACTGGAAACTACGATCACATTCCACAGTCGTTCATAGGTGTTCCTCTGTTATTCATTCACTACAACTATCTATTTTTACTAGACCTGGTCCTGCCTCTCCTCTAAATAGTTAATATTGCGACGATTGAGTGTGAGAAGTGCCCAGCATTCTACACTCAACCTTTTGGACGTTTTGAGTGCGCCAACTGAGGAATCAAAGTGCACTGTATTTACCCTTACTGTCAGTGTGAACACACTTATGCAGTCAAAATAGTGAGTAAGTGATTTGGGACACAGCAAAGAATGGTGTGTTTTTGCTTATTAGGGTCAAATCACTTGTTTCAAACTTAAGTCCAAACACAAGAATTTGATTGAGGAATCTTGACAAAGTGCTGCAACACAAACTTTGACTTTCATTACTCTCAATTCTGTACATCTGGGTCAGAAGTCCCAAACAAGCAGAACATTAATAAATGTAAACTCATCCGTAACACTCAGTACATCCAGGATCAATGTGTGAACAGCAAGTGCAGAAATGTAAGTGACATTTTTCCTCAAATTTCATTGAGTTTGAGGGCAAACACAAAGTCAGAGTCGTCCTGTAATGAGCCCTGAGTTGAGCTGAAGCCCATCTCTGATGGATCAAGAGGAGTGATCGGCCTTCACACACAAAAAAGTCTCATTTAAGAGCACAGATAGCTGCTTTGTTCTGAACATATGGGAACAGTTTCTTTTGTTCTATCAGTCAGTGAGTTCCCATCTGCTCTTGCCATGAATGATGTTCCATAGCAAGGAAACAGCTGGAGGTTGAAAAAGAGAGAGAGTAAACTGTGATATCATTCTTCCTTCCCTTCCGCTTTTAGAGAAAATAATGAGAGCGTCACTTCTTCCTCTACTTTTTTCACTCACTAACAACTGAGATAAGTTCAAACAGTTGATTTTACATCAACTTTGGAGTAAAATCGACTAGATAGGCATTTTCCTGAGTGTATGCGTGAGCTCTTTGCATCTAACAGAACTCAGTGTGTTCTGACACAGTGCTGTCAGGATGCCTGGAGGGGTGCTAAGCCATGCCCTTAATGTGAAATACCAGAGCAGAGCCCACCCAGTATCTGACAGAGGAAGTCTCTGCAGTAGATTGCCAGAGTCCCCGCAGGCTGCCGTCACCTGGCTGCTAAGCCTCACAGCTGCCTGGAGAGAGTGAGATGCCAATGTGCCAGTACATATCCTGTCTAACCTTTAAATCCTGATAACCAGGAAACTTCAGGTTGTCTGATTGCCAGGTGTAACCCTGGACACCCGCTAGGAAGAAGTTAAATAAAGAAAAATAAACTTTGATCGCTCTATCAATGTGGCGGATGTGTCACGTGCAGCGTATATGAAACAAGTAGATACTGTCAGTCTCATAGTGTATAACCCAGGTTCATTCAAGGTGACAGAGCTGCAGTAACTCTGCCTCCAAATAAACTGTCAACTCAGCAAGCATCGGGCAGTGATCATTAATGAGAAAGTGCTGCAGACCATCGAAGAAAAAGCAATCCAAAAAGGTAGTTCTCGGTTGCTGAGTGATTAATCTCTTCGCAATTCTGACTGCAGAAGCTAATAGCCACCGCCAATTAGATGTTTGAAAAGTGCAAACTTAAAGAGTGTTAAATTAAATTCATAATCATGAAAAAGGCAAATCTCTCGTTGCATTTTCAAAGAATGGACTGACCACATTCCTCTTTACTTTCATGACAGCTATTCTTTATGAGGCTCTCAATCTCACTGATATTTCCCCAGCTGCTGTGTTCAAATTAAAAAGAAAATTGGAAAGCATTTTGCCCAGCTCTTATCACTCATTTTTGCAGGGCCCTGCTGTCCGGTAAATCCATGCACCTCAGGGTTTCAGGATTCTTGCATTTTCAGATTAGGCAGGCGGATTACAAGTTGAGAAAATTCCTCAAACTCAAAAGCTTGTGGAAGTGTTTCCAAATCCCTGAGCTTATCTGAGAAATGCATTGTCACCTTGCTCAAAACAAGGTTGTTTTCCTTCTATGAAACGTTGTCATTTTGAAGATAAATGCTTTTTTAGCCCGACAGTGACGAGAGGTAAGTGAGCAATCCATAATGGATGTGCTGCTCACACAGTTGGACTGGCAGCACTGTGGTCTGAGAGGGGAGGAAGGACAAAATAAGTATGAGATTGAAATGAGGAAGCTCAGTCAAAGGTGTGGAATGTTTGGCGAATCTTTTGTTAGCTTTGCACAATTGTTCCGGGACATTCTAACATTTGCAGAGTAACCACAAACAAACTGAAGATGTGCAAACTGAAACAAGGTGCTTCAAAGAAAAGTCAATGCACCAATTTATTCATTTGGTGATCAGGAACACGTCTGCCTCTAGTGTCTGAGAGACCAGGCAGTACATTATGCTCTAACTGAACCCTATACTGTATCATCTCACATATTTCTCCACGCTCTGGGCTCTGTGATTATCTTTCTCAGCGGTAGCCTGAGCGAGGTGTGAGGTGATGGGAGGAAAGCATATGGTGTTTTCGGTGTCCTGGTGAGGAACACACCAGGCACAAACTTCCCCACAGGAAGTGTTGTAGATACAGAGAAGGACTCCAGCTGCTACTCTGGGTGACCTTCATTACCACAATTAACATGTGTGCCACTCACAGGTTCAGTTAGGCTGGGGCGGATGGTGCTCTGTGAGCATGAGTGGAGAGGAGAAGGGCAAGGGGCTGAAAAAATTCAAAGCAAAGGTTCAACAAGAACCAAAAGTTGGTTCAAGGACTATGATCAAAATGTTTGATGAAATAATGAGCCAGCAGGTTATTGGTGAACACAGAGAGTGGCAGGCTCTACTATCATTACTCGACAATATTACAAAACAAGAAGGATTTTTCCTCAAACCAGCTCTCAGGGTAATTGCATCATTTGGTCAATATGGTTGGAAAAATTCCACATATTGTATTCTAGACATTGCACCTCATGAAGAAAAAGCAGTGCAGGAGTATTTATTATCATTTTATTGCAATCTGCATGCATATTTTGTGTTCTCAGTCTTTTTTATCAAATCTGGAGCAGACAGAGCCGTCTATCATTTAATATTAGTAATGTAAGTTAAAACAGTTTATAAGATGCAGCCAAATATTCTGTTTCTAGAGGGAGGCTTGAGCTGTAGCTGAAAGGATCATGTAGTAAAGCGGATACAGACCTGGTAAAGACAATGATGTTTTTGCTGGTCAGGAGCGGTGATACACAAGAGCTGTATGTGTTGCCCATAAAATAGGGGTGTAGTGCTTTTCTTCTGGGCTTTATTCTGCTCCTTACAGTGCCCCCTTATAACTTTAAATTATTTACAGTTCAGGAAAAAAAATGTCCTCACACTGATGTTTTCGTAGACCGTTATTTCAGTCTCTGTCTGAATCTTTTTATTCAATCTGCTGTCTCTTTAAGGCTCCCTGCTCCACAACACCCCTTCCCTTTATTGGTCAATTCTAAATACATCTGAATACTCAGGGGTTTGATGATTTTCACACATTAAGTATGAGCACCAAGCATTGTTATTTGATCCGTCTTAAATAAAATAAAGCATTATACCCCCTCTTTGATTTTTAAAGTTTTTATTTGAATTACAATGCGAATCTTCAGGATCTCATAAAAGTCTGCTATTTCTATTTGGATAAAACAGTGGTTATAGAATTGGCTGTCTGCTACAACAAAACCACACATTTTGTACTGTACTGCAGCAAAATAAATCTTATATTTGAGGTTTTTCTCATCAGCAGATTGAAACACTATACTTGCTTAGCAGTTATGTGAAACTCTCTCTGTCAAAACAATGGGATCGAGGAATTAGCCTGAGCTCAGACAGAAAATTTGAACGACATTCCAGGCGTACAACAAGAAAATATAAACTTTTTTGAAAAACAAATTTGTTCTTCTGATGCTGACTAGCAAGGCTGATAGATGAGTGGACAGTCATCTATATGTGCACATTACTTATATGCACCCTACTAGCTTATGCAAGCAGAAATAGTGGCTTTATTGTAGTGTTATTAAGGCCAACCTATGAACTGCAACTAAGTACGTTGTATGGTTGAATGACAGTGAGCACACAGCAACATATAAGTCTGACCCAATGTTCAGTTGCTGTTCATTTCTTTTACATTATTAAAGCCTGAAAATTAAAAAACACATTTCTTTTCTCGTTATTGATTTGCACTTTTAAGCTGACTGTAACTCCATGTTGCTTATCATTACCATTTAAGTGGTCATTACATTTGCGGTTTACATACAGGCCTCCAAAAGTCTGCATTGACCCTGGAATAAAGGATCTGTTTGTCTGTGAGGCTTGTGCTTGACAATATACACCAGCACACATTTGATTTGGCTTTTCAATTATTCATGAATTATCCTCTCCACTACAAAACAGGAAGTTTGTTTGGACTAACCCTGTTTTGCAATCTTACTCCCAACCTTCTTCCCAAACCCTGAGTAAAAATCAATGTGGGAAAAGATCAACTTATTGCACAAAAGCTAATGGGCACTTTGTTGGAACTTGTATTTGTTATTCTAGAGCTGATCGATCAGCAAACACAAAGGCCAAGCGAGGTGAGCAGCAGAGACCATTACCTCCTACTTTCCACTGCTTCCCAACACATAACCTTTTATTTACATGGCTGATCAGGTCCCAGAGGGTTCACGCATGGCCCACAAAAACAACGCTTAATTGGTCAGTGGGAGCCTCTGATTTGCAACGAGTGAAAAACAGCGTAGTTAGAGAGTGTTGTGCTGTTTAATCAGATGACCTCCCATATTTGTTATTGATCTGCGTCTCTTATGTTTATTGAGTAGAGAGGAAGCTAATAAAGACGAGGTGTTCTGTGAACGTGTGGTGCCTGTACAGAGGGAAGGAAGAGCTGTTTCTAATAGTGGTCTTCGATTGATCTGAGAAAAGCAGACAAACTGAAAAATACATATATTTGTGTAGCTTTTGATCATTATGTTAATCACTGAAGAGTTGAAGGCTACCAATACACTAATGGAAATAAAAATTGATTTTTGAAGGCGCACTCTATTCATATAGTGGTCCAATGTCAGATGACACACTCTTTAAACAGACAGCTCATTCATATTCTACTGGCCAATAATCTACAGGCATAGACTTTTATTGACATACAAGTGGAAGTGGCTGCCAGAAAGAAACTGCAGTGGTGTCATTCTCTGATTTCAGCTTTGTCTTCCTGTCAATATAGGACTAACTGCACAGTCGAAACGGCTGAAGTTCAACGTTTTTGAAGTTGTAAGAGCAAGGGGAGCATTAAGCACACCATATGGATCTTACACACTCACAAGCATAATTTAGAGTTTACTTGTCTGTGCCTCTTAGAGGAAGGAGTATCTGTCTTCTTTAGCTTCAAGTCAAAGACTCCAGCTCATCACTACTGAAGGTAAGAGTCAAGGAACAATGTATGGAGGAGATCTAGGCGAAGTACAGAGGTTGAATACAAAGAGAAGGTGGTGAAGTGAGTGAGAGTGGGAGTTCACAAAAGTTACTCTCTCCACTTTTATGGGTTTGTTCGAAGGTCATTTAGCAGGAAACATCAGATTGGAATAAAGCCTCACAACAGCTGTGTGACCTCCATTTTAAGTGTTATCACAATGTCTTGGGGTAAAACTACCCATGGAGGAGTACACAGAGGATCAACATACTGAAACTTGTTGCTGAACAGGCTTGTGTATGGCAGTAATATTTAAGGAGTAGTCTGAGAGTTAACCTTGAGTCATACCCTAACAGTACTGTTTTCATTATTTTGTTACAGATATCTGATAAATTTACTGAACAAAGGCCAACTTTGATTTTGTGTCTTTTGGCAACACTTGCCTACTGTTGTTTTTGCTTCTTGTCTTGCAACTTCCTTGATTAAGGCACATTCTGTTCAGAAAAGCACAGCTTCACTGATTGTGCTAAACAGATGCTTTAACCAGCGGTGAATGATTTAAACTCTCCATGTAATTAGAGAAAATAATAACATGGTTATCGCACAAGGATGATCAAAAACAGAAAAGACGTTCTTCCACACCTTCCCCGCCCATAGCAACTACAGAGTCAGGACAGAAATAAAGATCCAAATGGAACTTGTAGGAGGTTTCAATGAACAGATTGTTGGCTCAACAACATGCAGATGTTGTCAGTTGTACAACAGAGGTCTTGGATGATGCAACACACCTGTTCAGCCTGACATATTCACTTCTTTGCTTCTTTTCGTCACTTACCAAAGCAAAACACTGCCAAAATCACAGAGATGTTCAAGTCTAAAAAGATAAAAGCTTCTGTGTTTCACTTTGATTCATTCAATTTTGGAGCTGTGGCAACAGGATCCTTCTGCTGAGTGTTACTGTTTCAGGCCCACCCATATGTCATCAGTACAAGCTGTATAACCGTTATGCCACCACACTAGTCTATGATGGAATTAACAGAGCTTTTGCCTCAATTTCTGACAGGAATCCTTACCATGTTCACTTTACCTTTTAATACCCCATTCTTTGCTTTTCTTAAACTATCAAATAAGTTATGTCTATATTTGATTTGATTTGTTTTGTATTCCTCAAATGCCTGTTAAAAGTCACTCATAAAGATAATTTTACTTTAGATCCTAAATAATTTTGTTGTGTTTAATCTTGAATACATTGTTTACAAGGCGGTTCTGCCACTCATAATGTAGCGTATACACTGATGTGTCACATCAATGTGGTTTTTGAAGCGTAAATGTTTGTTTTTTGAAATGTACTATGCCAGCAGTGCATACTGGGTAAGGAAAACAGTCCATCTACTAACCCACTGAAAGTCACTTTTTTCCTGTTGGCTCATAAATACATTCTATCTCTTCACTAATCTTATCCAGTAAATGTGAAAGTATCATTTTTAATCCCGTCTTGCTTATTTTTATCTGTATGTCACTTAATATGTATGGACATATTTTTTACTAGGCTACATTATTCTATATCACATATTCTTATTGTACTGCTTTTTACTTGATACTTTCTTGTTTGCCTCTGTGACTCAGTGAATTTCCCCATCGTGGGACAAATAAAGGAGTATCTCACCTTATCTAGCCCTGAAACATACCACACTGTGAGAATGTGCAGTAAAAATGTAAATAAAAGGCTGTTTTTAGGAGTGCTGTTCATCTTCATGACACCTACACAGTGGCAGCAATTACAGACTCTGAAGTTACTGCAAAGAGATGATCAATCTTCTTCCTGATGGTCTCCTGTGCTATTGTTGGTCACACAGAGACCTAAGTAATATTTCAAGTCTGTTTTATAACCAGCTCAAACTTTTTATTGAAACTTTACACCATTTATCACAGCTTCTTGACCTCTGTATTCTTTTCCTTCTCAAAACACACACTTTGAACACACACTTTAATTGACAAATTTAACAGTAATTGCACACGCTGNATTCTTATTGTACTGCTTTTTACTTGATACTTTCTTGTTTGCCTCTGTGACTCAGTGAATTTCCCCATCGTGGGACAAATAAAGGAGTATCTCACCTTATCTAGCCCTGAAACATACCACACTGTGAGAATGTGCAGTAAAAATGTAAATAAAAGGCTGTTTTTAGGAGTGCTGTTCATCTTCATGACACCTACACAGTGGCAGCAATTACAGACTCTGAAGTTACTGCAAAGAGATGATCAATCTTCTTCCTGATGGTCTCCTGTGCTATTGTTGGTCACACAGAGACCTAAGTAATATTTCAAGTCTGTTTTATAACCAGCTCAAACTTTTTATTGAAACTTTACACCATTTATCACAGCTTCTTGACCTCTGTATTCTTTTCCTTCTCAAAACACACACTTTGAACACACACTTTAATTGACAAATTTAACAGTAATTGCACACGCTGACACTTTGCTCTTCGNCTTATCTAGCCCTGAAACATACCACACTGTGAGAATGTGCAGTAAAAATGTAAATAAAAGGCTGTTTTTAGGAGTGCTGTTCATCTTCATGACACCTACACAGTGGCAGCAATTACAGACTCTGAAGTTACTGCAAAGAGATGATCAATCTTCTTCCTGATGGTCTCCTGTGCTATTGTTGGTCACACAGAGACCTAAGTAATATTTCAAGTCTGTTTTATAACCAGCTCAAACTTTTTATTGAAACTTTACACCATTTATCACAGCTTCTTGACCTCTGTATTCTTTTCCTTCTCAAAACACACACTTTGAACACACACTTTAATTGACAAATTTAACAGTAATTGCACACGCTGACACTTTGCTCTTCGCTGTTTTAAAACCTCCAATTAAACCCTGATCTCTGCAACTTTTAATAAGCAGGAAGTCTAGTCAACTACTTTGAAACCCAGGCAAGAAATTTTTCAAACATCTAACAAGTTTCTGTCAAATGTTCCGCCTGGGTGGGAAACATCAGCAGAAAGTGTTGGCCAGTCGTGGTTTCCCCCTCTACAACAATAAAACACTTGCTATGTCAAAGTGTGGCTGATCCAAACGGTCTCTGTGTCCAACACCTGATTCGAATCTGACGTGATCTTAAAGTTGCGAAAGAATTGCTTCTGGCAGATTGGACAAAGTTGAGCAAAAAAGAGTCATTACTTTCTATCTGACAACCATCTGGCTGTAATCTGATAACAATGAGTGATACTGAAAGGAGATCTGTGTGTGAGTGTATTCATTAATGTGTGTATTTTCCAAAAATGCGGTGCTGCCTGTATAAAACCTGCAGGACACTGCATCATGCCCTGACTCCTCCATTATCTTTACACCATCGCTCAATCCTCTGGAGCCACTTCCACTTCTCTTTCATTGACTCCCTTCTCGGTCGCTCACTTGCAGACCTCCGAGGGGGGAATGGATTAAAAAAAGACCAAGTCAGGGATTCAGAGGTAATGTCTTGGACCTTGTCCCAAACACAAGCATTAGCACCATGAACTTTTAGGCCTCAGGTAGCACAAAATCACACGTGAACCTCCCCACCACAGCAAGTGCTAGTCTCCACTACATCTGTAGTTCTTTACTCCCACTTTCAGCTTTCTACTCTGTAAGTACGACGAATGATGCACAGAAAATGATAAATACAACAGTGAGAGTTGCACTGTATCAAATCCAGCTCTCTGCACCTCGTCTTGTCATCTACAGTTGGACTCATATCTGCTTCGAAGGCAGAAATTTTCCACATTTTTGGGGCTGTAGATAAATTCACACACCCTTTTCGAGAGACTGATAGAGTTAACTCGATATGCACTTGCTCAGCAAATCCATGTGCCTCACTTCAGGATCAATACACGCTGCTTTAAAATGATATAAGAATCATCAGGCTCAGCGAGCATAAAACTGTGGAACCAGATTCAAGTCTGGACTCATTAAATCTTATGGTATCAGCTCTGCTGGGCTAAGAGAGATGTTTTGTTCTGACTTTAAATCTTCCTCGTATTCTCTTTGACAGCTGCAGTCTGACAGCAAAGTGAACAAAGGCCGAGAGCGTTTCTGCAAAGTTTAAGAGGTCACACTGAAAACTGGTCAAAATACGTGATCATTCATCAACAACCTGTGACAAATCAACACAACTAGGCTGTGCATCATGGGAAACAACTACATTAGACAAGTATTGTTGACAGTCTGCAGGATAATAGAAGGGCCTTTGGAAATATGTCAAGAGCTCATCATGTGTACATCTCTGCATTCCTGTTTTCAGACTTCAAATAAATGTATCATTCTATCATCATATTCAATGGTAATATCTAACACTATTATAAACAATCCAAGTATAAGTTTGTGACATAACTCATGAAAAAAAGCAGAATATGCAGCCACAGCTCAGCAAATATCGCAGCTGGAACAGATCAGCACTTCTTCTTTGTCTCTTTATTTATGAGCAGAGACAGGAGCTCTAGGTGTTAAATGTTTGCTTTCCCAAAGTATAAATTAGCATATGCCGTCTGCTGTTCTCTACGGCCTCAGCTGAGGAGAGCTAAACAAATACTTACTGAGAAGGCTGCTGGGGCTTTTCTGCAAAAGAGTCTGATCGATAACCCTCAGTCCTTGCCTCAATCACTTTGCAGGCAGTTAACAAGCCACTTCCTTTCCCTGAGAAACGAAAACACATCTCTGTCGCAGAAACTCTGGATTTTAGGAAGGTAGTAATGCCATTTCAACTCTTCGTTTCACTCAGTCCCGAAGAGTAATAACGAGGAAATTGAGAGGTCATGGCGACATTTGTTGTCACTAGAGGCAACAGGAAAACCTACACCAAGGGTTTCTTGCAGGAAATGATTTAGCAAATGCCAACACTGATCCTGAATCCTATATGAAGCACTGAACAAACTAAAAGCCAGATAATACAGTAAGTAGAGATATAGATTCATGCTGTGCAAACAAATACAGTAAAGTGTAACATTACCTCTCAAAAAGAAGGAAAAACAGACATTCTGGACAGCTTACTCCATATATACCATAGACCTCTATAATGATTGGCTCACTTTAGAATCTAACACCAAGTGGCAGGATAATGAACTGCAGTAATAGATACTTCCACAATGGCCCCTATTCATCTTAAGTGATTACTGTTTCTTTTTCCCCAAAGAGAAAGCTTTTTATTCAGTAAAAAGACAAAATTTTACATGGATTCATTAAAACTCAGATGTTCAGTCGTTAATCTCTTAAATGTGCCATGAAAAAGCTGAGTTCATTTACATTCCTGGAATCCAAACCCTATAAACATCTCTGCCAGAGAGATAGTCCCATTTTCATGCTCAGATTATGGAACACAAGCTGTCCCCCACTAACTAGCACACGTCACATATATTCTAACAGGAAATAATTGGGTAGCCAGAGAGAGGAGTCTGCTGATGTTGAAAAGAAAAGTGTGTTCACTTTCAAGTTTTCTGTTGTTGTTTTTTTCCCGCCAGACAGAAGACTCCCCAAGGTTAATGCATTCTAACAATTTCTTGTATCTAAGTGTACGTCTGTCGTGCTGGAACTGAAACATTTTGCTTTCAGATTTATGAGCAACAAAATAATGGTTTACGTGGAGCTGATGGGAGGAGACACAGGGGTGATACAATACAGAGTGTGTGTGAAGATAGGACACATAGTGATGGATGAAAAGCCACAGGGGAAAAAAACAAGGATTGAGTGAACAAGTCAACCAAACTATTGTATGACACATTTCTTTATCCCCAACACGTTTTCTTAGAGAAGGGAGAAAAATGATGAGAAAAAAAGATTCTGTGTATCTGAAAGCAGACACAGCCCCATGAGATGCTGACTTTTTATAAAAGGAGATGTATAAATCGATCAGCTTTTTTGGCGCAGGCAGATATTTCATTTATGCAGCACTTGAGGTATTAGACACCTTTCAAGCCAGCAGAGGAATTGTAAATCAAGGCAGAGTACATTAAACCTTAGGAAGGTTTAGAAAAATGTCTTTAAATCTCAACAAAATACCACTCTAGAGATGAATCCTCTAAGATGGAGACATACATTAAAGATAATAGAATTTAACTGTGATGAAACCGTATATCAAGGCTTTAACTTTGTTTTATAAAATATATATATCAAAGTAGTGAAATAAAAAAGACCTCTCTGTCTCTGTCAGAGCATGTATAAAGTGTAAATCCAGGAGAAAGTTTGCTATATGTCAAATATTCTGAAAAAATGAGTTTTTGGGATGAGTTGAGTCTCAGAGGGACCCTTCAGTGAGCAGTGAACATACTGGATGCACCTGTCGTTCAAAAAAAAAGGAGATGCTGCCAAAGCCAAACTTGTCAGTTCTATTCATAGCAATAAATCTCTTTCTTTTCATCGAACTGCCAAAGATGAAAAATAAAGCTGAAAAGGTTCTTTTTACAGCTAGTCATTGAAGTATGTATTCTTGCTGAGAACAAAAAGGTAAAAACTGATGTCTGCCTTTTTTTTTTTTTTTGTAGTTATAAAAAAAACAACACTGTACCCAGAGAGTGAAAACATGCCATCTGGCAGCATCTGAGCCATATGCTTCCATACAACTGGATCCTCTTTGCAGATGTAGGTTCTGTCAGCCAAAACCGGTGATAAATTGAATTTGAGGCGTGGAGCCAGGATGATTGTGCAGTGTCAGTTTTCCAGCCAGCAGACCCTTTGCTTAATCCCTGTATGCTGATTTTTCCTCCAGCTCAGAGCTGGTTGAAGCACAGTGTTCAGGTCAAAAATATCAGTCCACTTTTAACAGCTGACATTACAATTGTTTAGTCAGTGATCCATTACCGCTCAAACTCTGTCAAGAAATGATTTAAAAAAATCCCTCCCCTCTAATAATGAAATTCATGTCTTACATATTTGTTCCTCCCTACATCCAAAATAACAAATGAACCAATCAGGTCCATTGAAGTCAGCACAGTTTAACACAGACAGGTGTATTAATATTGTAAACTCCTAAATCATTCTGTCCATGCCTTTGTGATTCCTGAAGGACAGATAACACTGTCTGCTTGGAAGAACATTAATAAGCTCCAAGTGTTTACATCAGGGAGTGCTGTGGCTCGTATGAGACTAAATGTGTTCCTTCTGCACAAATTCATGAAAAGTGTTGCAACAGAAAACATGGAAAACACCTAAAGTGGAACAACTTTCTGAAAGACATAAGAACAGCTGCCAGTAGGTGTTTCACAGCAGGTTTTCAACATTTTAGCAGAAATCACAAATAGCAGCCATGAGACTGAAAACTTTCATGCAAGTGAGAAAAATTTAAAAAGAATTTTGAAAAGGTTAAAGTGTAGGTAGAGACTCACAAGGTTTAATTATTTGTTATTGATTGTCTGATGTTTGATCAGGTGCTGCTTGAACCTGCAATATAACAATGAAGTGAAGGATGCTTTGAAATACCCAAGTAATGTCAATCAAATGTTTAATGTCTATGTCTACAATCCAAAAATTTTCAGCCAACTGAGCAACTTGAACTTCCAGTATCCTGGTGACAGCTCTAACACAGTGAAATGAAATGTGTTGGAAAGTAAGTTTGGTTATGTAAAAAGAGGTTTTTTTTATTAATGTTTGATTGTGAGGTCTCTCGGTTGGACATGAACAGAACATCAGCCAATTATATGGATGACTGACTTTTATGAGGCCTAGGCTCTTTGCTCTTCCTCTTCTCCTTCCTTTTCCCTTTAAAGAGGGGTATTGTGCTTTTTATAGGCTTTATACTGTCCCCCTGGTGTCTCTGTAGTAGCTTTACATGATTCACAGCTCTGAAATATCCCTATTTTTTTCCACAGTAGTGCTTAGAGAACTTAAATTTCAGCCTATGGGCAGTCCTTGGTGTTTGAGGTCCACCCCTTTGACATGTCATGAAGCAGTTAGCCTCATGCCACATGCCCATCATTTCAGCAAGTCTCAGACAGATCTCATCAAGCTCCCATCCTATTTTGGACAGTTTACAAACAGATTCAGGAATTTTTTCAACATGAATATATAGCTGTGTAGCAGCACACAACTGTTTCAGACATTCAGCATAGTTAATTCACATCCACGTTTTAAAATATTTCATTCAAAGATTCCAGATAAGAGGGAGCTGAGAGGAGGATCCCAGAGGTAACTGACCTCTGTGCTGCAGAGTGGACACATAGCTTATCTGCCAAACACTTCTGCTTGTAGTGGCGCCTAAGAGATAATCAAAGCAAACACTCAGTTCACAAACAAGCTTCTGAGTGAGCGTATACCTGTTGTTGTTGTTGTTGTTCAAGTGCCAGTTAATGGTGGGGCTTCAGGGTATCAAACAAGCAAACACCACTGACTGTTTACTGTAAGTGCTTCCAAATGGTAACCAAATTTAACATCCATTTATTGAAAAATACTGTCTCAAACAATAAATGGTTTAACTGCAGGTGATTATTTATTTAACATACTGAGAAGCCTGTGTTTATCGGATTTGTCTTTCAGACCTTGATGTGTATTGTACAAAGAAAAAGAGATACCAAAGCTTTGTTATTTTCTCCTAATATCATGCAGTCACGTATCTGGAGCTAGATCTTTGTTTGTACAGAACAAAAACTGAGAACATCACAAGGATGAGATTTCCCAGGTACACAGGGAATTGTGTCGACACGGTTTTTACTCTATTAGTGAGCCAATACATGTGGTAAGAGTACAAAATATCAGAAACATGTGTGGTGTGGTCCGTTCTTTGAATAATTACCTCCTCAGTGATCCCTAAGTGGCATCACCTCATCTCCCTGGGCCTTTGCGCTGCAGTTGTATGCCATCAACACTTCCACAACATTCAGAAAAACAACAGACAACCCGGCACAGAAAAACAAAACCTCCTCACTTGGAACCTATTTGGCAAAACAAGAGAGAGGAGTCATGAAGTGTTCAGGTTAAGTGGAGCCACACCCGTATCTGTTGTTGACTTGCTGGGTTTGTGCCCCAAGATGTAATGCAAACACTGATGTTTCCATGTTTACGTCACATAAGTGTCTTTTTCTACACTTGAAGGTCAAAACAGGGGTTACATATAAGCCCACTTTTTATTTTTTAACTGACATATCAGTGAAATAACCCCAATCCAAACACCAGTACATACACACTCAGTATACCAAACCAATTTCCTTCCAGACTAACTAAATTGAGAAAAATACAGGCACAGGAAATCCAGGGCTTGGAAACAGAGACAGTAAACCAGGGGAAAACTACATGCTTCATCCACAAATAACTCCCTGAAGCAACTTGACTCTCCAGGAATGCAACCTGCAATGAAAGAATCACCCCCCGTCTCTTGTTCCATCTCTTTTATTTCCATCTCGCGTCTCCTGGGTTTCTCCAGTGTAAGCAGGAACCCTCCTGTTCCTTACAAAGTCCCAATAGAAACCAAGAAGTAAATATAGTGAGAGCCAAGGGAGTCTTCCAAACCACCAACCAAGCTCCGCCTCCACCACACCAATCATGAGATTCCTGCAAGAAAATAAGGCACCCTACTGTTTCTGCAGGCAAACAAGACACAGACACAGACTCTGAGAAGTGTGGTGCACATGTGAGGAGATCATGAAGTGTAACTGTAGGTCTGATCTGAAAAAAGAGGCTGTTGATAAGAAGAACAATGACTGAGTTTAGCATTTTAGGACAGAGAGGGGGTACAGGAGGAGGATGAGAGACAGTTTGGCTTTGGTGCAGCAAGACAATGTGAAGAGAGCTGTCAGAATCACTGGGGCATACACTGATCCCCCAAAATACAGAGACACAACACACACACACACACACACACACTCAGGGAAACACTCAATTCCATCAGACTGGTGAACCACGCAGCCATCTCTGTGAAGGGTTTTTTTTGTGTGCACTACAGCTCACACATACCGCAGTCCACCTGCAGAGCACCTGAGCCTTTCATCTATCCCACACCTGCTGTGTTCTTTCTCTTCCTTTACTTTTTTTTCTAGGGGGGCAAGAAAGAGATATCAGAGACCATGCACACAGAGTTATGCAGCAACTGAATGTCTTCAAAGTCAGTTGGGATCACTTACAATTTCTCCCGCCAGTTTTCATCCTGAAAATAGTCAAATATGATGTAGCACAGTTGATGTACAGAACATAACTTGATCTATAATATATGAACATTGTTTTTGTCACATCACCTGTTTGCTTCTAATATAGAGTTTTGAAGCTCACTGCAAACAGGCGCCATATTAGAACTGTTGATCCCAAGCTGGGTTGGTTTAGATTCAGGCGAGGCAAAGATGTGTCTGAAGCCTCTTTGCAGAAAGCTACAACTTGCCCACCAGAACCTAATACAGGCAAGATTCATCATTTGTGTAACTTTTACTAAACTCCCTCTGTGCTGATAGAGAAATAAGCAGTTTAGACTCGAACCTACTTTCAACCGAGCTGTAAACATATTTAAAAGTGCTATAAAAATGACCATGTTTGTCTGCTGCTTGCCTCTAGTGGAACTTTGGAGAACTGCACTTTTTAACATTTCTACATTAGCTTCATTTCTCACGGCTGGGGGCTGCTTCTTGGAATAGACGCTTTAGTCCTGTCTTCTAATAGCTGCTTCAATTCCAAGCCACACTCATTTGCTAAAAATCCACCCCCACTTTCTACTGTCCCTCATTCCTTGTGACTTTCTGAAGCTGTCCCATCAAAAAAGACAGAAATCCCCTCAAAAAATAACTCAACTTTAATAAAAAGTTAAAGACATTTAGGCATTTTTAAGAAATTGTTTCTTGAATTATTCTGATAGTTTTGAATGCTGATCCAATAATCTGGGCCAGTGTGCGCGTCCAGTTATTACACAAATGGGACCATTAGTCCTAACATACTGTTATGGAATGGCCCATTTGGCTGTAGCATTAGCCAAATGTCTAAGTGCCAAAATTTAGTCAATTACCTAATTGCACCACGAAAGCAAAGCAGGAGCAGAACATCATTTCCTGACGACTCTGTCCAACAAATTCAAATTGTGCATGCTTACTCCACAAACACACCAATAAAAAAGATGTGTCTTCTAATTCTGAAATTGCTGTATATCGCAACATCAACCCATTTATGTAAAGGATTCATTCCATCATTTATCTTGGTAAATTTCATCTTGAACGGTAAAAAAGCTGACATCTGCCATCCCTTAAAGTGCCCTAACAGGTGCAGTAACACTGCTGTTCATCACCTGTGATGATGAGGTCTACTGCCATTAGATTTACTCTCTGTTGGGGTGTTGAGATGGTTATGCACAGCACTTATCGATTTCTGGTACACCATTAGAACAAACAGTCTGTTTTGTGGGCTAATAGCTGGATGTGGCCCTGGTTATTGTAAGCTGCTAACTGACGGTCTGAGGAAAATTGCTGTAAAAGAAGATTTTCTCCCCTAAATTGCTAGCAGGTGAGCTTTGAGATTTGACCTCATTGCTTTAAAAGGAATCTGTTTTGTTCATCTTAAACCTTTGTTCCAATTTTGTCATTAGGGTGTTGGACCAACATAAAATGTAACAAACCTGCTCTTTGATGCTTGAGCTCATTACCCAATCAGCACTCTTTTTTCCTTTCGTCTTTTGTTAGTTTTTAAGTTTTCTAAAGGTCAATAAGGCAAGTATGAAGTCATGATGGTGATGAATTTCAAGAGACCTCTCTGAGGCAGAAATTGCACCCTTAATATTGGACAGGTCTGGACGAGCTCCAATATGTAATTTTTTTCCTCAACGTGTGAGTTGATGCCGTCTCCTGCATACCAAGTGAAAACCCTCACAAGACAGTCATGCCATCTGGTCTCCTGTTCTCCTGGGCTAAACTCAGGTCACTGAAGCACTGGAGCCTTTCTCCCAGGACTAAAATGACCCTCTAAAAAGAGATCAGACGGGGGGGGTAGAGGGTAAGGGGGAGGCTGATATGATAAGAGAGGGCAAGTGTAAGGAGTGAAAGCAGTTCTGACTTCAGAGAGTGGTCTGGTATGAATGAGCTGGGCTTCTGCAAGAAACAAATTAGTCTAGATAAAGACTGCTTTGACACACTGACATAAAGAGATTTTTGTTATGAATGGTAAACACATGCACATACACACACATGCCTTAACAAGGAATGTGGTATTAGTGTCAAGCTGATGTATCTGATCCTGTGTGAGTGGGCTCTCACTCTCTCTTCTCGGTAAATACCAGGAGGCCTGCATCAGTCTCTGCAGCTACAGTGGAGTCGAAGAAGCCCACAGAAGGCAACATTCTTCACAAGAGAACACAGACCACCCACCCCTGGCTAAACCTCATTAGCAAACATTTGTCCAGATTCCCTGAAAGGTTTTTCAAAGAGCTATCAGTCAAAAGCTAACTTTTCACAGTGAGGTTGACTCTCCTGACCAGCAGGGCAGATGAGATGCAGCTTTTAAAGTTAAACATTTTGAATGGTGATGTTAAGTGCCGGTGCAGCAATTCTTCAAGTTCTCTTTTCTAAAGTTTTGAGATTTTTTTCTTTACTGTGAAACATTTATGTACTTTCTAACCTTGGACTTAATACAGACTGTACCCTGCCCTCAGAAGAAACACTTTCAGAATCTTCTCAAATATGTATCCAAAGATCTGCGGGCTAACCTTGGCAGACTCATCCACCACCTAATATGCATGGACATGAAAAAAAGAAAGTCTGAATGATGTTTTCGGACTAAGTAACCAAGGTCATCACTGATCTGACTTTGTGATTGGCTGGAGCAGCTTAATGTACCAGTGAGCCATGGGATCTGCTTCCCCATCCATCTTACTGTGAAATCAATGGCCACAAGTCTGCTAATGATGAATAGGAGTGAAGCTGAACGTGCAGTGCACATGCAGCGGCAGTAAGCAGTATCTCATACGTGGCCTTGGAGAAAGACTGATGGTGAGCTCTGTTATTATATCTTTTTGCTGGAAAGTAAGGGATGTTTGTTCATCCCACAAAAAGGGTATTGTGTTAGCACAAGGATGCAATGGAACATTATAACCACTGTTGACCATTAGAGCGATAACAGTCAATAGTCTTTGTGTATTGAATCCATTTGATTTAATTTTTGTGTAACTTTTAAATAGCTTTATTTGAAAAACACAAAGATAAAGAAATCACACAGCAAGGAGCATCATCCAACACCAGCATGTGGTTATCAGTCGTTCATACATTAGACACACCTACACGCACATTATTCATATGAGCCAGCCCTCAAAACAACATGCCTGCATAAATACAGTTAATGAATTCCCTGATTAACATGGCTACCCACACACACATCCCACATCTTGTAAACACGACAAGCACACAGCTTATTCGTCAAACATTTTACACCTCATTCTGTCTGACTGGGGGCAGGATGCTCAGAGAGTTACGACTGTCATAGAAATGGGCTTTTTAAACTAAAATGTGATTCAAAAGTCACTGGCATCTAATTAGCTATTTATAAACCTGAAAAATGGCGCTTGCACATCCTGCCAGTCACAGGTTGTGAGTTTTTGGGGCTTGTTTTTCAAAGTGCAGTTGCTTATTTGGGCTTTCTTTGCTGCCTGTAAGATCCCTGCCTCATTTTTCTCCCAGCTCTCCTCAAAAAAATGTGACAACGCGTGCTCAAGTTTCAGTTTCTAATAACAGACCACAAATAAAACTCTGAGCAGCCAAGTAAACAGAAGGAGGAGGAGAATCCCCAAACTACAACCAGACCCAGAGCTCAGAGAACTACGTCACTAGTGGAGTCCTTTCAGCATGACAAACAATATCAAGGTACTTGATTTATAGACATGAAAGTAAGATTCAATAATCTCCACTTTTAGTTTATGTTATTTTAACTGTGTAATTGATCTCCTTGGTTGCAATTTAAAACAAACTATTAATCCAATCAAGACAATCACATAATACATTCGGCCAGATGGATAAATCTGAATGAATTATTTTATTGGGACTAAAAAATGTGTAACTACATAAAGTTTGGTTTTCTACAAAATGTTTGTTCAACTTAACCTAATTGTGAATTTCCCCTTTTTGCAGCAAATTTTAAAAATCCAACTGAGGGGTCTGCTTGAATCATTATACTGGTGACATTTTATGCATCAACTGGTTGAATTTAACATTTACTTCTGATTTAAAGAAGAAATCAGAATATCAAGATGTGTATCATGTATTGCAATATAGCCAAAAAAAAGTCAAGATATCGGCCTCTGTGTCTGCTTTTATCCTAAGTGATACAAATAACCATTTTTCTCTGTGAATGAAAACATGAATGCAGATGAGCATGACCACTTACAAAAGACACTGAAGTATGTTATTGACTGATAACTTGGAGTAGATCACAAGATAAAGGGACTAAAATGTGCTGCATGAAGTAGAAATGGAACAAGAAAAAGAGAAAAAAGTTGTTTCCCTCTAAAAATCAAAAAGCAAAACATTATCTTGTGGTCTAATAAGCTGCAGCAGAGAAACCTTCACAGTGTCATAACAGGCTGAACTGGCCTCACATCTTTCCTGCCAAACATTCTGTGGGCGGTCCAGTGTTTGCAGCCCTGAGGTCCAGCCATAAAGGCACCGCGTGAAACCCCGCGTGATCAAAGAGAAAGCCCTCCATCCATCCAACACAGTCCATGTTGAACTCCTGGCTTCACTCCAGCACACTCCTATGTCATCAAGACCCCTGATGTTGTTATGAAAGCTTTATCATATGTTTCGAAGCACAACGACATGTTTGTGTTTAAGATCAAAGACTGCTTAGGAATCACAGAGGAGCGCAGACTGGGAACATTGACTGGTCAGAGAGGTGAGCTGAAGGCAAACAGATTTAGTAGCACAAAAAATACAAGAAGAGACCAAATTTTGAATCTCTTCTGGTTGTGGATAAACTGTTTAAACACAATCTCATTCATTTGTTTTCATCAAAAATCAGACAGAGACTTGCTGAAACCCTGACGACTGTGACAGGAAAAAACTACCTTAAGCTGAAAAACTCTCCTAAAACATCTGCTTGTCTTTTGTGAGTCAAATCTAATACTTCTGTGAAGTTTTTATGGACACAAATCTGTTTATTCTCAAAGAGAATCAAATGATTTCCAGCTCTTCTGGTATACAACTGATGCTGAAGATTTCACCCCAAAGCGCAATGACAGTTAGCTACATGAGCCAACACAGTCTTGTTTTCCTGAAGCCACATGTTAATTCAGCAACAAGAGGCACTCTCAAGATGGCAGCTATCCAACAGATGTAGCCCTCCACCAAAGACAAAAAGCCATGTGTTCAATTCAAAGACTCAGTCTCGCCCACACTACAGAGAGAGCTCTAACTAACTACTGTGGTTTCAGGGCCAATTGCATAATACCCGTGTTACAGCCTGTGAAAGCATTGATTCATTCTTAACAGATAGGGTTTTTGAAAGAGAAGCTGCAGGTAAAAGTCAGATCAGCGTCAAAGCACATGATCCTGGTTTCTTCTAGCACCCCTGCTCGTCTTGAGACTGAAGTGTCATGGCTGCACGTCACTCTGCACAGCCACTTATCCTGTAACTGTGACATACCACAGATTACATAACTCTGCCACTGTACGGCCCTCCAGCCTCAACTATCTGCTACTGTAGCCGTGAGACTGTCAGGGACTCCCCCTCCCCCTCTCTTATAAACATACACACTGCTCTAACATTTTACACATGCTAACCACTCCAAGTCTCACACACACACGCCTTGTATAGCTGAGAGGCAAAGCCTGGTTTCACACACATGGTCTAACTGTACAGCACACACACACACACACACATCAAGACTCTCCAACAATACTTGGATGGTTTTAAGAAATGCCACATGACTAAGTGGAGTGAAAAACAGAGCTTGCTTTCTCTGCTGTGCTCCATGTGGTACACAAAACGACTCGGTGTAGAGCTGGAAACACTGAATGGGGTAACTATGTCAGGAGATATTACACAACAGTAGTCATGGAAGAAGGAGAGGACAGTTTGATTTGTTTAAGTTACAAGATCCACTACTTAGGATGGCACGATTAGGGGTACAACTAATGATTATTTTACAAAATGGATTACTGTAGTGATTAATCTATAATTAATCTGTGAATCAGGGAAAAATCAAATAAAATTCACTCTTGTCTTTATCTATTTGACAAAACAATGAACATGAACATGTTTTAGAAAAAAACACAGCAAAAAGTTCACGAATCGCAGGTTTGGCTCAAATATCCCTGAATTCTTGAAAAAAATACAGAATTATGAATAAGATTAAAAAGCTAAACTGCAAAATGTTTTCAACAGTATGGGCAAAGAGATAGAAATGTTTTAATATTATGACATCAGATTCAGACTAAAGTGGGCCAAAAAGACAATTTTATAAAAATGTGTCCACAATCTCTTCACTTTAGGGTTAATCAGGACACCCCTCTCCATCCCAACACTGTCTGTAACAGCTCATATTAATGGTACAGCAATATGTTCTTTTTAAAACTTTTGTTTTCAATAAGCACTGAAGTATGATTATAAATGTGTCCACTGAAGAGGACATGCTACAACATCATACAACAAGTATATTTTCAACACAAAGCAAAAACTTGTGAAAATCTGTCAAAATGTTTAGCAAAAGCATGAACAAACATGCATGTATTTACCAAAGACAATTGAAATTGTATCTTCAATGAGCTCATACTGTTTGTCATTGAATGCTTAGATGGTGGGGACATATTAATATTTGAAAAAGGTTGAAATCTTTCCTTTTTTTATTTTTTCTGAAAAATTGAAATAAAAAACAATTGAAAATAGTTTTTTTCCATGCCCTAAAAGGATTAAACACTTGAGTAAAAAGTACTGATGCATCTGAGGGTTAATGAATGGACACCAATCATAAAAATGTATCATCCTTTGAAAAGTACTGAGTCCCACTTATATTTAATGTAGATTACAGTAAAAATTTAATCGAATCAACGTGTCTATGAAAGAATTAAAGTAAGATCCAACAGTGAAACCCTGAGACAGTAGAAATACTTTTCTGCCATGTCAACAGAGTTTATAGGAAGAGAAGACAGCGTGTTGGAGCAAACTTCTCTCTCTCTGAATGGATGCTGCAGAGATCAGGGACATAAATCCTCCGCTGATAGCAGCTGTAAGGCAGTTTAAATTGGCTACCCTTCAACGCATCACAACAGATTTAAGGCTAACCCTGCCTGAGACGTTTCATTTCTCTGTTTTGGTTAGACTGACACACACACACACACACACACACACACACACACACACACAAACACACACACACACACACACACACACAAAACAAACAACAAGCTGCAGTAGGTTTGAAGAGTGAGCAGTCCTACTTGGACAACTGAGCACAAACCAACACAGGATTATGTTTCCATCAACTTGATAGATCGCCAATCAATTCCATAATGAGCAATAAGTCCAAACAAGAGGATGAATTTTCAGCTTTGTTTTATACAATTGGATTTCACATCTGCACTGTAGGTTGACACATCAATAAGACCTGAGCTAATCCTTTTTTCTAAGTTCACACAGCATTCGAGAGCCCAAAATCAGATCATTTCCAAAAATAAGGTAACAAGATTTTACAATGCTGTTGTTAATGTTTAATGTGATGATAAAGGAGTGTAGCTGGTGCAACAACTAGAAAAGTCAAGATTGTCTATTGGAGAAAGAAATAAATGATAAAAAAATACTTGGGAGTAAAACTTAATGGGAAAGACGGGCAAAACTTTACTGCTGATTGTCAAACTTTTATCACCAAATCTAAGATCCAAACATCAACTTATCAACAGATTATCTGCAAAAATCCCTTGTATTCTCAGATTATCAACAGAAATCCCTTGTATTCTGTTGTAATCATTATTAAAACATTTCATGAGACTTTCATAGATAATTCATGACTCTCTCAGTAGACTGAGGAGCAGAGGTTCTCTGTGACTTCAATTTATTTCAGGGAAGCAGAGCTCAAAGCTCAAACGTGGTACAGAGGTGAAGGCTGGGGACGTGATGAGACTAACATTGATTTCCACATCAAAAGAGAGATGACTCAACAGAAACCCTTCAGAAAAACAGTGTCAGGGTCCATTATGAGAAGTCTCCTGTTAATTTGGCGAGGTGTGAGAGGCTGTTGCCTTTGTCCACCTGTGCTCATGCATGAAAATACAGAAGCTCAGTCTTTGAAGGTAACCTTGACTGAGTGGAGCACACAGAGTGTAAACTTAAATCAACAGTGAAGTGCATTCAAACTTTTAGTGATGTGATCTCCCGCAGCCAACACACAGTTTAATACACATCCCAAAAGAAGGATTAAGAAATGTCATTGATCTTCATAAGCAGTCCTGCTGGCACTGAAATTAATCAGCTCCAGATATTCTCCTCATGAATAATATGCTTGGCTAATTTAATTAACAAGCAATATCTCATCAGATGTTCACACAGGAAAGGGTCTTAACTAGTTTCTGCTAAAACAATTATTCACTTTCAGTGGAAATCAGTGGAAATCAGTTTAAAAAAAGGTTGACCCTCTGCCCAGCAGTAAATTGATTAGCGTGTCGTCTGATTGGCAGAGGAAAAGGCTCATCAGGGGGATTATTAGTGGGAGAATTAGGGGTGACGTGCAGTTATGTGACTCGAGGTCCAAACAGCACAGCAGAAACATGAGAAAGAGAGAGAGAGAGTGTAAAGAGATTTGTCTTCTGACCTGAGAGGCAGATGAACGTTGTGTAGTCTCCCTGACCACCAGTGGCGAGGAAGGGGATCTTCTTCTTGGTTCTCCGCTTCACCTGCACAGCGGCGAGCATCTTCTCATCATGGGGTATGAAGACCTCTTTGTTGATGGCTGACTTGGCGCTCATCTCTGAAGTAGGTGGGGGTGATCAGCTGGCAGCAGATAAAGTGGAGAGGATGAGATCCACCCTTCAGGGAAGAGGAGAGGGAAGGCATACTGAACAAAGCAGGCAAGATGGGTCAGGTCATTATTTACAGTACGAATAGGTGTCCAAACATCTCATAAAGAACAAGAAATCATACTTTCCCACTTGGATTTTCTAGCAACTTGCCCACCAGAGAGATTGTCTTTCATATAGGCAGGGTATAAAGAAGAATGTTTTATAAAACGTTCAATGTTCCCATGCAGATATTTGCTGTTGTTTAATTTCTGTCATCACTTCACTTAACTGTTACATTAATCTTGCGATACTTTGGGGTGTTGCAAAACACTTTTACAATCCCTACTCCAGAGGTGATTAACAAAGCCCTGTGCTTTCTTTCATTCTTTCTTTCTTTCTTTCCCTACTTTAACTCAAATTGTGTGCATTTCAAATTATGAACAAATCTTGCCACAAAATTCAGGCAATTTGTGCTCCATAGCGTCCCGTAGCTACAAAAAATGCAACCCCTCCAGCTACTTTGAGCAACATACCGGAAAGTTTCATGCATAAAAAAATTGTCTCATATGACCCAAGTGAGTTTCCAATAGAAAGCTCTGGAAATTTGAGTTGAATGTCTGATTTTGATGATTTACAGGGTACATGTTTGAATGAACTTAGCCCAAATTTTTTTCCGATCATCTTCAAAATGTATCATGTGAATTGTAAACACATTAGAAATTAAAAGTTATTTAAGTTATTTCCTGACCCAACGGGCACGGCTAGGAGTGACAGCCAAAGTTAATGATTTTTTTGCAGAAGTATGCAAACCTCAATAACTCTACAATGTTGGATTTGGACTACAACGTTCATGATATTCAGCGCCACAGCCTGAGTGCATCTATATGGTGCAATGTACTCCATGGTTAAAATTACCCAAGAATGCTTATTGCCCTATCTTCATCTACATTAGCCCCAATTATTTGCCATTTATGACTATACCAATACCCACAGGGCAAAAGCAGTGCTGCATCGTATTTACATTCAAACTGATAAAGAACTAATACCCGGTACCTGGGATTTGGCACCAATACCCAATGGAACCAATTTTCAATACTTTTGTGTGTGTTTATGGCGTAATAAACGTTAATTTGTCCAAATATAAAATCTCATAATAATTCAATTCATCATATTTATTTCTCGATATATAAACTTTAACAAATATATCAAAACAACGTTCAACTGTTTGTATTGAAACATTGCAGTTATTTCACAAATTTCTTTAATTTGAAAACCCTTAACTAAAATTAATTACAACTACAGTGTTTTTTCTCAATACTGCACAAATTAAAGCCTGGCTCTACATACTCCATGCCCATATCCAGCTGAATGAACTGAAAATTGCCTACTTTTCCATTCCCTCACAGTCATAAGGATGAGTTCAGGAACTGAAACATGGTACAATCTGAATTCTATACTCTTTACTACAGATAGAATTTGGTAGGTACCTAAAAAAGTACTGAATTCTGTACCCTAAATATGTAGTGGGGATCAAGCTTGATCTACATTCATGGCTAATTGCTAAGGCACATATAGGAGCTGCAACATGCCCCATCAGTGCTTGTGACTTTAATTTGGTTTTGTTTTATAGCAACTTTGTGATTAACCAGCTTGTAAAATTGGCTACAGAAATCCTGAGGTTAAGAAAAGTGAGGTGTGTGTCTCTTTTGTCCTCTGCAACCTCAGCTTCAGGTTTATTCACACAACAGCTCTGGATTTATACACCCACTCCAGCTCACAGTGTAGTCCATAGTAAAGTAATGATAAATTCTGAATGGTTGTGTCTGTCTGTGTTGTAGCCAGTCTCGCCAATGTTCTCCTTGGACGCCCTACCACATGCAGAGATGAAATAGTTCCAGTTAAAGCTCCTAAAAGAACTGGAAAGTCTCACTGATATGGAACGGCAATCATGTTTCTATTATTGCCAGCCAACTTCAACTTGTTATTTTATTTTCTTAGCGACTTGGATTATTCCACGAGAGACACAGTAGTATCTGATGATGTCATGAAATCTGTGTTTAGTTGGCCCGGCTGTGTGTATATAAAGGATGCAGTCACAAAGAAGTGGGTTAATTAGTTCCAAATGATCTCAGGAGGACCATGGAGCTTAATCATTTTCTCAGCTGTACACACTCACAACCACACACACAATACACACACATATACACACACAAGGCTGATTAACCAATCTCTTGGTTGGTCTTAAACCAGACAATGAATTACTCTGCTGCGAGGCAAAGACAGCCAGACAGCAAACAATGCCTTCATCAAACTGGCTTACCAATAAACAACAGAGTACGAAAGGGTTTTCCTTACAGAGCAGCAGAAATGAAGAGCTCAGCAGCTGACGAACAACTCGCTGAGTTTCATTCACTGATTGTTAAAAAAGCAAAACCTTAGGAAGTTTACAGAGAACCAAAACCAACTCCCCCTGCTGAACTTGGTGGCTGAATAGCTGTTATTGTCCACTGGTGGTCATTGTTTGAGGAGGGGAACGTCACTCCAGAGGAAAGAATTCAGCAGCAGTGGAACAGAAATACATCCTGGACACATCACTAAAACAAGCTCATATTGAAACTTAGTATTGAGTTTCACTTTGATGAAGAAGGTGCCGTTTATTTTTTGGACATCCTCAACACAAGCGCACTTCATTCTAATTAAACTCAAATAAGACGAATCAAAAGATAAGTGTCGACCAAGTCAGGAGGGCTGAAAATAAAAATGTGAAGCAAGGAAAAGAAGAGTTCAAGTCTGGCTTTACAAGCAGACATAAATGGCGCGTAAGGTTTCCCTGTCTTGAAAATTCAAAGACGGAGGGTGAAAAGAACGAGATCTAGAATCAAACATCAGGGACAAGAATGCAACAGACCATCAGAGGTCATAAGCCACTCTCCACTGACTGGGATGACCCTAAACTTATTCAAATATCACTAAATAATGTGAGGATGACATTAAGTGACCTCCAAAAAATGTTATGGAATAAAACAAAACAATTATATCTACTTTATAAAACACAGATCCTAAAGAATACTAATCACGTAACTGAAAAGTTTGTAGTGGGAATATGATATTTCCCTATGAAGATGTGAATCTCAAAATACACTATCAGGATGCTTGAGGTGCAGACATCTTTACACGATGTTTTAACGTGTTGATCCCTGTTTACAGTATCATCGATTTGCCCATCTTTCCATCCATCTCCCTTCTCTGCTCCTTCAGCAGAGCAGGACTTAACAGTAAACAAAATCCCGGGCCAAGATTTTGTGGTGAGTAATTAGAGAGGCTAATAAATATGCCTTACTTTGGAATTTAAAAGATGTCAAACACTTTGGCTCAGAAACAGACCTCAACTTTGGATTTAAAAATGCAACACCCTCGATCCAAAGCACAAAGTTTTCTGCATTTCCCTGTCCATCAAAAGTAGAGAAACTTTCTTTTAGCATGTCGGAGCTGAAGATAAGTGCACATACCATGCTGCTCCCTGACAGAGGGAAATCCTGGGTTGTGACTGACACAAATAAGATTTGAACATCATGCGCTCTGATTAACTGGGTCCTTTCTTCAGCACACTGAAGACAAAAGGTGGCCTTTTCCTGAAGAGGATTTTACACTCACATGCCAAGAGCTAACTTGATTACACCACTGAGAGCTTGCTGAATCATACGTGAAGCAACCAACACATGAATAACGATGTATTCAGTCTCATTTACATTCATTATATAGAGACTGTCCTTCCTCTCTATGTCTTCCTCCCCGCTCAATTACTGGATGCTGCAACACCAAAGGTTATTTGTGTGGAGGTCACTGGTCTTGTTGCTCTATCGTCGCAAATCAGCCCCGCAGAGTTCCTCTCTGCGGAAGCTCTAATCCCCAGAATCTCTTCTCCTGCTCCTGAAGCTGAGAAGGCCGCCCATATCTCCCTGCAAGCTGTCACCAGGCGAAGGAGGGGAGACGTATCCCCCCTCAGGTGGCCCACTGTAGCATGACGGCAGGGGGGGATGAAGGGGAGGGCACACGGGGAAGAAAACAAGCAGGATGAAGAGAAGGAGGAGGAGGAAGAGGCTGAATGGAGCCTTTAGGCGGTGAAATGTTGCCAGCTACTATGCATAGCTCCTGGTTTGGCTTTGAGCTGTGTTATGCAATGCTCACAGTTCACGACTGAGCGCTTGTTTCAAAAGGAGCCAAGGAGCTGCTGTGGCAGTGAAAACGACGCACATATATTCTTCAGCTGCTTATCACCCCATTCCCAAGCAGCGCCCCTTACCCAAACACTTCATTAACTCTGGCTGCGTGTTGCCAAGCAGTCAGCGGAGCAGCACCATTTCCTCGTCTCCCTCTTGCCCAGTGCGTTCATGTGAAATCTGTTCAGTCAGTGCTCGTGGCTCTCGTTGCTCTCGTGGGACCTCATTGGAGTGGGGTCTTTCGAGTTTCCTTCACAGCCTTGACTCTTTGCTTCAACACGGCCCTGCTCTCTACCATGGGAGCTGTCATAGAAGCAGAAGTGGCAGAGGCTTGAGGAAAGGAGGCCCAGACGACAGGTGGATGTGTCTTGAATGCTTGCCTTCGATCTCTTTTGGAGTGGCATAAAAAGTAAATGCTAAACCTTCAGTTGGCAAAGGAAAGAAAATCCATCTAGAAGGGAGTTACTGAGCATATTTACTATGCTGCTTGTGTAGCTTCAAGGCAGGCAGTTGGTTTGAGAGTTATTTAAATCGAGAATAATTAGGAATTGAACTGACAGGTGCAAAATGGGCTAGAATATGGATACTAACAAGTGAGAAAAAGATCATCAGAAGGGCACGATCCTGCACTCAAAAACATGTGCGCAGACATTATTGCACATTACACATGTGCAACTGAACACATCACAAGTATAAAATCTGCTTTACCTAATCCTGCAGTTAATCTCAAGAGACACACAGTTTAAAAAAGGAAAAACAAGAAAACTTGAGACCATTTGTTACCTTAGCATTAGAAACTCCATGGTTCCAGTGTAAGCAGTGAGAAAATATAGAATGTAAGAACAGTCCGACAGCGACATGTGAACACATTTATGCTACTCAATCTTTCCCTCAGGCGTTTAATACAACCAAAACTTTCTAAATTATCTATTTTTTACCTTACGCCGGGGCCAATAGACCTTACATCCACTATTCTGCCCCAGCTGAATTACTCTTGCTTAGCAAAAAGATAAGTTTCCCAAGAAATCTCTGATTCAGGATCTCCATTTGAAGTTTTACTTAAGAAGCTATAAAACTGAATACACGAAAAAGTACATTACTCTCTCACAAGAAATTCATATTTGATACATTCAACATGTTATAAGTCTCCTATTGTACCTAAAACCATATAGAAAACATGTGCTAGCTTGATACTATTGTATATGGGAAATTGCATTTATATGCTAGTGGTTAGCATACATACAACTTGATGTAACTTTGATTCTGTTCTATTCTTCTCTATTTGTTTGTATTTTATTGGTCTATTTTTATCCTTTGTGCTGCAAACCTTGGGTTTCCTGAAAAGCGTTTTTAGTGGAACAGAATTTTAACTTTTGTCACAGAAACATATCACAATAACTTTTTGTGGACAATACTTAACACTCAAAAATATCAAAATTCCAACAGGCAAAAGTTTTCCAAACAGGAAATACAGGCTCATGGCAGACTTCAGCATACCTACGGCAAGCTCAAGGTTCTAAACAACTCAAAGCATTGTTAGGTGGCTTACATCAATCAATAACATCCAACAGAACAATCATCTGATGTGTGATTATTACCAATTCTTACTGATCTAAATCCACTGACAAATTTCAAACTTATTTACTAGTAAACTCAAAATATTACTGACCAGAAAACCTGAAAAGCTACTTATTGTACACAGAAAATTCACTGAAGGACTTCATTAGGCGACAGATAAAGAGTCAGATCTACAAGCAGATTTGATAAAGTTGGTATCAATGAAATCTTATTAATACCCATCCCTTAATGATACTGTCCCATCTCTTACTGCCCATAGAAAGAAAGATAAATAAATATGAGATATTCCCCAAACCATACAGTCTACCAAACACACTTGAACATGCTGTGTATACAAAAAGGTAAAGTGCACTTGTGCCTTAGCAAAGACACTTCGAGAGTTACACAACCGTAACCATCAATCTCCCAACAGCAAACAAGTGGAGCGCAATTATAAGTTACTGCAGTTTTAGTGTCATTGAAACAAAAACTGAATGAGTATGATTTACAGAAGAATAACACTTCCAACTTTAGAGCAAAATGATGATTTATCTGCCAAAAAAAACAAACTAACAGATAATATAATCCTCCTCAAGAAGCAATTCATCCCCTGTATCTGCTCCTCCCACTCACATCTGACTGATTCTGGAAACTTTCAGAGCCTTTTCTTTTCTTCATTCCCCACAGCACTCCTAAAGATGCATGAATGAAATACAACACTTCACCTCATCTGCAGCCTCTCATGCATGTCTCTCATGTTGACTCATGGCTCTGAAGAAGAAAAGCCCCCCTGCACCCCTGTGCACACGTCCTCGTAGATAACATCTTTAGAGCGTGATGTCATGCCACTGTGTCACATTGAGCGTGTCACATCCAGCATCACAACATGAGCAGATGGCGGCTGTTACCTCTCATAAAATAATTGAGAGATTAAGCCGTCTGCCCCGCTGTTTTTGTGGTGTCAGCGCCAGCCCGTGATGCATCAAAATCTACTCCTACATGAATGCAGCACTCTTTACATGGGCAGTAAAATTGCTCTGCTTTCAAGTCACTTACAGGTCTTATGATAGTTGATAAGGGCCAATAAAAAGAAGATTTATTATGCTGTACAACACATTCCAGTTCATGCTGAGGTAAAACTCTCTGTGGTGTTTCATAACACAAGCCATGAAAGTCAGAATAAGAAAGTCCATAACTTTTGTGGTATTTCTTCTCTGTACTACTCCAAATCTGCCCACAGGGAATCAAATAGCACTCTCTCAATCTCAGTGGTAGCTTTCCTTTGAGCCGGGAACATTAAGTCAGAGATGATTTTTTTTCTTTGATATAACCTTGAAGCGACAGCACAACACCACAGAAATTTATGGTTAATATTTAATCAAAGACAAAAACAATAGGACAGCTTATGCTAGCTGGCTAATACTCCAGGATTTATATTGCTTTCCAAGTTTTGAGATTGAAGACCAAATCCCTCTCTCAGAACCAACTTCATGTGCCTGCCAGTTAATAAAGCTCCCACAGTTCCTTCTCCATCCCAGACATCCAGATTTCTCAGAGCAGGCAAATCTCCTGTGCTGTTGCTGTATGCACAAACAACAAGTGAAAAAACACCCAAAGATTAAAGTTGCAGCAGCATTTATCAGAAAGAGTGGTATAAATGAAATAAAATATTTATTTGATATTAGTTTAAATTGGTGTTTTATCACCTAAACATTCAGAAATAGATTATTTTTGTTCACGCATTAGGGGCCTGGATGAATTAGAGTTGGTGAATCTTTTGATTATAGTCAGTAAAATGTGTAGACATAGCATCAATGACGTCACCTGTCTGTTTTTGATACAGACTTCTGAACCGATTGCGACAGGTGCCATGAAAATTGTGACTGTTTTATTAGAAATTAGGCAGACAGGTACAGCATTTCTATAAGTTGGCTTCATAAATACAGAGTTATCGGTCCATTCTTCAGTAACGCTGCAGTTTTCTGCATCAACTTTCCACTTAAAGCTCTGATAAAGGGCATTTTCTAAGCTTTAAATATATTTAGACAGATTTTATCACCCTGGTTTAACCAAACAAGAAGCCTGACCGATTGCAATCACCCCCTAGTGGCTAACTGCAGTACAAGTAATGTGAGTGATGAATACTAATATATTAGTTAGGATAGAATATCGATTTCATTTATTCCTCCATAGCATCTAGCCCTCATCTGGCCTTGTAAAAATGTAGTCGATGAGCCTTGGCCTCGGAGCTAGGAGTCTAAACCACTACACTGGACAACGCAACAAAAGTGAATGTATTGGAAAAATCACAACAGAAATAACAAAAAAATATTGTTACCCTCCTGTCTTTTATCAAATTCAGCAGAAAGAAGTCTTCAATCAGGTGATTGTCTTGGGGACATATTGATTCCTCTCATCCAAAAGACATTAAATATTGAGAGGATTGTACCTCACACACTTAAATTAAATTGCCAGACAACAACCTGGTATGCTCTTCTTTGCATGAAAGACATAAATACAGTAATCTTTGGGCCTTTTTATTCCGGAGGGAGCAATTAAATACTTTGACGTGCTCTTGAAGAAGGCACTTTTGAGGATGATTATAAGAGAGGAGGATAAAATTCATTTATCCTCTTCTCATTACTCAGTCCTTCATTCCTGAATTAAAAATGGAGCATCTAATGTGCATCATATAATTGGGGATAAACTCTGTCCTGTTGATGCTAATTCAATATTTTACATACCACTGATTAAAAAAGAAGATGGTAAGGCTAAATTGTTTTTCTATGTAAATTTTGAATGGATATTGCAAGGGAGGCATGGGGTCCACATGAATCAATGAATGACATGCCAGGACCCTGTAATGAGCACATCCTTTACAGCACACACCACCTGATGGCAATGAAACCTTTGGGAGGGACCGAGCAGCGAAGGGTAAACAGAGGAAAGCAAACAAAAAGCACTTACAGATAGATTTCTGCAGAAAAGTGTGCTGTGCAGGGATCATTATCACAATGGCTCAGTCGTACACTCACATAGTGTTTCAACCACTAACAACATAGAGGTGTGTGCGTGTGTAATAGGTTTGCATAAGGTTTAGCTACAAGCAGCTTCACTTTTGTCGGTGTAGATTTTCACAATAATACGAGCTGAATGATTAAATAGGAGCAAAAACAGCAACAAAAAAACTCAGAGTCAACAAAAATCTCCAGCTTTTTTTTGGTAATGTACCCACTTCTCCATTTAACAGTTACAAAACAGAGATGTTGCTCAAGACAGTGGCACAGAAAACAATCTCTCTGTATCCAAAGATGACAACCAGTTTCAGTGAGTCAGATTCCTCACTGTCATTCTGAAAGAAACTCAAGCAGTTTCGTTGGGTTTTTTTATTTCTCTTTACATAATATCATCATCAGTGTCTTCCTTCAGAGATACCTCTACTCTCTGGCAGCAGAACAAGCTGTGATAGTGGACACACAGGGAGGCAGCCAGCCTAACAGTTTACATTATGCTGACTGTAATTGGACACTGAGGTATGGGCCGATGTATAAGCTTATCTTTTATGGCATGCCAGGGCAAATTAAGTCTTGAACTTTTGCTTGGGAGGAGGCAGTAACTTATTGTTAGTGGGTTAGTTAATGCTATTGTCAGGCACAAGGGTTAGATTAGAGGCCGAACAGCAATTCTCTGTTCAAGTACCTTGAAGTTCCCATCATGTCACAGCAACACAGCAGTAAAGATGTGTGATAAGTATCCAGATTTAAAAACAACTCCCTTTTTTATATCTAAGGACTCAGCGAGGAGTTACGGCTGGGTCCCTGCTCCGGCAGGTTGTAGCAGATGTGCAACTGTCCTAACTTTTGCTGAATGCCAAAGCAGTGACGCATCAATTCACCCTGGGGCAGATCGAGTGGAACGGGAATTAGTGCACGGAAACTACATAAATAGGGCAAATGATTTGCAAAATAAAACAAACCGTGTCAAAACTAGTTCAAAAAGAGGATCATTATCGGAGCAGGAATCGAGGGAACTCCTTGCAAAACAGCGGAGTTGGACTAAGTATCGTATTCTATGGATTAGTCTAAGTCCTAGTTTAAGCTTGACGCATCTGCAGGTGAATGATGCAATTTTAGTGGCCTCGCCTCCTTGTACAGTCTGTTTCACACAGGAAATGTCCAATGTTGGGCACCTCAGAAAATTTGTAACTGCAGGATGCAGACACGCATACAATATGGTAAACCATGGAGTGTATAACCAATGGACGCCATGACAGTCAGCTCTGACTGAGGTCTCCACTAAAGCTGCTCCCCCTGGTGACAGTATAGGTCAAAAACTCTGATTGTGTGTAGACTTTATCAGGGATATAAGAAATGTTGGGAAAGAGAATCAAAAACAGTATCTACGAAAGAAAAAATAAATAATTTTTTTTCCCTTTTTTTGTTGCCCAGTTCCACCCAAACTCTGTTCTGCGCAGACTCTGGCTGCACAATGGCGGCTCGAGTAGCAGGATTCTTTTTTGCTTCAAAATTGTGCAATGAAAAAAGGGCGGAGGCACGCTGTTCATTCTACATGCAGTCTATGGGAACTATATGGCAGCCAAAATATCAAACTTGTACAATGAAATTCAAACACAGGAAGAAACTGTATATTTTGGTCCTCATGTGAGTTCATGCCCATTACCTCCAGTTTTAGTCATTTTAACATTTTTTGAACATCTTTTTTCACAGTACTTTCCAAAACACACCAAACCACCAGCCAAATCCAAAACAACCACTATCAAGTGGTATGCATGATATCATCATTTTTTGTGACATTGCAAGAACAAAAATGTGTTCTTACAATCTTCAACCTATGACAGGCAAATGTGCAGTTCTGTTTCAGCTACGATGGAGCAAAGCGATAGGACGTGGTCACTTCAGAAAGGTCCTTTACAGTCGCCTGCTGCCTCAGACATCCTGCAGAAAAAATGATGGACACTGGCAATGACCAGAGAAACTCTTTTGAAATCTCAGAGGTACCATAAGCTTTTCAATCTAACATCCAGAAGCACTCTGGTTTCTCCATGTCAAGAAAAAAAGGAAGGAGGAAATTTACCACCAGAAAGTACCAAACTGTGTTGACCTGCAGGTCAAGAAATACATGAAACATGAGAAGCTGCTGTCAGTTCAAACAGAATCAAGAAAATACAAGGAAACAATCCAGCCAGGTCAAAGACTCAAAACATCCAAGAGACAGAGGCTAAAGTTCAACAGAGGCTCAAGAAGCCAGTGTATCTCAGTCAGCATGGGTAGCTGAACTTTACAAGCTACTATGTACAATATAATTAGCCTTTTTAACGACTTTATGTCCTTATGTTTGTAAAATATGTTAACAAGTATCATACTACTACATTTGTGTAGAATGAGGTGTGAAACTGTTCCATCCCTGCTGGAATAGTCTCTTTAAAGCAATACCTTTGCTCTAGAACTTTTTTTTATTCTGGGGCCCCAGAAAAAGCCTCTTGGCACCTGTTAAGCCAGCATTTTCCTTCAGCTTAGTCTGCTGTTGTATGACACACAAGAATGTACAACATCCAATTTAAAATTAACCACAAAGACTCGATATTCAGCCTGGTTTGCTGCCAGACTGCTTTGTGTCAATAACTGCAAGAGAAGAAACCACCAGTAATTATACCAGTACATCAACTTCAATGGATTCCTCAGGTGGTCAAGTTGGCTAACACCCAAACAGGGTTTCCATTTGAAATTATGCACAAGTATGCAACAAACTGCAGTAATAAAAAGAAAACTATTTATGACCTGAGCCTTATCCTCAGATAGCATTTTAGTTTCTTTTTCAACACACAGCAAACAGAGTCAGAAATACCTATCAAGTTTCTAGTTTTGGCCCAGAAACTGCGATATCTTACCCCTCTTTCCTACCATCGTCCCACATTGTTATCTTCAGTATATCTGCCGTATTATCAGTGTAGGGCAGTAACGTCATACACACCTGGCAACTTTGGACAACTTGATAGATTGAGCAGTACACGTTTATGTTAAGCAGCTGGAAATATGCCCATTACTTTAGTTATGTTGAGAAGAAAGATGGCAGGAACATTGTTGTCAGATGTAAATTGTGTCCAGGTAGGACTGTATCAACTCAGATCCACGTAGACTTTATTCAAAAAATTCTGTCTCTCATCCTCATTTGAACCAGATGTGTATTTCCTATAGGCTGTAACTTTGATGGTTTCATGGGCTGCAGGAAAAAAAGCGCCTGCAATTTCACTTAAGCGATTCACACAGAGGCTATGCAAAAACTCAGAATCACAAGGAGAAAGGACATAATTACTTACTTTCTGGGGTGCAAAAAGTGATATAATCAGTAGTGTATTATATTTCTTCTGACAGGGACTAATAAGTAAAGTAATTAGATTACTTCTAAAAAGAGTAATGAGTAAAAGTAGTAGGTCAGACGCTGCGTATTATCACATAGGCCTAATTATTTAATAGAATGAGGAGAAACTGCTTGGGATTCAAAAAATTTTAAGGTTCAAAGTGTATAATACCTATTGTAAGACCAATTTTTTTTTTTTTTTTTTTGGGGGGGGGGGGTTNAAAAAAAAAAAAAAAAAGCGACTGCATCATGGCGGGGTCGCGGGGCACCTACAGGACCACTAATGAGCAAAATAAGAGGAGTTTTTGGGAAAAGCAAAATTGCTTGAATTTTATTCACGATTGTGAAGCAAAAAAGGAGTGATTTCTTTTTCCACATTTAAAAAAAAAGGTTACTTCATAAGTCGGTTAACAAAAATGCGAGCTTCTGTACATTTACATTGACATGAACAGGTAAAGGGGGTAGTTAACACGCGCGCGCTCACTTGCTCTGCCAATGGTCAATGTGACTGAGGGAGTAACTGCCAGCTGCTTATCAGCAACACGAAACAGCTGCGTTAATGTCAATACACAACATCAATAAAACTTTTCTGTGGGCTCAAAACTTCTCATGTGTACATGAAATGTCATTAAAAAGAAGTGTAATGTGGAGTTAGATTGACTTACCGATGTGTTTCAGAGGCGCTTTCCACGTGCGGTCAACAAACCCGTCGGTAAATTTCTCCAGCTGCTGTCACAGTTGAGCCACTTTCAGCAGCCGTTTCCTCACTGTAAGCTCCCCCCTCGGGCTCAACGGTAGCATTTCGCGTTTAACATCGCGTCGACTTCACTTCTTCAACAACTGTTGTGTTTTTAAGCGACGTGAAGAGTGTTTGTTGTTCCCCTGTCTACTGTTTCTGCGGAGAGAGACCGTCTGTCTGACTGCGGCTGACTGAGTGTGTGGAAGTGTGTGTGTGTGTGTGTGTGTGGGTAGATGGGAAACCAGTAGCAGGTTCCCAGCCAGACACACACGCGCACACACACACAATTTCAACCGCCAATCACGTACAGTATCACAACACTACGTAGCAGGCGTGCCACATCTGCGTGTTATAGGAGTCTTTGAAGTCCTGAAGAAGTGGAAGTAAAAGGAAAAGAAGAAAAAGGAAGGAGGAGGAAGGGTAAAAAAAAGAAGAAGCGTTCATAATTATGAGCTCATAGAAGTTATAAATCAGTTCGAGCTTTTTCTCGCCTTCAGTGACAACAATGTTTGCTTATAACGCATAAATTAAAAGCGTAGGTTGTTTAATAACATTTTTAAACAAACAGATCAAATGAGCCACCTTTCAACTGTAGCTTCACTCCATATCAGCTCCTCATAACAGCAGGAGCTGAGAAATAGTTTGCATGATCACAAGGCTTCAATTGATGTCAATGCGTTCTCCAATAGGGATATAAGCTCTTCAAGGTTCTGTGAGGATTTTCTGAGCGATTTTTAAAAAGTCTAAGATCTAGAAATAGAAAGGTGACCATATTCTGAAAACCCCAAAAAGAGAACCTCCTACCAGGCCTATAAAAAATAATGCAAAAACACCCGAAGACACTCAAGACCACAAAACAGCTTCATAATCCATAATTAACATAAATATATAAAACAGTACTTTTCTGTTCAAAGTGAAATGTTCTGCAGTGTTTACATGAATAATGTGAACAAAAGGCTATGTCTGACAGTCAAAAGTATAACAATGAAATGCTGGCTTTGTAAAGACTCTTTTTCCATAATAAGTCAAAATTTTGACATAAAAAGTCAAACTGCTGGGGTAAAAAGTCAAAATTTCTTCTATTTAGCTGAAATTTTTCCTTTTTTCTCATAGTTTTAACTTTTTCATACTTTTTATAGTCCCAAAATATGGACTTTATTATATCCAGAATTCAACTTTTTCATACTTTTGTGATAGTCAAAATTTGGACTTTTTCTCATAATTTTGACCGATCACAAAATTATGACTTCTTATCCCAAAAATGTTGCATCTTATCTCATTATTTGACTTTTATGTTTTTTTATAATTTTGACTTTGGGGTTGAGGCATTGGAATGCTAGTGGCCCAGCGCAGTGTCTTATTATAAATATCAATGGTGTGTAGAACAAGCTGAGAAAAAAAACAAACTTCAAGGGGAATTTTATAAAATCCCAATGGACATAATTTTACAGCCAAAAAGGAGGACATGTCCAGGGGAAAAGAGGTCGCTTGGTAACCCTAGAACATATGCCTGATCATAATCACTAATTTAGAATGAGATTATCAGCACCAAAATAGGTTATTTCTAAATGCTAATTCCTAGTTTCCCAATCGGAACTGGACTGGTCAGACTGGACAAGATTGATTTACTGCACGCCAAAGTCTCTATGATAGAAAAGGGACAGAAGAAAGCTAAAAAGAAGAGCGAAAGAATACAAGCTAAAAGCTAAAATGCTAAACTGTTTGTGATAATGTTCATTCTAATCCACATGCAGCAGTTATTCTGCAGTGATCTGCTCAAACCTGAGAGTTTATCAATGAAATGAAGAGCGACGTTACATTTGTTCTGCTTGGTAGATGAACACTGGTAGGACATAACCAGGGTTCACTGAGGGTTCCACAGTATCGATACAGAGCATCAGGCTGTGAGTAGCGTTAAATGTAGCTAGCTTCTAAACCACTTTCACTTTCCGAACAAATACACCACAACAGTTTGCACGAGTCCTCTGGCTGAAGAGAGTCATTGCAATCCATTTCATAGCAACTTTAACGGACTCTCCGTCCTCTGGGGACATTAAAAGGTTTGGAACAGCCTTTTTTTTTTTTTTCGTTTCACTACAGTGACTACCTCTAATTATATAACTTGTTTTTCAGTAACGACTCTATCTTCATGTTTCTCCGTAAAAACCTTGCTCAGCCACTCTGAATTGCTTGCTCAGACAGGCCCACATTGCTTGAACATTTTCCAAAAACGTATTGCTGCATTTCTGGGAGTTGACCACGTTTAAGAGCAGGCAGCAATCGTCGACTATCTTTTGTTGTTTTCCAGCCATACCAAAGGAAACTGCCCCCATGGAAGTACACACACATGAAGGCCTTGGAAATGTGTGTGTGTGTTTGTGTCAGTCTGATGTTTTGCTTGGCTGATTGTGAGTCATCCGAACTCCCTACTGAGCTTTAATTCCTCCCCTGGTAGATTGGGCTTCTTTTATAAGTCCTGCCTTTATTTTCAGAAGACTTGGACGCTACTGCCTGTGAGAGTTCAAGTTTTATGTGCTTCTGTTTCTCTGCCTCTGGGTTTTTGCAGCTGATCATTAACGTGTTGCAGAGGGAAATGAGGAGCCGTCATAATTTGTCATGATAAGCAGAGGGCCGGCATGTAGCAGATGTCCTATGGGGGATTAGGGGATCTATGATATTACATGTATGATAAGGATAAACAAATTCAATTGTAGCTCAACAGGCGTCCTGTAATCGAATATGAATGTTCCTGATTTTCTATGGCTTTAAAATTTCATTGAAAACACTTCAGGGGAGTTTATCTGGCTTTGCATTTTGCGTTACACTATAAGCTGTAACACCTAAGACTTTGAATAGTGTCTCTGTATTGTGTGAAGGTAAAGCAAGCTACATTAAAGTCATTTTCCTTGAGTTTTCAATGATCAGCACAATTATTCACCAGTTAAAGCTCCTAGACAAATTAACTCCTAATCCATGCAGCTGAAAAACAAAATCTGGCACTTGGCAGAGAAATAATCAAATATGAATGTTCCTTATTCCTCCAGCCCTTGAAGCTTTCTTGGGATCGTATTACAGTTTGTCTGGCTTTGTGATTCCACGCTACAGCAAGCTGCTCAACCATCTGGTACAGCATGTGGAAATAGTTCATTTAGAGCTGAAAAATGTTAGTAGAGACTTCTGAGGCTATATTTTATGCTCACCTCTAGACAATCCAGCAGACTCATCTGTTGAGTGTAAATTCTTCTGCTTTGGCTGCAGGCAACAGCTGGGATTAGACACAGATTCTCTGGACTAGGACGCTGAAGAAATACTGACCTGCATCTGTGCTGTGTTCCTCAACACGAGCAAACACTTTCGCTGTAATGAGTCACTTTTTCCAGGTGGAGAGGGAAAAAAAGACGCTTCCACAGGGGAAGAGGGTGAAATAACTCATACACACATGTAACCCCACAGATGCACACAAGCAGAGAGGGTTAAAAGGGCATTAGCTGTTTCCTGAGTGCAAGTTTGGGAATTTCGGCAGCTGAGTCTCTCCAGGGGACACCTGGCTCTGATGAAAGACTCATTACACTCAGAGTCAAAATTTTGTGCGGCACTACCAGTCTCACTCACAAACATGTTGACAGTTTGACATCGCTCATTGCTCCTTGCAACGCTGTGTTTAACTTTGGGATGCATGACACACCGCAGAGGCTGAAACATCCGTCAGGTTCTGCTCACATGACTTGAAGTTTCCCTCGTGTGTTATAGGAATGGAATTTTGTGGTAAGGGGATGGTGATGGAAAAGCGATGATTTTCAGAATAATTCAGCACAATCTTCAAACTCACAAGGAGCCTGTTTATTTAGCTTTCCATGAGTAATTTTATAGTGCAGCTGTGTTTTACTGACCTGAGAGCAGTTTATCTGCTCAGAGCTAACTCTTTCAAAACAACCCTGAGTTTTCACATTCGGTAGTTTTAACACTCTTTTACGTACAGTTAAATGACTCCTGGAGTCATCTGTAGTTGTTCATCAAATCTGCTGGGTCTTTTCACTTTTAGAAAGTTTTGAAGTTCTCACTTTGCCATATGTAGAGGTTTGATTTGGCTGTGATTTCGTCATGATTTGTTTGTTTGACTAATTTATATCCATCTGCAGGGGTGTGTTCTGATTCTGTCAACTATGGTGGTCATGGGGCAGTAACATTTGCAGGCATGATATGAAATATGCATGGACATCTTTCTTAACACTGACTGATTTTGATATATTTGTGAGTCAGTTTCTGATCATAACTTAGGATTTTGGGATGGTTGCTGAGGCCGTGGCAGAGTTATTTTTTTTTTGAGAGGGATGGCCAAACTGGAGCGATGGCTTTTATTGGGTTGGTCAGTTGTGGAAAACATCCGAGTTTTCTCCACTAATGCCATCCATTTTGAGTTATTATATAAAACAAAAATTCGAAAACATTCTTCCTTGTTGAAAATCTATTTAAATTTGAATGGTAAAAAAGCAGAGTGACACAATTGATATCAGCCGAGTTTAATACTTTAAAGTTTTACGATGAATATATTTGTCCAAAGTCACTATTTAAAGCATTGGTTCCACAAGTAAGGGATTGCAAAACATTGTAAAAGGGGTTACAAACTGCCTTTTACAATCAAAAAGTATTTAAAATTTGCATTTTTCATCCATTATTTTACAGATAAATAACATGGGTGCAATGCAATTTGATCTGTTTTACATGTTTTGATTTTGCTTCCAAGGTGACTGAGCCAGGATAACAGTGGTATCAGTGTTGGCAGATAATTTATATATATTGACAATATGCCAGGGGGCATACCGCTGTCATTACTGCAAAAGGTTGATAACCTCACCTCATCTGATATTTATTATGCTTCATGCAACTACCTACATGTTTCATGTTCATGCTCTGGAGGCAAAAAAAAGGTCAATATTTTCAGTTTTTACAGGCGTTCTAACCATTTTAGTCACTGTATATAGTTTGATTTTCTACCAGTAAAGTAATCAAAATATATTGGAGCTCTGTTCTGTTTGTCTTTGTCTTGGTTTTATTATTATTTTTTTTTTCAACTTTACAAATTGGCCAAGAACCAGGAACCAGGGATCGCCACCACTGATATTTTGGAGGTATAGACTAAAACGTTTTGGATCTCCTGATTTTAAAGGTAGAGTCTGCGGGAATTTTCATAATTATAAACAAAATCCAAAGTGGGCTCCCCTCTGTAGCTCAATGCCAGAGGTAGCACACGCCCATTGCCTTTGACCATAGCTACATGAACACACCCACCAGCTCAGCAAACACCTGCAGCATTGGGTTTCTACGTGGGAGACTCAAGAGTTGCACACATACAAATTCCTGTGAATGAGGTATCCAGCAAAGATTGTATCATTCTTTCTCCATGTTGCGCTCACTATTGTAGCCACTCAGAATAACTTCTCCTATTCACTATTATCAACAAACAAAGTCCCTTGTGCTAGGCGTGCTGTGATTGGCTGGGGTCACCACGCCTACCCTCCCTACAAAAACTTCCCAAGACAACCAAAACATCAATATACAGGCAGGGGAGGGGGGTTGAGGCAGACACTACCCTGACACACACGTATACACACCCATTGATGATGACTGAGCTGGACTCTTCTCATAAAAGTTGGCATTCTATTTTTTAGGATAATCCTGTAAATCCTGAACATGTACTGACGAAATAAAATGTTTCATTTTAACACACAAGAAGATGACTAGCTGAACAACCAAAATATTTGAATTTAATAGAAATATTTTGCTTTTCACGAGCAAAAAGTTATTCACACCTCGTACATTGCTTTATACATATTCACTTGCCATAAATGATGCATTTGGTATCAATTTAGGGTGGAATCTTTGAGCAGCTTGTGTGGGCCTAATTAGAGTCCCTCAGCTCAACATGAGCTTGTATCGATGGTCAGTCCAAGAAATCAATAAGGCAGAGATGTTTACCACACTTTCTTTTAGAGGCAGCTTTACCTGGCCCTCCTTCACCTCCCCTTTCCTCTTCTTTCAAAACATCCTCTGTCCAGAAATCATACAATATACAAACATCCCTCCAGTGAAGTGTGAGGTGTAACACGGGGTGTGTGCAGGCGGGCTGGATTAAGAAGAACGAGGTGCCTCGGTCCCCGCGGTGAGCAGGGTAAACACAAAGATCTGAGGATGGAGGAATGGAGCGGTGCAAGGGGACCTTTTGCTCCAACCACCGGCTGCCTCTCATCTCCCCACACGGCCAGATGGCTGCTATTCACTCGCACATTCCCCAACGCTCCTTCTATTAGTCTATTTTTTTCTGTCTCTGTCTGTGTGCTGCACTAATCAAACGCTGAATTCATGTGGTTTGTTGTTTACACTTCACAGTGCGAGGCATGAAACACACATCAGATGGGGCTCGCAGAACCGAATGAGGGCTCACTGGGGAGGAAAATACATCTCACTCTACCCGAGCTGACATGCATACATTACTTCAAACAATGTGAGGGTAAAGAGTGTGTGTGCGATGTGGGTTGTTGCGTGCTTTCACTTGAGATTTCATGTGTGCTTCTTTGTGCCAAGCAGAGATTATCAAGGAGCGTATGTTTGATTCCCTTCCATCGGAGTTCCTCTGCAGTTCTTGGAAACCTCGAGGAAATATTTGGGGAGGCTGATGGAGTGTTTATAAGAGGAGGAGGTGTGCAGAACTGCTTGTTTAAGTTTCACCTGTCAAGATAGGAAATATGCATGTGTGTGTCTTCATATTTCATCATCTTGAACCAGGATCAAGCTTCTTTGATTTCAAATAAAAAATTAACAAGGCTTCTTATGAAGTTCTAATTTCCCTTGGTGGTGTCTGGTAAAATAAGGCTCTCCTCTATCTCCTAACCCCAAAACAATCACATTAGATACACAAAAACCCGATTAGGCTGTGTTTTCTGAAGCATCATTTTTGTGCATTCAGATCCGTCCTTCATTTTCATAGAGAGCTCGGTGCTGCAGTATGTTATCTTTTGCACATTTTCTAAGGTATTTCTACTTTGCGGAGAGTCATTTGAGGCCATGCACCATCTGATTACTTGAGAAAATATGAAAGATTATAGAGATCATCCTTGTGACGCTTTGGAACAAAAAGATCTATCACTTCTACAAAATAACCCCATATTTTCCATCAACGCCACTCTGACATCACTTGACAACACTTTGTGCTTCTCTGGGACCAGTATCTGCAATATCACTTTGCCAAAGGCAGCCACTTTAATTAGATTTGAATCAGATTTCAACCATTCATCTTCTGAACGTCTGCCCAACCACAAGAAATGACTCTCATTCTCTGTTCAATCAAATATGCTTCGTGGCGTTATAAAATATGGCGAAGAAATCAGCTTTGAATCCCTGTTCTGAATTCTGGATGGCAAATACAGAGAGCGCTTGTCCATTCAACCATGTGTATGGTTTTAATATGAAAAGAAATCAATACTTAATTTAATTCAGACTGTCTGTTTATGGGGCACTGAGGGAGGTTCTTTCAATCTTGAAGTGTTTTCCATCTCAGTTCATGACAGACGTAGATGGAAAGTCTCACCTTTTATACCTGCAAATCAACATTATGAGTCAAAGAATGTTTTTTTCTTTCAAATTCAAGAGCCTTAAATTACCAATTTTGATTATGATAATGTATTTGGTGAATGGTGTCAAAAAAGAGGCAGAAACAGCCATTTCGTAGGAAACTCTGAAACAGCTCGTTGTACGGCTAAAGAATTGCCTCTCTACCCAGTACAAAGATTTACAGAGTGGAATACAAAATACCTCATGACTGTGGGATGTGTTTCAGTCAGTCTCCACTGTTTCCCCCGCCTCGCCTGCCGCCATCCGTTGTGCCAACAGTGGAGAAACATTTAATCTCACTTTGCCTTCAGGCAGCAGCTTACCCCAGGAGTAAAAAGAAGGATTCTTGTTTTTGTGTTTTTTTTCCAGAAGAGGAACTGATCCTGAATCAAAGTTAATACTCTTGGGTGTGATGAAGTCAGATGTCAGAGCAACTCGATGGGTAAAAGAGTCTGTAATGGAGCCACACATCATTACACACCACAAACTAAATCAATCTCCAAGCAGCTGAAAGATGGGTATGTAGGGTGTGAGGAGTGTGAGGTAAAATGATTTTTAGTGGATTGTGATCTTGTGAACTTGAAGAAGTCTCACTCTCAGATACATGCTTGATGCTAATCCACAACTTCAAATCTGATAACCAAAGTCAAAATAGGTTATTTCTAAGTGCAATTTCTCAGCTTCACAGTTGGGACTGGCATGACCAGATTGATTCAAGGCACTGGTGGTCTCCATGACAACACCACCGGCCAACTAAGTTTAGCTGTGAGAATAGAAATCTGCGTATTTCTATTCTGATAACGATTTCTTTGATTAATTTAGCAGTAATGGTGGAGCTGAACTGTCACAGAAAAAAAGAACAGAAGAGCAGAAGACAGCTAAACTGGACAGAGAATGAGCACAAGTTAAAACACGAGTTAAGTGGTTTCTGATCATTTTAATTCCAACCTACATGCAGCAGCTTTACTGCGGTGATCTCTTCAAACCTGAAAGTCTGTTAATAAAATGAAGAGTGAAGTTCAGTTTGCTCTGCTTGGTAGATGAGCACTGGTAGGTCATAACCAGGATTCACTCAGTTACAAGTTACAGACATGTCTCAGAGCACCGGGCTGTGAGTTGCTCTAAGTGTAGTTGGCTACTAAACTACACAACAGACCCACTTTGAAAAGTTTGCTTGTACTCATATTTCAGACAATAGCTCTATGTAACTGTCTATAAATACATGACCTTGTCACTTTGAATCCAGTAAAAGTTGTTTTGAATAAAGAAACATGATGCTGAAAAGAGTATCTACTCTCCATTCATTCACTTTAAAACAAGCGCACACCTTGGTAAGAGTCACGTCCTGACAACAGTTGGTGCAACTGGGGAAACTGAGTCTTAAACCTGGAAAAAACACAAGCTTTTCCACGCAGTCCTCACAACCCCTTTAGGTCAAGTATCATAACATTATAACATGTTTGAAATAACCTCAAGACGAGCAAAACTTAAAGTACTTTTACATATTCTGATATCTTGGAAGTTTCACACCTGGCACTCAAAAGGATTTAAAACCATATCAAATAACACATTGTGGTACAGTATCAAAGTCTTGTGCTCAAAACATAATATGTAAGTCTCTTTTTTTACTTTACCATGGCTGCTTGCATCTGTTGCAATGTCTTCCTCGTGTGTCCTGTGCATGCTACAAAATCTGATTTTCCTGCTTTTTGCTCTTTGTCTCTTTAGAATATTCTTTTTCTAAATCTCTAAATAGATTGCCAACTTACATGCCACTACATAAAATCTTACCTGTTACATTGAAGGGTGGGGGTGAGGTCAATCAACTGTTAAAACTTGATTATTTTAAACAGTTTTAAGTTTATCCAATGTTCCAAGGATAAGCCTCTTTGTTGTCATCACAGTACATGGCACTGTTTGATAAAACCAGGCACATAGAAAGCCTTTCAACATGTATTACGATAGTTTCAAGAACTCACTCAAAATGACCATGCCTTTCATATATATTTATCTGTAAATGTAAATGTTGTGAATACACTTTACCTTTAAATCTGTTAAAACAACTATTAGTGTTTTAAAAGAAAGTCAACACAAGTAAGTTATACTAAAGGGTTAATGAGCTGCTTCAGTTTCAGCTTTCGCCAAGTCTGACAGAATCACAAATCTTTGTCTGTCTGAGTCCTCTGTCCCCGACCGCCAGTAACACACTCACTCTCCTCCCCGCATCATTTCATCGCCAGATAACAGTTGAAACCTGCCAATTTAGCCAATCAATGAGCAGGGCCCTCTGGGTAAAACAAAAAGCCAAGGATTCAATTTCATTTTGCAAGTCTAATGTGGTCTATCTGTCAGCGGAACAAGTGGTGGTCGCCAAATAACACCACAGGAAGATGAGTCTGAGATGGATGGAGAAGGTACAAAGTCTGGAGGAATAACAAACCTATTTGTTATATTGGTGCCTGGAACAATGGGGTGTAAAAAATAGTAGGGACTGAAAAGACAATAAGGGAAAGGGCACCGATGAGTTGTTAAAAGGAGATGGCTATTGAGACCTTTGGATGCTATTGATGCAAAAGTATTGATTGAAAAGCACCTGAATTATCTTAGTTTGTTGCTCTATGGAATAGTTCATACAAAACCAAATGCCTTTATCGACTGAATATTCCCCTGGTGACCTATTTCAGCTTTACTCCCTTCATTTGACCAAGACAGACTTTTTATTGTCAAACGTAAGCTTCTTATTGATTCTGGCAGTGTTGTGATTTTAAAAAAATACCTCCCTTACTGCTTCTGTTTCTACCTTGTCAGAGAAGTCAGCAGGGTTATGCTCCCATCATGCCTCAGGCAACGGCAGGTTCTTCCACTTTCTGAAAAATAAAATGATCCGACACATGACACTTTGTTTGTTCTGTATATATTCCCCAAAAGTGACAGCACTTTAAGCTGTTTTAACTGGACTGAAAGAGAAAATTCAGCCAAACAAAACAGGTTGCAGTTAGTCCCACTGTGTAAATTAGCCAATTTTGTGCAACTGTGCTTAAAGCTGAACCATCCCTGAGGGAAAGTGGATTACTTTGGAGAAAGACTGGCACAGCAAACACGTAAAATTTTAACACAGTCTACGACATCTGTTCCTTTTTTTTTTATAATAATAATTTTACATATAGCTGTTTTACAATACAAACAGAACAAGAGGCAGACAAAGAAAAAAAAAAAAAAAATGTATACACTACCGTAATAGGGCTGAAAGATATTGCGTTATAGTATCTGTATCGAGATCTGAAAATTTAAGAGAATAATACCCCATTATCAATTATATCAAAGATATCAATGATGTAGATTTTCCTTACTTACTCTGCATGTAAAGCTCAGACAGTCACATGATTATTGGTGACTTTCTGTTAATGCTGATGAGTGACAGTGAACTCTGATCAATTAACCCCACTTTCCACACCTCGTTATATTATGATGCTTTTGTTTTTCTGAAAAATGCTTAATTTTCACTTAATCCAGAGTCATATTCTATTGTATCAATATCTAGGTATCTAGCAGTAAAATAGAGATATCAAATTTTGTCTATGTCATTCAGCCCAATACTACACACAGTACAGAGAAGTAAATCAGAGTCCATACCAGACCATAACAAAATATTTATAAAGGTGACAGTACAGGAATTAAATCCAGGTAGAATTTTAGGTCTGAGTATAAAGTCCATAATTTTGATTCCAGGCAGGGAAAGACTTGTTTCAGAACAAGGAGCAAGGATATATGTAACACCAGCAACACCAATGTAAATATATTTGGTAATACACAGTACTACACAAATTATGTATCAATACGTAATTAACTGACTTTTCTTTTTTTATACGTATATATTTAATAAAGGGTTCCCAGACCTTTTAGGAAATAAGGTTGGGAACTAGACAGAGAATATTGAATCTCCTCTTCATATAAGCAAGAAATAATGTCATTCAGCCACACTTTCAAAGAGGGAGGAATAACTGACTTCCTACATCTGTTCCTTTTGACTGAATATGCTGCGCACAGTTTGGGTTTTGTATGCACTCATGACCATAAAATTCTTGCATACCGCAGAAAATGATGACGCAAGCGCGCCTGCTTACAACAGCTCCATCTCATCTCTATAAACACCATGTGACATGACCTCATCAGCTGAGAGGACACCCTCTGGATGGGCTCTGAGACTTTAATGACACACTTACAACTTCTGCAGCTGCACACGTGACTTCTGAGGAAAGGCTAACAAGGTGGATGACTCAAGGCTTGAGTAATCGCCCAGCAGATCTGATGTAGCGGTGTTAAGGGATGTTAATAGGGCTGAGTTCATGTTCAATTAGGACAAGAACAGGAGATGGGTAATCTCTGCTGTCGCAATAAAATGAGACACCTTATGTAGAGTATGAGTCAGCGACAAAGACCTCAGGACAGCAGCCAAAAAATCAACGTCATTTCATTGTCTTAAAATAGAACACCCTTGGATTCCCAACAGGTCTGCTACATCCATTAACAGGGTGGAATTCAAACAGGCACACACAGTGTCACATGAGTGTGGTGACTGTACAATGTTCTGTTTGTGGCATTCATCTTTCATTACAACATGTGCGTTATTAATGCTGTTAGCTTCCAAAATGTTTCTGATGACATCAAGATAAGAGTGTTGGCAGTCCTCAGTGTTTAGTTCGAGCTCTTCCATGGAAACATATCTACAGTGAGGTGTCCAGGATGATGGGAACAACACGTGTGAGCATATGTGGGCTCTTTTACGGGTGGATTCTGTAAAACGTGAATCCAAAAAAGGTCAAACTGAGTGAGGGGTTACTGTAAAATATAATAAAAGTCCTGAAAAGTAACAGAGAAAGAAGGACTGGAAAATATTAACAAGTTCTGCGTTTGTATGTCTTTTGATGAAGCAGAATTTTCCAGTATGTTTATCATTATGACGTTCATTTAGCCTAATAAAGATTGGATGTGTTGCTGTGCAGTTTAAGCTTCCAAAAGATTTTGGCGAACAGAAAACACATCAGGGAGTGAATGCAACGCACATCTCAGTTATTAAAGTTTATGAAACATGACTCAGTATTAATAAGGAAAATATGTTGATGAAGTTTTTGATGATAGCCAAAGCAAATTGCAAACCAACACAACTACGGCTCTGAAGCTCGACTGGTGGCAGGACTTTTTCTGATGAGGATATATGCCTGAGGGAGCAAGTGAAAACTTCTGGGGCCTCCTGTGAAGCCAGCCAAGATTTTTCTTTCTGTCTGCTGCATGAGCTGGCAGTCAGCAAGATGTGAGAGAGAGAGGGGGGGGTGTATGCTAAGAGATGATGTTGAGAGATGATGTTGAGAGACGATGTAGAGAGAAGAGGTTGAGAAAAGGTGATGAGGGAAGATGTCATATGCAAGCAGCTAGTGGTGGCAAGTGGCAGCAACAAGTGGGCTTGTTAAAACCTGATGTATAACAATGACACAAAATTTAATGAAACTCAAAGTGTAGTAACCAACCCAAAATACCACAAGTTGTTGCATTTCAGGCTTTTTAAAAAAAATAACAATTCTCGCCATTATGTGTCATTTCTTGGCACATATCTGGCTCTACTAGAGCGAAAAGCAAGCAAGAAAACAAACAGGCTCTTGGCAAGCAAGCAGGGGGCAAAAAAGTAAGTGAGCAGCAAGTGAGGAGGCTGTCTGCTTACTTGTAACAAGCGAGCAGACAGGTGGCAGGCAACCGGTAAGCAAGCGACAAGGATGCAAGCAAGAAGGGGGCAAGTGATCCTGCAAATAAGCTAGCAAGCAAGTCAGCAAGAGAGCAGGTGGCAAACAAGCATGGGAGGGCAAATAGGGGGCAAACAGTCAGAAAGTGGATGGCAAGTGGGCTGCAAGTGAGCGGCAAGTGGGTGGGAAGTGGGCGGCAAGTGGGTGGCAAGTTGGCAGCAAGTGGGCGGCAAGTGGACAGCAAGTGGGCTGCAAGTTGGCAGCAAGTGGGCAGCAAGTGGGCTGCAAGTTGGCAGCAAGTGGGCAGCAAGTGGGCAGCAAGTGGGCGGCAAGTGGGCAGCAAGTGGGCGGCAAGTGGACAGCAAGTGGGCGGCAAGTTGGCAGCAAGTGGGCAGCAAGTGGGCGGCAAGTGGGCAGCAAGTGGGCGGCAAGTGGGCAGCAAGTGGGTGGCAAGTTGGTAGCAAGTGGGCAGCAAGTGGGCGGCAAGTGGATATCAAGTGGCTGGCAAGCAAGCAGTGGCTAGAAAAAGAGAGGGCAGCAATCAAGCAGGTGGCAAGCTGGAAAGAAAGAAGGCAGCAAGCAAGAAAGCAGGCAAGTGGCAAGGATGCAAGCAAGTATGGGGGTAGCGAGAAGGCGGCAAACAGGCAGCAAGGAAGTAAGCAAGCAGGACAGCAAACAGGCAGGGAGGAAGCAGGCATGCGACAAACAGGTGGCATGAACGCAAGCATATAGAAAGCGGGCAGCAAGCAAGCAAGCAAGAGGGCAGCAAGCAAGGGTAAGAAAGCTGGGGGTAGAAAACAGGTGGCAGTTGGTAGGAGGCATGAAAACTAGAGGGCAGCAATTCAGCTGATAGCAACCAAGCAGGTAGCAAGCAAGGAGGAAAGACGGCAAGAAGCAAACAACTTGGCAACCAGTTAGCAAGCAAGCAGAAAGCAAGTAAGCAGGCAAGCAAAAAGGTGAAAAACAGGTGGCAAGGAAGCAAGAGGCAGGCAAGCAAGCATTCAAGCAGTTTGCAAGCAAGCAGGTGGAAAGCAAGAAAGCAAAAGGGCTGGTGGCAGTTAAGGAAGCAGACAGTAAGCAACGCAGCAATGGGCCATTTAATTGATAAGCAATCTTGTGGCAAGCAAGAAATGTATGTTGCAAAACCTGCAGAATCTTAATATCTTCACCAAAGACTATTTTTACCTCCATCAACAGAAGAATCTTCCTCTTTTCATCCTGTGACAGCCTCTCTCAGATAAGAGAATATAAGAATCATCTGTTCCAGACAAGGTCATGACTCTTCTGATGAAGAAAAGAGGGAGTTTATTCAGGGACATCTCTGAAACCATCCAGTCAGCCTGCATGTTGTCTCAGCTGACATTATATACAGCTCTGAATTCACCCCAGACAAGAGGACGGAGGGAGGTCAAAAACAGTTTGTCGGAGAGACGGAGAGATCCCCATGGCATTAACAATGACTCTGTAAGAATGTGAACTTCAGGTATGAGGAAAGCAGAGCAGTAATTCTTGAAGCTGAACCATGTTTCAACCAGGAAGAAGCTGTGTTGAATGGCAACAGGTGTAACTTTGCTCCATATGTTGTTTGTATGCTTTTACATCCTGGATTGTAATCATTTCCAGTGAATGTCATCCCAGAGAGAAGGCTTGAAGGGTTCTGAGGAATCCCACGTCTCTAGGTGGAGCCATTATTGAGACCTTTTTACTCAGAGCTAATTGTAAGAGCCAGAAGTCATTTCAGTAATGGATTCAAAGTGGTCACCAGAATCCACAGACAAATTCTCCTCAATAAGTTCACTTCCACCTTTTAAATCACCGTCTACAAACAGCTTTTGATTTTCCCTGTGCTTCAGAAGCTTTTTTCTTTTGGAAATGACTGCTATATAAACTGCCAGTGTAAGTGTTGGACTGAGACCCGGGCTCCACAAGAACAGGATGTTCTTACAGAGTTCACTTCATTGTTCCCAGTGCTGAGCTGCACACCTAGTCTGATCTCACAATTGACTGGAGGGTGGATTCAATCTCACAGGCTGTTAAAATGTAGTGTCAGCTATCAATGAAACTGCTCTTCAGGGATGACACAAGACTTGAAAGCTGGATTTTTGGATGTCTTACACACAGTCACACAGGGTATTTATTTGAAGTCATAAATATGTCATCAAAGCTAATTATCCCACGCTGGTATTTAACCCTATTTTACAGGTAGGTAAGATTAATCTAGAAACCTTCATTCAGTTTTTCACAACAATGAGCTGATTCATGATTAAGCCCCAGAGTTAGTCATGAAATTGTAATAATAAACAAAGTCAATCTGGCTTTGGTGGAGCAGAACTTGGAAGCCAGGTGAACTTGTCTATTTGGAAAAGACTTTGGGGGGCAGGCAGTGCTGCACCGCCCTCTTGTGGAGAATATTTACCAATGCACCAATGTCGAAAACATGGATATGCATAGGAGTAAGTCAACATGATGAATTCAACTTTTTAATGATGGACAACTTGCTATATGGAAGTGTGTTGCAATCACATGAGAGACAAATAAATCTTTTTTTTTTTAAATCAATAAGATAGTCTTAAAACTTTAAGAACAGATTTTCTGAATTAAAAAAAGTTCCATTTTTTTTAAAGATAGTTAGCCCAAAATTAAGAAACAATTTCCTTTATTTTACCATTTAACAAGAAAATCATATTATATTGTATTTGTATTTTTTTGTTCTGAAAGAAAAAAAGCTTTCCTGGATTGTAAAGATAGGATGACGTACATTTTGCTATGAATGGATTTTTTTCACAAGATTCATCTTATATGGATATGTGTTGCGTTTACATGAATGGCAAATACATCTTTTTTATTTTTATTGATATGAATTTATCTAGTAAATGAGCAAGATAATTGTCTAAGAATTATGAGAAAATATTTTTCTGCATGGACAAAGTCTTTCCCATTTTCTGATAGAGATAATTATAAGATATTTATGCTCAAAAAGTAAAGACAAGCAACATTGTGGATTCAAAGAAAAAAATAACTAAAATGACATTTAAAAAAAGACAACTGTTCTTAGGAATTGGTATTTTATTTATTCTGTAAAAAAACAAAAATGTTTTTTCTGGGGTGTTGGGATAATTACCTCACAATCATGAAACTTTTTACAAAATTTAAAACAAAACAAAGCAAAACAAAAATCCTTAAAATCCCTATTAACCGGATAATCATTTTTGGATTAAGTTAACAGTTTTTCTGAATTAAACAATCCATTCTGTTTTAAGTTAAGTAAGTCCTGTCTTAAAGTTTGAGCAATAAAAGACAGAAACACTTTTCTTTTAAATAAAAATTTCTTTATTTTTAAAATAAATGCATTTTTTACAGTCAGAAAACAGAGCAGCAGGACATGCACTGCTGCTCCTGACACTGAAGGCAAACGAAAACATCAGAGAAAATTGAAGCAGACGAGGCTTGTTTTTCTTCTCTCAGTTCATTTCTGTGGTTCATCTCAAACTCCAGGATCTACAAATTGTGCCACTCCCCCATTTATGGACAATATCAAATGGCACAATCTAGTTATGATAAAAACCAGACTAATAAGTGAAGTGTTTCTGCCAAACAAGGAGCAAATCAGATTTGCTCTGGAGTAGCCCGTTGCTGTCAGTCTAAAGAATGAGTTAAAAGCACAAAGCAGTTGCACAAATGGACATTTGTTATCTTTAAGCAGAACAGAAAGAAGAAAATCAATACAATGAAGTAGAAATGCCAGAAAGAAGAGCACATTGAAAAAAAACATGTCTGTACTTAAAAAAAATAGACATTTTCCACAAATATCTTAATCTATATCAAACCTGGAGTTTGAGACTAGTGTTATCTTCATATATATTCATATATATCTTCATCTGAAAACTCAGTAAGACCACAACATAAGCAAGCACAACTTCGAATACTACACGTTGACAGATGGCTTCCCCACTCTTAATCTGAAAAGAACAACTTCCAACTCACCACGTAAAGCAGAGACAAAAACTGTACAATTCTATAAAACGTTTGTGTTTTTACATTAGTTACAAAAAAATAATACTTCATTTACTGATCCTTCATACTGAGGACAGAAAAAAAATGTTGCATATTCATTCTTCAAACTTGGTGACCTTTTTTGCTGGTGTGTAATGATACAAGTGATAATAATTATAATACTATACGGTGTGAGAGACAGAATGGAAATATGGGAACAGACGCAAAAAGGGAGTAACAATCCCTCCTGGAGTTTTCCTGTACATGCAACGAGATGTCGGGGTTTTAAATCTGTAGATGGAGTTTCACACGTTGTTGAGATTTTAGAAAAAATACGTTAACAGACATGTCTGGGTAAATGTGAATGCGTTTTAGTGTTTCTTAACACCATCTTTTAGAAACTCCAAACACCTTCAGTGCAAAAAGTCCAAGCAAATTATCACATCGAATTTTCAGTAAAAATGTTTGAGATTTAATATGAGCTACACGACAAGTCCAGGAAATGTCTTATTTCAAGAATTAAAAAAGATGCATGAACTGCTTGTAAAGAATTAAAAATGTACTGGATTCGTTTCTTGTGTTAAGACATTATACTTACTCAAAAAAGAACTTGACTCTTTGCAAGCTATTCAGGTCTCATTTTATAAATTTAGATAAGAGATTTCCTGGGTTTGTCAAGTCAATATGGCTCATCGTAGGCCACAAAAGACATTTTTTAATAAGGATATGACATAAACTCTGGCTTAGTTTTTAGTTTTGTATCATTTTCTCCAATGTTGAAATGCTATGCTCAGCATTTCAACATCCTGAATTTGCTGGAAGGAAATGCAGGGCCCCTCCTCATTGAGTTTTTGAACATTTAAAAATATTTTTTTTTTTTTTCTAAATACCCATAGATCTCATGATATTTGACATGTTTTATCAGAATGAGCATATTGTTTGGAAATTAACTTCAACTGAACAGGATTTTTAAACCCACAGGACAGTCACCCCAGTGCGCCGAACTGTAGTGCGTTTCATGACGTGTTAACTATTCGCAGTCTGTTAAAAACAAAACTCAGGCTCTCGTGTCGCACCTGTTAGCAAAATCATTTAAGTACAGAGAGCTCTGAAACAAAGACATCAAAGGCAGGAGAAAAAACAAAACAAAACAACAGCTTATTCAAAGAGAGGACTATATAGTGTAGAAGTGCTTACATATGACTTCAGAGAGATTTAACCCTTCATGGAGCGGATAGAGAGGACATGTAGAGGTGTAACCAACAATGTGTACAAACACCTTTTTAATTAAACGCATTCTAAGATAAATAATAAGATAAAAGTCAGTTTGATGTCAGCTCCTTTAGTCAAGTTCAAGAAGAAAGAAAAAAAGATGAAGAGAGTAAGAAGAGAAAACAATCTTTGGGATTAAACGAGGTGTTTGATTGGTTTTAAAGGTCGTTACATTGATGGTCGTCACTTCACGATGAAGGAGGCAGGTGGTCGTAGGAGAACAGAAAAAACTTCCCCCCCGTTCAGGCTTTTTGTAACGCTTCTGTTCAACCACAGGAGTTAAGTCCCAAACGTCATCTGGACTTAGTCACCACAATTTTAGTGTTGTAACACATGATTTGTCAGCATTAACGAAAAAAAAAAGAAAGAAACAATATTATAATTAAAACTGTGTCAGCCATGGCAATAGTAGTGCTGTTCTGGGCTCACAGCTCCAAACAATAAAAACACTGAGAGATAGTAGAATAACATAAACCCCATTAACCCCACCCACCCAGACGCTACTGCCTGGCTTTGACTGATCAGAGTGAAACCCCGTTTGTTGCCTCAGAGCAGCTCAGACCCAGCCGCTGGTCAGCTTATAGAACATCTCCTCATCTAGGGACTCGTTCTGGTCCTTTGCACGCGTGGACAGGAAGATGTATCCTCCAATGAACTCATGAACCACCTTACAGTCCACCTCAGCACAGACGAAAGACAGACTGGGCTCGTCTGCAAATTCCACTGTCACCTGAGGGAAAACAACAAAGTGTGTCAGACAGTTAAAAACAAATAATTATAGGATTGAAAAACAAAATTTGAGGATGAGACCTGATAAGAAACAAGTGTTAAATATAAAGGAAACAGGTATCACCAGCAGACAAATCAATTACAGAGATGCTTGATGTTATTGATCTGGATGTAAATGAGGCTACATAGGGAAAAGGATGTGGTGGAGAGGAGAAAGAACAACAAAAACTCAATGTTAAAAGTTTTGTGTTCAGAGCATTCCTCACCATCTTGATCTCCCAGTTGACGTTCCACTGTTTCATGTTGCTGAAGCGCCAGGTCTTAATGGCATCTCCAGTGCCAGCGTCCATCCGGATCAAACGGTTGTAAGTGATGCCAATCAGCTCTTCCCGCTTTACTCCCTGAAACCTGTAAAGGAAACAAGCAGACACCATGAAATGAGAACAGACATCACCACCAGCAAAGAAAACTGAAGAAAAACTCAGGAAAAATCAAGCAGTTTAAAAAAAAATAAAATGTTCAGAGATCACTGAGTTTAAACCTACTTGGCGAGGAAATGAGTGATTCCAAACTCTGGCAGGGACTGCCACGCCTGGATGAAGCGCATCTTTGCTTCAATGAGACTCATTTGGGCCACATTCTGGTGGGCTTCAAGAATTCGGGCTGAGATCTGAAAAATACATCATCAAACATTTAACACATGACTTTTTTGGTTCATCTCCATGAATTCAGTTGTGACAAACACTGATATAATTCATCCCATGACCACACTAAAACCATGGTTCGCCTTGTCATTTTAAACCTTTGGTTCATTAAAGTACTGAACCTTTCTTTCTGTTACTGTGTCCATATTTTGTCATTCTACCCTATAACAAAAGTAAAACTGATTCCTCATAAATATTCTTAAGTTACAAACCTCTATTATTCTTGTTTGTCAGTAAGTGAGTATATTTGTTTATTTAAACATGTTTACTGCCCCAATTGAAGAAGCAATGCTAGTTTCTGTTAGCATTCTCAACCTGTTAACACTGTAGCAAATATAAATGTCTCAGGCTTAAGAGTCAGGACTTAATGAGACTGAGCTGGAACGGATGTGAGTGTAGCATGATGAGCTACTGGGTCTAAAACATCTCTGATGGGTAAAAGTTAAGTAAGATCCTGTCCTGCAATCTGGGCATCAGCAACAGAGCTGGTGAGTTGGCATTACCACTGGGCGGCTGTGGCTCAGTGGTGGAGTTGTCTTCTCTAGATTGAAGGTTCGTGGGTTCGATTCAAAGCTTCTACAGTCACACGCCGAAGTGTCCTTGAGCAAAACACTGAACCCCCTATGCTCCCACTGTTGTTCAGTGGAGTGTGGATGGGTCAGAATGTGTTAGCTTCAACTGGTGGCAGTCTGATTAGCAGTCTCTGCCATCAGTGTGTGGATGTGGCGTGGATGGGTGAAAGAGACGAGTAGTGTAAAGCGCTTTGAGTGGTCAGAAAGACTAGAAAAGCGCTATATAGGTACTGGTCGTTTACCATTTACCATTTACCATTTCATAACCACATGTGAATAGATTTAAATTTACTTGTTCACTATGCTGCATAGCTCACATGTGACATTTGTGTTGAAAAGAATCCTATATGCAATAAATAAATAAATAAATCTGCATGGTCCATTACAGCAGTGGTTCCCAAAGTTTGGTTGGGTTTAAAATAAAACCATCGAAACAGAAAATATTTGCTCCGCCAGAAAAGTGATGGCTTCATGTTGGTTTTAAAAACAAAACAACATGTGCATAAAGGTAGACTAATTTTGTTTCCATCAGCTGAAGGAATTATCTTAGTTTTTTGTGTGTTTGTTTTTGTCTGTTCTTTTGGCCTATTAACTGTTCTGGGGGTCACAAGCCAAAAAGTTTGGGAACCTCAGCAGGACTGATTCTCTTTACATACTTTGTAGAAATAAAATAGAGTCACTACATTTTCTTTAGTGTTGTGTGCCACAAAATGGCATGTTATCTGTAGGTTTTTGGAACACTTACGGTCAGTTATACACATTAAAAAAAAAAAAAAAAAAACAATCAACATGGATTCTTTCTAATCTACTGAGACTATTTACAGCAATGACATGTTTTCTTCTGCACTACTGTTGGTTAGAAGAGGGAACCCAGCAGGGTAAGTTAATGTATTCAGAGTTTGGACAGCCATGCACATACAAGCATCTAAGGTTTGAAAGGCACCCGCTGATCCAGAGCTGGACTTACCAAGTCCCTGATATAGCCTGGCTGAAGGTGGGAGGAGGGGGTGGGAGAAGGGCACAGAGCAGTGAAGGTGGTGCATTCAAGAGGAGAGAACAGAAAGAAAGATTGGACAAAGAGAAAAAGCAGGTAAGATCAATATCAAGGGAGGAAGCATTCATAACAACAGAAGCAGGATATTAAGAGGAGCGTTGGCACCTGGAGTCATGCAGGTTTTCAGGCACAAGAGGGAGAGAGAGGTCAGAAGCAGTAGGAAGAGAAAGGAGGAAACATGTACAACACTTGTCTGCTTAGGCAACACAATGAAGGTTTTTTTTAAATTGCTTTCCCAAAAAAGTATTTTAAAGTTTTACATAATTTCTGTAGTACTATTTTCATCCACAATAGGGCAGTATGTACTCAACAAAGACTTTGAGAGCGACATCAGAGAGTGCCATGTCAGCCAACCTCAAGAGGGTCATTTAGTGTGCCTTTGAGGGTTGGCTGGTATGTTCATGTATAGATATGCCCCGGGTTATCTAGGAATACTTGTGTGTGTGTGTGTGTGTGTGTCTGCGAGGAGCTGCAGCACAGAAGTCTCTTTGGACCAGTTTGCAACAGGAAGTCCAGTTTAAGGGAACTGGGGAGGGGTCGCAGCTGGGCTTTTCCCAGACAGTTTTTTTCCCGCGCAGCATTTCTAGGCATGGCTCATTTCCTCATGCCCCACGCCCACTCCATGAGTACTCACGTGTAAACGCGCACACACACACACACACATACACGTAAACTGTACATAGGCTGCTACTCTTTCATGTTGTGCCTGGGGAGACCTCTGTGAGACTGGCGCCAGGCCAAAAACCATGGTCCCCATAGAAGCACATTAAACTTTAACTGTTCCCGGCTAATGTTTTTCCCAGACATGATACTGGAGTTTTCTGTATGTTCTGGGAGGTTCTGATTAAGGACACACTGATCTGACCCTGGTTTGGGTCATTGGTCCAGTACAAGCGAGAAAAGTTTGATCAGATATCAGTGACAAAGGCCCAATCTTCAGGAAAGATCTTTGTTACACTCTGTTACTCCATATTTGTTGGTTCTCTGACAGTTGTTATACATCTCTGCTGCATTGACCACCATTATCCTAAAATCAGCATCAACTCTGCCTTAGTTGTCAGTTTGCCCAACTTTTGATCCACTTTGCCCTGGACAATCACGACACCTCTCCGTTTTTTATCTCCTGACTCGATTGACAGATCACTGCAGCCACAGTGAGGTCATTACTATACAAAAAGCTGGCGCCCTCTGCTGTTGCAGTTGTGTAGAGACCCTCGACAACTATCAAATGTATCAATGCTTAGACCCTGGTTAAAAGACAACTCCACTTATTCACATTATTTTCAACAATAAAACCTTGTTATATACTTGAGTCAATATGGTATATATTCTGGAAACCTCCGTCTACTGTTTTAACTTCCAAGAAATAAAAACCTTTGTATGGGAAAGTACATTCAGAGAAATCCTGACTGTAGTGGAACTTTTTACTTGTTAAATAGGACTTTCCAAATGTATCCCTCAGGGGTTTTCTGAGTAGTTTCATCAGTGAGAATCTGAAACATCGAAGAAAAATGTGAACTGAAACTAAAAGTCCATTTTCAGGTGTGCAATTTGTAGAAGATGATTGCTATTACTTATTTGTGGGCCAAGCATGAGGTCCATTAGAGGAATGCTACCTCTTTTTTTCCCCCACTTGGTATATTTCAGGCCTTGGCTCAAATAATTTCTGAGTCATCACTTACTGTACGATACCAGCAACCTCCTCACATCCTGTTCGCCCCCTAGCAACATTTCATTTTCCTAATACAACTTAAACAAAAACAGATTGAGTGAGTAAGCGATGGAGGAGCAACCCCCCCTTTAAATCACATCATTTGCAACTAACACAGACATGGCAGCCGTGTGCTCAGCTGTTCCACTCCTCACACACACACTCACTCACACACACACACTCCTGTTGCTTGTATGCAAATCTGCTGGGTACACAGTTTGCTAACACTCAAGAGGAAGTCATTTCATTTAAACTGTATGAGGCTTCCACTTAAATCCTCCAAAATGTTGAATTTAGCATTTTTATCTTCCCACAACTGGAGCACTTAAAATTCCACAGAGTGAGACTTCTCCCTCCTTTTGTCTGGAGCACAAAAGCCGAGCGTATCCATTGCAGTATGTCCTGAGTGGCTCTACTGTACACATGTGGAGTGGTATGGAAGTCTGCTGTCCTGGTTTCCCCTCACACCAAGAGAGGGGGGTGGGGAGAAGGAACAGAGAGAAGAGGAGGGGAGTGAAGGAGGAAAGGGGGGGTAGAGGGAGGCAACATTCCAGTGAAAGAGAAGCTCCATGCCAGGAGGCGCCCATCTGGGGAGCATCAAACGCTGGTCCATCTGAGTCCACATCAGACTCATCAAACAAGTCAGAGAGAATCTAAGACTCTTCTTAAACTTACCTGTTTGTTCTTGTACTTCTTCAGATAGCGTGGAGACACCAGGCACTCCGGGTTGATGTCAGTTGTGATCGGCTCGATGAACTGAGGGTCAGGGTTCATGTGTTGCATCTTGAGGAAGGACAAAATGTTCTGGACCTCCAGGTTGTAAGAGCTGTCGGCCATCGTCTTCCCTTTGGAGGCCAAGCGACAAGCGGCCATCCAGTGGGCGTACTGTTTCTCCTGGAGGGATGAGTTGAAAACTTAGAGTAAGAGAGAACCAGCTCTAAAAGTAAGAGGACATCCTGACGATTATTTTTTCAAGTCTGTTTACCGTGTCACACCGCAGCCAGATCTCGTTCATGCCGTCAGCCACAGGGATTAGCAGCTTGATGTTGAATTTCTGACCCGAGATATTCACATCTGGAGTTACCTCACAACCTGTGCACGGAAAAAGCCAAAGGTCACACCCATTCTTTGACACAACACCTTCTTTGCAATCAAAATATGAAACATCACATCCTTGCATGTGCATAAAAATGACATCTTTTTGTGTGTTTGCACCTCTAAGATTCATTTGGTGAGCAGGTGTCCCGTGTGATTCTTCTTTGCTCTTGTAACAGGAAATTGTGATATCCTTAAACGTGCACCAGTACTGCTTATAGCCCTTCAGTGTCAGCTTCTTGGGTCTGGAAAATAAATGACAGAGCGAGAGGAGGAGGGAGAGAAGATGTCAAACTTGGATGGAAAAACAAGACTGTTTTCTTTATTAGTGGTCAAGAGGGAGAGTGGGGGAGGGGAGAGTACAGAGAAGAGATGAAAAAGAGAGTTTCTTCAGTGCTTAGTCAGCAAGGTGAAGAGGAAAGTGGCCAGCACTGGAGGTGGACATTAATGGAAAATCATTAAAGTAAAAGGCCTCTTTATATCTCAGTCTGTTTTTTCAACATTTTATGAGAAAACCACACAAGGGGCCACCTGCCTGTCAGCGTAGAAGTACAGCCAAAAGTGAAAAGGACTGAAAATGAGCTTTATCTATCTGTTGAATAAAAATCTTGCTTAGCAGTTAAACTAAATACGCTCTGATGCAAATTCTGCTCAACCATTTTTTACTGCAAACCAGTCAATAAGTTAACCCCCGGGTGCTCTAATAGGCTCAAAATCTTGTGTCCTTACTTGAAGACTTTGACGTAGTCTGCTAGCTCTGGAATTGATGTGATGTCACCCTGAGAGAGGAGGGAAAAAAAACAATTGTTAGTTAAAATCTGGAAGATTTGAATATAAAATAATAACAGAGCAAAGACCTTGGGCTCAACTTTGTACATTTTGAGTATCATTGCTCAGCAGAGTGTGCTAAAAGCAACACTTCTTATGTAATCTGGTTTCCTCAGATAAGCTGTATAAACTTAGCAAGTTCAAGAGGTGAAACTGCTGTGCTGAAAACATAGACGACATCTATTTACTATAAAATAATTCTCACATTATTTTTCTAAAAAGCTAGCCGCATGTGTGAGTGAAATTTTTTAGTATTGTACCTCGTCTGGGCCAGTGGGATTATGTGAACTATTTAAGGTCCCCATTCTTGGGAAATATTACTAATGCAAGGATCTCATCGTAATACAGATTAGTAACCAAGATCCAAACACGAAAAAGAATGAAACACTCGAGGTTATAGATTAATACAAAGTGGTCTGAGTTAAGCAAAATCTGACAAATGGACTTTAAACAGGAGGCTGCTTCAGTGCTGTTATCATACCAGTGTGTTGGACGTCTTCCCTCCCTCCAAAGTGATCTCCAGGTCGGACAGGGCTGCATCCACCTCATCCACCTCCTTCTCACTGTTATTCATGTGGTTGTCTGATGACATGATTGACAGCTTGTTGATGTGGTACTGAGGAAAAGATCAAACAGTCCCAGTCAGTCTCATTGTTTTTAAGCACTACGCTGCAAAAACTGAAATCTAAGCAAGTCAATGTGTCTTATTTTTAGTCAATTGTGTCTTATTATTCTTGAATTGAGTCACATTCACCAGACCAGGTCACACAAATTTCTTATTTCAAGTTTTTTAAAGACAAAAGAGGTCTCAATTGCTTGTAACAAGTCACAAAAAAATTGCCAATGGGATGAGAAAAAAGTTTATTGTATTGAGACATTTTTCTCAACTCATTTTTGTCTTTAAAAAAATAAGCAGTGTACATCTTACATCTGTGTAAAGTTTAGCTATTATTCAGGCTAGCTTTCATTGAAAAATGAAGATCTCTTTTTTTTTTTCCACAGTTATATTTTTTATGCCTTTTTTTTATATTTTTCAAGCCCTTATCCAAAAAACTTGCAAGTTTGAAAACCCCATTATAACAAGTTTAACAAAATATAACCTTGCACAGTGTGCTACTCAGACTAAACTGTTTTTTGGCCCTGGCTCCAAACATGTTTGTTTTTGCTATTAAAATCAGCCTTTTTTTGGCTTTGTGTTTCTGTAAACAGCCCCAAGTGGAGTCTTTAAGAACTGCAGTTTTTAGCACTCCACGTCCCTCACAGGTTTGGTCTGGAGTTCACTGCTTGGGCTGCCCTAATGGGGCACACAACTTTAAAACTGGGCCATAATGTCAACCCAACATCTAACATTTCAACATGATATTCTGCTGCTTAGTCAGCTGTCCAGTGTGGATTTTAGTCTTCATTTTCTATCTTAGATAAGGGATTTTACAATTGACGTGTGTGCCACATGTCCAGAGGCCATTGTTCTCATCCCTGAGGTCCCTGGTTCTACTCCTAACTATAAACATTTGTTGCATTTCTTCTCCAACTCTCTACTACCTACATCTCCTCTCTTTTTAGGTGTTATATCAAATGCTCTACAATTCTACGATTTCATTTGGCAGCAAATAATGCTGTCAAAAACTAACAAAAAAATAACATCAACAATATTGTTTAACATTCAAAAACATTCAACAACCAGAGCTAAATATTCACTACTAAAGGCAAAAAGTTTGGGAATTGATGCCTAGGGTACTAAAAATGATATTTTTGGGCTTTTTCATATTTACAGAGGACAATGCATGGATTGGGGAGTGACATAAGGGGCAACAGTTTGGACTTGATAACTTCAGGGCATAGACACAACCTTACTGTGGAGCTAGAGCCTCGAAGGCAAAAGGGTTTTAGTGTAGTATTGTTTGTACCTGAGACTTATCCATTACAGGTAGTTTCCTATGCAACAGATTTGTTGATGCCTTCCACAGGCTGGTTTATTGCACAAAAAAGGGGGAGGTAACCATTTTAAGGGCTTTATCAAGAGTTTCCATAGTTTTCCAGTAAAGTTTTCTTACTATGTTCACGGCCACTGCATTAGCGATTTATCTTTGCACCATACAGGTAAATATGTATGTGATCGCTGGCACATCAATATTTTAAAGATGTCTTCAGGTTTATGCGAGCAGGTGCAGCTAAAGTGCACCTTTAAGTGTAGCCGTGAGGACTTTTATCTTTGCAGGAGACGAGGACGAATAAACTACTTCCAGGAAAAAGAAAAAGACGAAGCAGTTGGTGATGATGATTCACTGAGAACAATAAGTGGTGCGGTTTGGACGACGTGTTCCTGGTACACTTTGAACTCTAACAGGCAGTGAAAATATGTTTTACTAGGAACATATGTGAGACAGAGCCAATAAGAGTGCGAGTGGAAATGATGATTAACCAGGATGGAGCTATTACTAGAAACCCTGCTGCGTTTCCCTTGTACAGTGAGGCACAGACACTAAATACAACTTGTTGACAAATGGTATTTATAATGTCAACCATTCACCAACCCCCCACCAATATATGAATGAACAGCTGTCAAGAGAGAGGGAGATACAGAGGCAGAGATATGTGAGGCTTCAACCAGCTAAGGTTACAGAATGTGGGACAAAGGGCTCGCAGTGACACTCCATGCCTCTTCTTCTTCAACTCTGTCAGTCTGTTTAAAAAAGTGCAATAACCGAGGTAGGGAGGGGTTGTTTCCTGTTTGTATGGAGCACAACTGTGAGCGTTGTGTGTTTATCTGCTGGGGTGTACGATGTACAGCTAGACTATAACTGGGTCACTACTCATCACTCCTTCTCATCAGATTTCTGTGTAAAGCATCCAGGTGTTATCATGCTCAAACTATCCTCCCCGAACATTCTGGATGAGTACAATCATTGCTCTCTATTTAAACGAGTGTATCATCTCTCCCTAGTAAAACCCTGAGATCATACTACCCAGCTGAAACACAGTAGTAGCCTCCAAAGTGCTAACAGACAGGTACTGACAGTGACGCTGCCAGTCAAAACACCCAGCTCAGATTAGCATCTCTGTCAAGAAGAGGAACAAGAAACCAGTTCAGTGTAATTACAGCCTGTCTGATGAAACAGAGCTCACACCTCAGAGTGTAAGAGAGCTTCTGGGGAATGTGAGCAGGTCTAAGAGGATGATGATGGCAGTGTCTTTTTGGGGTGGGTGGTCCGGGTAGAGGTACTGGGCCCAAGACGCTCTATAATTACCCCTGGGGTGAGGACAGGGTGGCGTCCTCAGGTCTTGGCACCCACAGTTTATGACGGTCAGAAATAGAAGGGGCACCACCCCCAGACTACAGGGGGCGACCTGAGGGGACTAAGGGGCTTTACATCTGTACATCACTTCCACAACTCCATGTTTCAGATCCTCATGGTCTGCTCCTGAACTTGTGTTAATCTACTTGATAAAAAAATACAGCCATAGTAATATTCCTTTTGATTGTTGTGACTCTAGTGGCCAGAAATAGTGTTCTTTTCCTGAATGAGGACACCATTTCCCATGAGCACTATGACCTGCTGATGCAAAGACCTGAATCTTGTCAAGGCGTCCGTGTCTGTTTCAGAAACAAACGAATGAAGAACTCTGAAGAAGCATTTGTGGCAACAGAAGAATAAGCTGTTTGGCATTTTTCATGGGAGCAACCCACATTCTCATCTCTGCATGTATAGTAGTGACACCTTTGGCTGGAGTTGAGCACCTTCACCCACTGTTGTAAAAGAGTCATTAATGTCAAGTGCAAATGAACAGAGAGTGGATCTACCTCCTAGAACTACTTTTTCTTTGTTGAAGAGAACTTTTTGCAGGATACAAAGTCATGAGGTAATACATTTATCAACAGCTATATGGTGCTAGTTTTCTAAACATGATCACAAGCAAACTTTGAAAAGTACTGTAGTACCAGGCTATACTTAGCACAACTCTTTGCCGAGTGCTCCTAGACTTGTCCTCAACTTTTAACATTGGTGAAGCTACAGCCTACCAGTGCTCATCTACTAACTACAACCTCACCAAGCAGAGGAAACATAACTTGGCTTCTTAAACAGACCACTGAAGTACAACTACTGAATGTGGGTTGGAATTAACATCATCACACATAACCCTTATTTTAGCCCCTGCTCAATCACTCTCCTGTTTTGCTTTCCTCTACTCTTTGGTTCTTTTGTCTTTTGCAAGTTCACACTGCCATCAAAGGGATTTTTGGTCTATGTGCTGTAAATGGAATTTATGTTTCCCCGGGAAAACCTGAACTTACCACAGATGCTGAAACACAGAGTTCAGAGGTGAGCAGTTTTGGCATTTATAATCTAATTTTAAAAAGCTGATTATGAAGAGGCCAATATAAAAAAGACTATTTCAAGACCACTTATAAAGTTTTGCCATTCTGCTGAGGAATCAGTTCCAAAGAATTCAGCTCCAGTAACTCTGTTGTAAGTTTATCTTTTCATGTAAACCACTATTCCCAGATCATTCATATCAAAAAGATAAGATGAATGTTGAAATACAATCGTGAATCCTCCTCTTCTTGTGACTCATTTTCATGATTTCCAGGCAACCGAAGTGCATTTCAATCAATACTTTAAAGTTAAGTGTAATTAATATTCATAAAAAGCTTTTAGTTCAAACGTCTGATGACTCCCTTTTCTCTATGATGAGTCATCAAGAGAGAACTTATGGGTATTGAAGCATATGAAGAAGCCCAGGGGGATATGTGTGATAATGCCCCCATTAACTTATGCTGCATCAGTGTACAACAGCCAGGCTTTCGTTTGCATGCTACAGCAGAATCGGCGGCCATATGGCTGAGCTCTGGGCTGGGAGCCCATCCAATTCATTAGCCTGTGGTCGAAAAGGCAACCTGCCCAGTGTCCAATGAAAATAAGACTACAGGTCTTCCAACTGTAACCTGGGAAAACAATGCTGAAGCAGGGAAATTAAGAGCAGATACACACACACAACAACACACACAGGCTCTTTACCTGCAGGGCAGCAAACATCATCATTTCCTCTTCTGTGCACTCAATTTCCTCCAACAGGATGGCCCACTTGGACTGTTCATAGAGCTGGTTCACACGGATCGCATCATACTGTGGAGAGGTTTGTCACAGAAGGTTAATGTGCAGACAGACTCTCACCATATGGGACACAAAGGACACAATGACATTTGGGTCAAACTAGATGTTTTCTGTTAAATATTGACTTCAGAATACTGTTCTTAAATAATTAATGCACAATCAAAACACTGTTACATAGATAAATTGTACGCGAAACCAAGGTTGCTACCTTTTTTTACCACATACATTCTTTGTCGTGTCAGCATTCTCAGACTGGCGACAGTTTTTAACTGTTTGAGAAGAGTTATGGGTGTGTTAAACCTTAGCTTGTGTTATAGTCACACTTTGACCTCCAAAGTTTTATGGAGATGCTCTTAAAAGGCAAAAACAAATAACACTAACCAACCATCTGATGACTTAAGGCACTTAGCGAGGCCTAAGTACTCTGCAACATTGATGCTAACTGGTCAGTGTGATCAGGTGCTTTCTGTAAATAAATGTTTCAGGGGATTTGTATGTCGAGATAGAAGAGCACTGCGTGAGTGTACCTTAGGGTTGAGGTCAAAGAAACTGTGGTATTTAAACCTCAGCAGCAGCACCTCATTCTCCTTCACATCCTGCTCCATCAGAGACCTGGAGGAGTCCAACCACCTGCAGACACAGAAAACATTGCTAAGTTAAAAAACCTCTTTGCAACTTTTTAAATGCAGTTTTTCCTCAACTGTAAAGCAAAGTTCCTCTCACCCCTGGTTGATTTTGGCTTTGTCCAGCAGAGACTGTGGCTTGTAGAGTTTGACCAGAATGTCAGGTGAGGAGATTGGCTGACTGACGGCAAGAATGCTGGGATTTCCTTCAGAGAGGGGGCTGTCCCCGAACCACGCAGAGGTGGGTGACAACGGGCTTCCGTCTCTGGAGTCATAGGTGGGTGTCATGGTTTTGCTGTAGAGGCCTGGGCTGGAGTAGATGCTCCCTGAAAACACACAAACATCAATTAGTAAATGATTAAACATATTTTAAACAATATTTGACACAGTTTCTGCACCACACAAAGTAGTGCATGTTTCCAAATACTCTACGCCAAGAAAACAACACCGAAACACTCTTTAAAAGCACACACACTTGCAGCCGAGTCAGGTCAGCTAGAAGTCAACAATGTTCAACCATGTGACAACCAGCTCACACTTTGCAGATGAGTGACTTCAACACTGGGCACCTGATCTTGGTGGGATTGATGTAGATCAGCATGCAGATGTTGCAGAACATGATCACCCGTTTACTCACAGTCTAAGAAACAGCAGGAATGCACTACACACAGCAAACTACTGCACAAGTCGTCACACAGAGGAGAGAGGGGGGGGCGATGATGATATGGGATGATGTTCAGATTAAAATAAAAAAAAGTGAAGTTTGCAGATAAAAACAAAACTTTTTTAACCAAAAGGGTCCAAATATTTTGATTAAAAACATGTCAGTGTATTTTCTTTGCTTTTTTTTTTATTATACTAAATGTCAGCTACAAAAATAAACAAGAAACAAACTGAATCTACTCAACTTCCTGTTGGCAGGCCGTGTGGGAGTATCTCTGGCTCCTCGCCCCCTCCCTACTCCCCCTCTCCCTCTGCAGGACGCAGGTCAAGAAGCAACACTAGCTAAACCACTAAATCCCTTCTGAAACCAGGAAGTGGGCTTGGTTTGTGTTTGCGAGTGTGCACGTGTGTGTTTGTGTTTGCAAGCTGAGGTCATGAGAACAGGGTGCAGGCGATGGCCACCCATCTTTTTTTGTGGGGGAGGGAGCTATCAGTGGTTCTTTCAAGGTTTCTCCCCAAACGCAGAGTTCAGCGGGTCAGGGAGAGTACTCCCATCTCCCATAGGGTCTCCTGAGGAATCCCAAATATCCAGAGAGACCATGCGGAAGGTGGAAGTTGGCAGCCAATAAAAAACACAGCTAGGCCTCCTCCATCCTGTTTACTGACTCTACAATCGAGGCGAAAAGGCTCAAAGAATGTTAGCATGACTTGACTCCCTAATGCTCCCACACATTGGGGATTCTCAGAGGCTTAGATGGATGGAGCTGGACCACCGTGGGCTGTTCAAACTTGGATGGGTCGTCTATAAATCACAGTGACTCTGGAGGGGTTGGTTTTTTTGTGGTCTATATGTTGAAACACAAATCTCTTATTCCTCAACTTCCACTCTTAATGTCTGAACTCTCTTAGGAAGCACGGTGAGCGAGCTTGGTGAAGCTGTAAGAAAATGTAAGTTAACTTCTAATGAGAGGCAAAGCTTTGGTCATGTGACCCCCTGACTTCCTCTGCAGGAGCAGTCAGGTGACTCTTGTCCCAAGGTTACAAATGTCATGTGACCTCAACACTCCAGCTGTGGTTGGGTGGAGGAAGGAAGGGGGAAAGCAAGGGTGAGAAAGCAGTGGCTGAAGAGTAAAGGACAGAGGAAGAAGGAAGTCTTACCTTTGACAGGTCCGATGTATATTATCTCAGAGGCTGGGATGAAAAGAGAACGAGTGAGAAAGACAGGAAAGACAGGAAAAAGGTGGAGGGAAGAAGTAAAATGAGGACAAACAAAGTCAAGTGGACAGGTTTAAGGTACTAAAAAACCCTTCAAGGGCAGGAGGAAACAAAGAGGGAAAAAGTCAAGAAACACAAGAATTGGTATTTTGGTGGCATTTCCAAGGGCACTGCCAACATCCAGCCTCAGCTTGAATGACTCAGATTTCCCTCTTCAAAGACGCAAATCACTCTTAAAATGACTCGATGGCTTTAGTCGTTTCCATCCACCCATTTATAGCAGTACAACACAGCATGACTGATTAAAAACACAGACGAGGCGTTGGTCAACGTGACCCAGCCCTGCATGTCGACACTGGAGCGCAAATAGAAAGTGGCGGCCTGAAGGATGTCATTCTCCACGCTGACAGGACAGATAATTAGACACGAAAGTAGTCATGAGGGTTGGTAACATGAGTTTTTAAAGGAAAAAAGCCCAACCAGGTTTGGCACTTGACATGAGTGTGCAGACAGACGAAGTTAGCAGAGTTTCTTTTGTTGTGTATTTAAAGGAAGAGGTTGAGGTTTAGGATGGATTTGTCTGCAAAAAGGGGGTATTATGCTTTCCATATTTTAAACATGAATATAAAGTAACAACGCTGGATGCTCTTATTATACCTGTGCAGATTTTCAAAAATAAAGGTTCAAGAAATAAAAAAATATATCCTAGTATCTTGAGAAAACTAGATAATAAGAAATATGGGTTGAGATCTTGAGAGAAGAACAGAATTTAACTCAAAATCCCAAGGAAATTGGGAAAATGAACATCATGACCTTTAAGGGCTTCTGTATTTTAACGCAAACATCATGTACAATTTATCCTGTGAGTTGTGTTAAAAAATTGAAATTAAACAGCCTGAAATCATGTGGATTAATTCACTTTTTCTGTTACCATTCTATACTTTTATCTATTTTTAATTCATTCCAAGCGTATCACATTTACAAAAAAACATGAAGAAATTGTTTTATTAGAAATAGTGTGTTGTGGAATAACAGCAGGTCTAGATGTGTCACTGAACTTCCTTCACGAAGTAAAGCCAAAAGAGTGAGCCACCCTTTCAAAAGTGACAGAATAACACTTTACAACTTGGCCATGAAATATACTCTGACTGCATCATGTGATCTAATAGGGAGGACACAGGAAGTAAGTGTGTGTGGGTGTGTGTTTGCACTCCGGCACAGACACAGAGAGAGAGTGGTGACAGTAAACAGATTCTGCACATTCCTATTTAAACTCTCTCTGCACCACCTAATAGGGCGCCTGAGCCAAGCACACCCCTCACATTAAATGATGCAACTTTGGGTGTGATCCTATGATGCATGTGACATATAAGTATGTTGTTGCACAAACAGATGCATAATCTACTTCTACTTTTATAGACGAGAGTGAAGAGTTAAAGGGCAGAGCAGAAGAGAGGCCAGAACAGGAGAGAGTCCAAGCACACAAAGAGCTGTATTCAGCCTGTCTCTCACTGTTAGCACTTTCCCTCCATGCTAACTCCTGTGACAGCTCTGCAGCCTGTTTTGTTCTGCTCCTCCCTGCTCACATGGCTGTAACTCTCCCATCACAGACAGCAGGAGGGTGGTGCAGGAGGAGGGTCTGTATAAGTGCAGTCGTGCAGCCTGGTTTGGGTTTAAAATGGCAGCGTGACCAACTATGTGAGGAATCTCAACCATTCTTCGCCCTCCCTGCCAAGGAATTGGGAGCCGAGGCTGTAGATCTAATGCGGGCTTCAAATCCGCACATTCATATTTGGTCACTCGGGCCAGGGTGCAGTAATCTGGACTTTTCTGAGTGGTTTTAAGAAGAATAGGAGATGTGAGACCTGCTGTTCAACCTGCTGTTTGAGGGACACCAGATGTTTATGGTTCACAATGAGGGATAAAAATAGAGTTAAAACCTCCAGATTTACTGAAGAGAAACTAGATTCTGATGCAATCCGATTCTCTTCAAACTTAGTCTGGCATTTGCAGTACAGTATTTAACCACCCTCTGTTCAGGACCATACTTGGTTCTACCTACTGCGAAATCTGCTGTACACATGTATACGTGCATCTGTGTTAGATATGTTGATGTGTGTGAATAAACTACACTAAACTTCTCTCAGCCAGCTCACCTGATCCAGGGGTTAACAGAGGACCCTCCAGCTCCAGATCGTCCTCCTCTGCCTCCTCCAACTTTTTCTTTTTCTTCTTGGGATCACGGGGCTTACGCAGTAGAGACAGCTCCTCTGGGTGGCGAATATCTGGACAGAGAGAGCAATAAATTCATTTGACGTCATATAAACACAACCTTGCCTCACAGACAGTGGTTTGCATTGTTTCAACTGGAAACAGGCTTGGAGAAAACCACATGGGGCAAGTCAGGCATAATTTTTCACTAAACTTGAGTGGAGCCTTACTAAAAGAGGAGACAGGAATTATGAAGGCTACTGGATCAGCGACAAAATCTGAATCATGCTGTAAGGTCACATCAAAATTTCATGATGGTTTACTCCAGTCCAAATCAGAGAATACTTGCTACGCTTAGGAGAAATGGGAAAAAGAACAGGAATTTCAATACCAGAGGAGGGGGCTTTTCCTTTCAGCAAATGCAGGATGTTGAAATGCTGAGCCCCATTTCAACATTAAGCACTTTCTTGCAGGAAAGGCTGAATGTTGAGGCAAGAATTCTGTTGGAAAATATTGTAAAGTTTTTTATTACGCCGCTGCAAAAAATACACCAGGGGATTGGTTGCAGTTGTTGGAGGCTTTGTAGGATGAATGATGCCAATTACTATCACATGGAATTTCCTATTAAAAATGCTCTTTAGCAGGAAATCAGACACATCACTAATATTTTTGGAGCTGATATCCCCTTTAGTTTTAACATTTTAGTCTAAATGGGTGACTTTTCTACAATAGATGGAATATAAGTCATAAGACATACGCACAAATTCTTTTGGCAGTAAGCAAAAACATGAAATAATGTACCAAATTTATATTCCTGAAAGGTTGTCATTCTCCCTTAAGCTGCTTTGTAAAAAAATGAAATCTTTGAAAAGCTTAATTGCTGATGAGCTATTCAAGTTTGTTTTGCCTTTTATTTAGATTACATTTTGCTGTGGCATTAATTCTGACTGTTAAGTTATTTATCTTCCTCAATAAAGAAACAATTTTGAAAGAAAAAGAAGAATAAAACCAGGTGGCAGAATAAACTGTTCGGCATTAGCAGAGGAGATTTGGCAAATTTTTAATGAACACAACCCACTACTCCAACTTTCCACTCATGCAAGCGCTTCTCTCATCCGTCAATGCTTGTTCCTTAAAAATAGTACCTCATTAAAAAGGGAAATAAACAGGCTTTCTAATTATACACAATATATTGCCAAAAAAGTAGTGTAAAAAAAAAGGAATAACCTCCCTAACCCAAATATCTTTATCTTTTGTGTGAAGTTGAGGACCAAAAAAAAAACGTCAAGGACAAAAAAGGAGAGAAAAGGCTCCAGGGATGGTTACGAATTGTAGACAGCTGTGTGCACAAGGGGTGGAAAATTGCAAATCCCTTTTCTCAGGGCCCCGACAAATCTTGCTTTAACTGTAATCCCTGACTGAGACAGGGCAGACAACCTCCATTCTTGCTCGTTCCTCTATGACTCCAAAACAAATAGAAAAAAAATAAAATAAATAAATAAATAAACAAATAAATGAATAAAATGCTCGACCCCTTTAAAACAGCAGGGACACTGTTTTGAGTATAATGTCGAAAGCAGATCAACCTCTCTCCTCTTAATGTCTTCTTCCCTCCCACAGGCTTTGGAGGCCAGGATCCATCACTCAGCAGCAGCAGCAGAGATTTTTCAAGATGAGCTCAGGATAGCTCTGATGTCGCAGCGAGACGGTCAGAGTATCCAAGAATGAAGACCATGCCAGTTCAAATGTGAGCACATCTGAGGTCTTTTGTCACATGTTTCATTTTAAAAATTTCACAAATGAGACGTCGTTTTTCTCATAACCACTGGCATCAATCTCTTTCCATATAAAGATGAAAGATTTGGAAGGTGTTGCAGACTGATTGAAGAGGTTCCTGGGGGTGCTGAGGAGAGGCCGAGCTAAGCGGGGAGAGAGGGAGAGGACGTCTCGGCCTGGTGAGAAAGCTTGTTTGGTTTGTGTAACTAAAGCAAAAGCATTCCAGGAGTTTTAAGAACTACCAGATGGGAGCTCACCCTCCTCCTCCTCCTTCGTTCTCGCTCGGCTGCAGCGATGGAGCACAATCCCTGTGCCCTTATACAGCCATGTGAGTTGCAGGCGTGCTGCCGAGCTTTCGCCCCACTGAGCTGTGTGAGGAGGCCAACACATACACAGTTACGTGTGTGTTGAAGTGTGCGTACGTGGATGGGTCTGTGTGTACTGGTGAGGCACTGCAGAGGCATGTGCTCCACTGTGGGGTCATTTGTGGTGTTTATTCTCATATTCTCATGATCTCATGTCACCAGCTCCTAGAAACCACAAGACTAGTAGCGTTGACTGGGCAAGAACTAACTTATAAATATTCAAATAGTAGCTCTGGCCAACGATGTAATGATCTACAACACTGGGTTAGCTTAGCTTTCTGCTTAGCTAGCACTTCTTTACATTAAAGGGGACATAACCCACCCCCAATCACTACCACTTAATGAGGAGTATTTTTCTCAATTCAACACAGCCATTTGTTTGTGATCCACTTATGTCTGATAACACTCAGTTTGACAAAATTTGCTCAACTTGTAATGTCACAAGTGGAGCCCCACTGATATGAGATTTTTGGGGCCGATGCTGATGGCGATGCTGGGGGCAAAAAAGGCCTATATCCAATATATTGGCCGATATTCAATAAGCCACTCGATATCCGATAAACCGCCTGATATCCCACACACATGATACATGAAATATGAACATTGATATGTACTGTATATGAACACAAATTGTTATAATCCCCAAAATATGATTCAAGACAAAAGAGCAGACCACAAAAAATTAAGACAAGTAACTTTAAGTGTAAACTGTCAACAGATGGACAGACTGAGGCAAACTGGGCTGGAAAGCGTAGTGGGTGTGTGAGGGGGAGGGGCAATGCACTCATGCAGCCCCACACTGCAAATAATCTTGAACTTGCCAAGATTTAAAATCTTACTTTAAGACATGCTAAATTAAATACCTTGTTTTGATATTTTTTTAACTTATTTTTAGCATTTAAAACTATGTTAGATCTCAAAAAAAGCATGGATTTTTCAATTTTGTCTTAATTCATCTGAGAATCCTAAAACGAGTGGATAACTATTAAAACAAGTTACTTTGGTTATCTCACATGTAATTTCATAACATTAAAACTTGTTTCAAGATTTAGCTCTACCTCAAGTTGTTTGATTTAAGAATAACACAAAATCATTCTATTGCTCATATTCAGTATATTTCACTTAAAATTATTCTTCAGGAAGTTTGTTTTCAAGCATTTGAATCTAAAAATGAGCATTTTCTTCTTGTTTTAAGATCTGAGATTTCTTATCAAGACCATCTTGTTTTTAGATTTATCAGTCTTATTTCAAGATTTCTAGTCAAGTGAAATTATCTTGCTGCATGGACAGATAGTTTCACTAGTTTTAAGATATTTTTCCATCAAATTTAGTATTTTTATCTTGTATTCAGACTTCCTTTTTGGCAGTACACACAGACACGCAGGAGCAGGAACGACAGGATCTCCACAGAGAAAAAAAAGTTTATATATTGGCTACATAACATGTTGATTAATTGGTAATGCACTGTAATTGGCCCAATTAATCGGTCAGGCTCATGCACAAGACAAGAAATTATAATGACGCCCTCCCCCTCAATCTGACATCACCACCCTTATCTCCAAGTGATGCTTTGTAAAAGCCTGACGTGGATTTACTACAATGCGTAGGAACCTCTCAGGCTTTGAAATCTCATCTCTTCTTTGCAATAGTAAGATTTAAGGCACTCTTTCACCTAAAAAGCAGCAGATACTGAATGGGAGGGGCCAGTGCAGTTTTCTAAACTCCAAAGAAGAGCGTGGAAGTGTTGTGGATTTAACGGTGATCCAAAAGCAGCCAAATCAGGCCAAAAAAAAAAAAAAAAAGGAAAAAAAAGAACCAAGCAGTACAGTCATTTTCTGCTGACATACTCATTCGAGTGTTGAATTGTGTTTATTGTGAGAATTCAAGGATCCTGATCTGGTGGGAAAACCTACGCTCACTGCATACTTGTGGCTACTGTCAGGAGAATGAGGAGGAGGAGGAGGAGGAGGGGAAACACGAGTGATGGTTCAACTTGCTTACAAAAGCTTGGTTGACTTCCATTAGCAGAAATGACACCTCAGACAATGCAACTCCAATCCCCCATCCTGCAGACTTGTGGCAGTAGCTGGGCCTGGAGCCAGGGGGAGCGAGGGGGTTGACCGGGAGCCAGTCGAGCCTGCAAGATCGACTTCTTGGAAGACGTGATTCACTGCAGTGAGTAAGGCTAGCCACAGAAGAATCACAAACACTGTCAGAGTCTAATTTTACAGTGCTAAAGTTTACCGTTCAGACAGTTTAAGACCCTAAATGGAGAATCAAAATTGAAGACGAGTGATTTCAATTTCTCTTTTTCCAGAACATACTTCTCGGTATTTGACTGCTTGACTCAGTGATCAATACTCAGGAGTAATAAATCAAGGTTTTCTTCCAGGAAAGACTCAATAAAAGCAGAGGGAAAATATCACTCGTGTGGTCTCACTTGATTTGGAAACTTCCAATAAGATCATATAAAATGAGACTGTCAGCTGTCAGAATGGTGATTTTAAAAGGTGTTAAAGGCAAATCAAAGGGATGATGTTGAACTTAAATGTAGGTCTCCAAGGTTAGGTCACATTGCACTCCTCTTGTGTTATGACAACAAGACCAGCACACTGAGTACAGCCAGTGGAGAAGACCGCAGGTTGGTGGACGGAACATCTACTGGACCGAAATAATGAAGCAACAGACCCACATGACTCTAAAAAAGGTTTCAAGGACAACGAACTCGACCAAACATCCAGTGGTACTTAATTGCATCCGTTTCTCGACTAATTTCTCTGACTCATTTTAAACATCCACACTAGTGCTGATGGAGGCAACAAGTGACTCCAAATGTTGCTGCCTCTTTTGTTTTCCAGTGTTTGTTTTCTGTGTGTCAGCTTCCAAACTGACAAACCCTGCAGAGCTTAAGTGGAGCAGCCTGACTCTTGTTACTGTGAAGTGGAGCTCTGCTGAGAGAAGCAGTCTCATTTTTGTACCACCTCAGGCTTCCAGGTCCACAGTCATATGTTAGTCAGTTGTGAGGAGTACATTTTGTCCGTTGGCTCACAGTTAAACAGGCTCCTGACAGAGGGAGGAGGAGGAGGAGGAGGAGGAGGAGGTGTATGTGTGGATGTGTGTTTAATGTGTTGGAAGGAAATCCAGATTGTCTAGACGGGACAAACTCGTGTTTGACTGTGACTCTTGACTGAGCAAATTAACCTTTAAAGAAGCAAGGGAAGCCAGTTGAATTTAAGAGATGGTGTCACCTTGACATTTTTTGGTTGTTGGTTGTTTAGTCTAGAATAGTATTGATCATAAAAGTCATCTTTCTGACAAAACAGCTGGAAATAGCATGAAATAGATAGGGCTGGGACTTGAGCATGTTACTTCAATTAATTATAGTCATGTTATTGTGTTAAAATACTTGACGTACAGTAATTGCAGCTACTGCATTTTGCACCATTGAGTGTTTCTCATATTTCTGTGTGTTTGAGCACATAGCTGCTACTTTGAGCTGGTCAAGGGAGTTTTGGCCAGTTTTGCTCCAGTGTAAACTCGTGGGAAAAGCACAAGAAGTGTTCACCAGTTTGTCTATTAAACAGTCTTGATTATGAGACCTTAAAGAAAACTGACCTTTGGGCATATGAACTTGTGCCTGTAGTTTACTCACAAAAATTTCAAACTAGTGACAAAACTGCCAAACAAACCTACGTTGAGTTTATGCAAGAGAAAAGTGTGTTTTTTGACAAGTGGTTGGAGGTCTGTAGTGTTAAACCCTCAGAGGATCTAAAGGCGTTAATGTGAATTGAGGAGAACAGAACTGTCAACCTGAGTGAATTGTTTTCTCAATTAAATGAACAAAAGGTTTCCTCACTCATAAAAGCTTCCATTCTAGCCGAAAAGTTTATGTCAACACTTGCTTAAGCTTATGTACTAATTGAGGTCACTTTTCATTGATTCACTCAGATACCATTTTTAAAAACTGATTCTATCTGTTATTGGGTCAAATTTTGATATGAAATTAAATTGAGATTAATTGAGAATAATTTATTAAAAAGCCCCTGATTAATTAGTTTTTTTTTAATCAAATCCCAGCCCTCGAAATAATTAAACAGGTGTTATCCATGTGTATGTAATTGACCAAGAGGTGACACCATGAACATAGCAGATATAAACAAAGTAGGGCAAAAGAAATCTTGGCTGGAAGTTGTTTTCATAACCTCTGGCTACTGAAATGGTGATATACTTTTCCAGAAGCACTTCTTGTTGTAAGACAATGACACATGTTTGTTGCCAAAGGAGCTCAAGACTGAATCAGACAAATCTACAGTTTCAGCTTCTCCAAAAGCAACACAAAGAAGAGCGGAGTCATTCTTTGGACCTCACAAACTTTGGTTCAGAGTATTCTCATAATTGTTGACAGGGTTTAAAAATGTTATCAGCAACTAAAAATGGAAAATCCCTTTGGTTTACTATAAAGCACGCAGCATAGTACAGGAAGTAAGAGCTGCCAAATAGAAACAGAGGTCAAAACATGAGGAATTTCCATGTATTACAGTATATTGACTCCCATTAACACCAGATGGACTGCGTCTGTGAGAGGACCCAGCTGTTGTGGACGTGGGAGGAATACAGCGTTGATAATTCATTTTATACTTTTCACTTTGAGTGATTTTACATGCCCTTGCACTGTAAAAGCTGGGTTTAAGATGTGATAAAGATTCTGCAGAACCTTAAAGAAACTTTGAGACAGGAATTATTGCAAGTTAATACTATAAATAAGAAACACATTGATAAATGTTTGGTATCTCTTTAAACATAGTGATAAGTGGGGGGTTTGGGTGGGGGGTTAGAAGCAGATGGATAATTCACTGGAGAACTGAACTGGAAACTTGTTTTGGAACAGGAAATAGCTTCTGTGAAACCAGTTGACCGGACACACCAGAGCAAAAATACTCCAAAATTAGTAGTAAGAGGAAAAAATAAAAAGACTGGAGCTATTAGTGAGTTGCTCCTTGCAGGAAACAAAAAATCTCCACTGACTTCCCCCATCAATCTTCCAGTATCTCCGTCCCTCCCTTTCTGCTTTCAAGAGATGAAGCCAGTTGGACGAGTGATTGTTTGGGCTCGGCCAGTCGAACAAAAAAAGACATGCTTCCAAATCAAACCAGGTGTTAGCCAAAGAAGCCGCAAATGAACTTTCTGACTCTCTTTTGGTACAATTTCTGCTTGTTGCATGTCATAACAACAACAGCAGTAGGGCAGGTCCCACTGAGGGGCCTGTTAGAGCTACTGTGCTACGTCTGACCACATCCTCGCAAAGGCAATGTCAGCCAAAAGCAATTTGTCCTGAATTTGTGTGAAGAGAAAACAGATTTATTACCAAGGAACATTCCTAGCAAGGCTGAGAAAGAGACGAGCTTCTCCCTGTATCCTGCGCTAGCATTTAGTATCAGCATTGTGATACATTATCTGGAAATGCTCTGCAAAGCGTTTCTCCAAAACTAGAAGGTCTGCTACCTGTACACACAAAAAATGATCATGAGCTGCCAGTGAAGCCCATGATCCTGCATCTTGACCACAGCTAATTGAAAAAGACACAACAGGTGTGCTGAGACTGTCTGACTTATATTTGTCAAGGCTGCTGGAGACAGTGACTAAGAGGCAGAGGGTAAAGGTTAAGGTCTGAGGCGAGGAAAAGTGGGCGTTAGCAGGTCAGAGATCACAGGTCTGTGACCTCTCAGAGAGGACAGAGTGGTGCCACTGATGGGAGATATTGATAGAGTGTCTACACCATGGGGAACAGTTTGCTTATTAGAGAATATGTGAGTGGATGAAGGCACGTGGATTTGTGCCTCTGTCTGTGCTTGTGTAATAGCTGGATTGATAATCTCTGTTTACTAAACATTCTGGTGAAACCAGTGGAGCCCAAGTTTCAAGGACTTAACTCCAAACAGAAAGGAGACATGACTTTGGACAACAGAGCTCAGAGTGTGTTTAATAAACACACCAAATTATCAGGAATCAAAACAAAGAGCCAGGAAGGACATGATGACCAAGTCTGATTCATCACAGTGAAGTTTTTCTTATTTATCCTGAGTTTTCTCCATGACTGTTTCCCCACATCTAGATATGACAGGTTGTAAAACACTTCTGTGCATGCCCTTCAAACTCATCAACTTACTGAAAGTTTTGCAGATGTCAGACACGGCCTTGAAGACACGATCGGAGAAGTTGACTTTGACCTTCATGTGCTTCATGTTGGGCAGCTGGAGGCGCAGGAGCTTGTGCTGCGGCGTAAAAAGCAGCCGAGCGTCTGCCTGGATGCCGTACTTGTCCAATGTCCAGTGGGTTTTCAGCAGCCATGTCTTCTTCTTCTCCCACCACAAGGCGTGATCTGACCAGTCCTTCTTTACATCTACAAAGGGGGGAAAAGAGAAGAGAAGATGAGTCTTCCACACAGCTGCAATCAGTGTTCATTTCAGGAACAAAAGTGATCTCAGTAAATATTCATGAACGATTCAATCACAGAGATGGAACAAGGACAAAAAATAAACAATAAATCAATATTTAGGTAACTCATAAATGATTCTGATGAACGCACATTTCATTTTTGTTAATGAGACAGTGAAGGGATGAAGACGTTCATGGTGGACCGTGGGGCATTAAAAGTTTTCCCCTTCTGTGTCTAATCTGTAACAAATAACCGTAGAAAATAAAAGTAAGAACACTAGTGTTTGGCAGATAATTTCTGTTGTGAAAATGATTTTTGGCAATAAATGAAATACCCAGGGAAAGCCTGTTTATTTCCTTTGTTGAATAGTGCTAGAGTTCAAAAGAACAGGCCTTTGTGGGATGAGCAGCAGATCTTAGTATGTGAGTTGTGATCATGAAAAATCTGCAGAATCTTCTCTATCAATGCTAAACAGCTTTATCTGCCTTTGACCTTTTTTCTACTATTGTCCAGAGAATCAGATGGATACAGTCTGAAGAAACAAGCCAAGAGCACTTGGGGGTAACAGAAGCTCAATACCAGAGTCAATAACAACGGATGAATAAACTGTTTGGTATTGGCAGATGGGCAAATTTTAAAATAAATACACATCTCATACCTCAGCTATTATTTCGTCAAAGAACTTAAACTAAGTCTTTATCTTAAACAGCAAGACATATTGCTTAGGTATTGTATTGCTGAGTGCCACTCAAGCAGGAACTTGTTGCAGCAGCTCTCTTCATATCCTCATTTTATTACTTATCCCAGAATTTGGAGCCTGTTGTTACTTTTCATGGTTAATTTGTTGGCCATCAACACCAAAGTGGTTGCATTTAGAGATTTTTTTTTTTTATAATGTTTGTCCAGGATCCTACCTATTACCATGGATGCACTATTTACACATGATAGAACTAACGGGTGTTCTGGCAATGTTCCCTGAGAGTTGAAAAGGAAGTGAGGATGACACTCAAGTACTGTGGTATGCTAAGGAGAGTGGACGCTGACTTGTCTTTCTGTCTGTCATTATGGGGAATGTAAAATTTTATCTCCAATAAGATGGATACTAAGCTAGTGTTGCTAAAACAAAACAAGAGGGAACACTAGAAGGCAAAGTAGCAACATGCCAAACACCTGAAGGATTTCACCTGCTGTGGAGAGCGAGTCTGAATAGACTGACGAAGATAGTCAGCGCAGTCAGGACCCTGTAGAGGTGGAGGCTGACTGGAGAGTTACTACCAAGCAGTCGTCTCTGATGGACACATTTTTCTATTTGACACAAGTGATATCATTTGACTTACATATTCTGGGAATTTTTGCATATTATGCTTTCTTCAATTGCTGCTGCGACTCTTGATTTCCCTGTGATTCCGTGATTATGAAGTACTTCATTACATTTTCTATATCAAGGCAGCTCAAACTGTGTCAGTCACACTTCACTGACCAAACATGTCCCCCCAAGGCGAAGGGTCATATTTGAGGTGAGAGTGGGGCAAAGAAAAGGTTTGCACAGAGGCGGTGTAGTCAAAGTGAGTAGGAGGAGACAGCTGAGTGTGTGAAAGACGTGACTGTTTGTGTGACACTGCCAGAATATCAGGTTCATACCTCCCTCTTTGTTCCCGAGTCGCTCTGTGATCCCTCTAAAGCGCACACAAGCCACCCAAAACCCCACCTGGCTCCCACGCTTTTGCTCGGCAGGAGCTGAACACAATGGGGACAAACCTGAGGACTCATGGTGTTTGTGTCTGACTTCAAGGGGAAGGTGAAAACCGTGGGGATTTCAGGGAACTCAAAGCAGCTGTTTGTGGATCAACTTGATCTGCTTTCTGGAGAAGTAACACCAGGATGGTACTGAGGCTGCTAATCACCTCTAAGTGCAACGCAAACAACACAGAGGCAGCACACTGCACGCACAAAGAGTGATTTCTTACCCCTTTATCACCTTCACAGGACACATTCATAAAATATTCAAGTGTTCCTGGCGGGTCAACGAGGTAAAAATATCTTTTACTTTGTGTTGCAGTGATCATGTGTAATGGTCATCCCAGACTTTGCTGATGGACTTCACAGTGTTTAGTCTATTGTACTTTCAGATGTCCCCCCTAAGCAGTGATGTCATTACTCCGGCATTAGTCCAGGAAGGCACTTCCCAAAGCAGTGTCTCATTTCCTCCACCCACACACCCCATCATCGCTTCTCCAGCCTATCCTCTGTCTCACTCCAGCCCCCCCCACCTCAGAGTCAGTGAGTCCAGACACAGCAGAAAGTCTGCTAAGTCATCCTGGAGTCCAAAGAAAATCGATCCGAGCTGGTTCAACGAAAAACTGAACAGTCAGCTTAATAAGGGGACAGGACTTGTCAACATTATATTAGGTATGATTGTGCGTCATAACAAAGGGAAAGTCACAACAGTAAAGGTGTTGTGTTGTTAATCAGCTTTCCTCTCCATTATTGAAAAGCTAAAACTCATGCTTAGTCATTTGGTTTAACTGTGATATTGATAGGTTTGGAGAGCACCATGAAGTAGGGCTGAATGATTCTAGAAAAAGATCTAATTGTGATTTTCCTGGCAGATTTTACGATTCCAATTCAATTCACGATTTTCTCCAATTCAAGCTTCAGCAAAGTATTCACAGTGTACAGTAACATTTACAAACTTGATATAAAATTAAATCACACCATCACAACATCAAAAGCTATTACCCTTGAGTAAGGATGAAAACTGAAGGCAAGAATTGTTTCCAAATGTATGAATTAACAACAAAACATCCATGTATACTCTTTAAAGTCCAGGATCAATAGCAGTTATAACTGTAGAACAAAAAGAGCCATCTTTGACTCTTAACTTGAAAATAATGTAGTGCAAAATATCCTTAATTGTGTTAAGTTAAAAAAAATAAATGAATCACAAAACAATTTAAAAAAGCAAAGTTAAATCGGTGATAATAAGAAAAACCAAATTCAATAACCACAAGGAAAAATGGATCTTTCCAAACAGTCTTACACTTAAGAGTAAAACAGCTGACAACAGATCTTGGGTCAGTCAGACGCAAATTTTTCTTTCTGTCTTTGGCAAACTACCCCAGCTATTCTAAATAGGAAAAAGATGATCTACCCATTTGAGATTTTTAGACCAGCAGATCTTTTCTATGCAACCTTGATGAAAGACTTAAATTACTGAATTAATACTTAATCATCAGACGATAACAGCCTTTACAAATAAATGTTAGCTATTTGAAAGCCTGAATAATAAATATGCTTTTCAAACTTTTAATAAAGACACATCAAAAGAATAAGGTTTTGGGAATCCATGCATTCATGTAGATCTATGAATATCTTTGAGGTTAGATGTACTGTAACCAGATATGGGAATATCTACTGGTATCTAACAGATTCTGGTTTGAAATGCTCCCTTGCTCACCTTGTCTATTGGTGAAAGAACGGTGTCCTTATGGGAGAAAAAGTTTGTGATGCATGAAGAGTACAATTGTTTTTTTTAAAGGTTATTTTTTTCTGGCTTTTAGTCCTGTATTCAGGGAAGCAAGTGAAGTTTTTATGGCTGCAAACTGGTTGAGTGTAAAGGGAGTGACTGCTGGTTGTTTTCGAACCCTGGCCAACTCTTCAAGGGGCATTTCAGGATATGTGAGCTACATTTATAGGCAATATCGACAGCTAAAAATATGTTTTTTTCCAACAAATATATACATGATTTAGTCTGGTAGAAAAAAAAAGTTTGAGGGGCTCATTTCTCTATTGACACTGAAGCTTGGTTTCTCATTTAAAATAATTGACCTCAAAACTCTGTATCACAAACAAATGAGTGACATCACAGAGATCATGCACTGATCAAATGCACTGCTACGACAGACACTAGCTGCATTTTTAGGCCCATTAAGAAGTGAAGACACTTAGTTTTCTAACTCTGAAACAAATCATGTAAATGTAGTTTTAAATAAATATTAAATCAACAAGGCCAAAGCTACTAATGGAAAAACATGCACCATAATGAAACTTCTCTCTACCTTGGTGAATAAAAAGCTGCTGGGGCATGCAAACCTTCACATTATAGTCTTCATACACAAACATGCACGTTCTGCTTATTCAGATTATGACATCACTGATTTTGAATGTTTTCCTGCACAGACCTGGTCCATCTGTCAAACAGCTTGGTGCCATGGTAACTGAAACCTTGAGTGGCCTTCTGCCTCCATGTGCTGCCATTGTTTCACCTGACCTTAACTCTAAACAGGGGCACCAACGTGCATTGTTGACCCTCTCCTGCTGATGTTAATCTGAGAGCTGAATGATCGGGATTAGTGGTTGAGTGGGTGAAACAACGAAGTAGGAAGCAGGAAACAAGGTGCTGTGATGTGAGCAAAGCAAACTGGAATGAGGAAGAGATTTGCTAAGAGGGTCCAGCAGAGTGGACCACCAGCATCTGAATGTGAAGACCTGTGTGAATTGATTTGGGGGAGGGGGTTGTTTGTCAAGCTGTTTGGTTTTATACTGTTTACTCCAGGGGGAAACACTTCATACTGGAGTGAAAACATTCCAGGCTTTCTTTCTGAGACCCTCTGAGAGTTTCTCGAGCAGCATGGGGTCTGGCTGTCATTGCTCCACTCTGATGCCTCAGCTGTGCCCATCACAACGTCATCACTACTTTCAGAGAAACTGCTCCCCGAAGAGTACGGCTGCTGTTAACGGCAAAAATAATGAGAGGGATCAAACTGAAAAATAAACTTTTCTGTATTTTCTTAGCTCTGCACACAGTTTTCTCTCTTAAAACCATGTCATTTCATGCGCCTGGGAGAAATTTAGAGAAGCTAGCATTAAGGTTTGGCTCTCAGGTTTATACCTCAGACCACAATCTGAAGAAACGTCCTGGTACTCAGCATGCATGACCACCGTGCAGTCTGAATGGTTGCTCAACACACTCCAAGCGCCACTGCTTTTTCATCAAAACCTTAATGGACAGAGGTTTTCCTTCTGCTTGCTTTTGTTATTACGTGGTGGTTTCATGTGCTGTGATTGGATGAGGGCAGCTCGGGTAGGCGTCCATTGGATTCTTTTAGCAACAGGGTGGTAACTCAATCTACGGAGAGGGAGGGAGAGAGGGCCAATGGCATCTCCAAGCTAAAAATACAGCCTGCCAAACCTGACGTAATGCAGCAGCCAGAGAAGCGAGGGCCTAAGTAATTGGGTGCATTAAATGTGGACCCACAACCCTGCAGTAGAGTGATATGTGTGGGGGTGTGTGTGGGGGGTGTGTGTGCAGACAAGGAGGGCTTGAAAGACAAGGGGAGGGGAAATAGAATGGGAAAACCATGTTTTATGACCTCTGCAGGACGTGAAAGATGATACGGAGATGGGCTGTGTGTGTGCGCTGGTTTGTGGATTTGTAGGAGGCTGGGTGTTCTTATCCATCCATTACCTACATTAGCTTGGTGTGTTGTTCGTGTGTGCGCTTTAACAAGCCAAATTAATCCATAAATTCTGTCAAATCAAATTATTTTCATTCACCACCATTTCCATGACAGCTCTCCACAAAGACCACGTCCCCTGCTCTATGCGCCAGATACCAGAGTAAAAAAAAAACCTCTCATTTATGGATTCATTCTCAACACTGATGTTGTGCTTAAAATGTTGCACCAGAGGCACATGAGTACAAAATTTTCAGAGCTTTCACTGGGATAATGAAGGAAACTGATGTGCCACTCCTTCCCTTCCCTCCCATCACTCTTTGCTCCATCCCTCCCCGCCTAGTCAGAGTGTCTTTGGTGTTTACATTAGGCTGCAGCTATGTTTATGGAGGCTTGTCGATGAGGGGGGAAGGGACAGGACAAGAGAGGAGAGGATGAGAAAGGAGAGAAGGAGAGACGAGCAGAGGACAAGGGAGGCAATGAGAGAGAGTGAGGAAGCAGAGAAGTCAAGAGGAAAGTCTACAGAAGAGATTTAAGGAGCTCTGAAAACTACTTGTTGCTTACACACACATGCAACTTGTAGGCAACTGTGACACTCAGCTGCCATGAAAGATTCAAAGCCCTTCTAAAACAAATATTCTACCATTTAACATGTGTCAACGTTGACTTCAGCGATTTAGTGCAGGACATTGCAGTATTTCTGCTTTAAGAAAAAGTCTGTTCATACATTGTGACCTGTAATTTGATTTTCTTATTAATTAAAATGTTTATAACAGCTACTAAATGAGTTATAAAAGCTTCATATTCCTGCTGTGACAACAAGTGTAAGGCTGTAACTTTCACTTGTTTTTCATTGGTTCATTGATTTTTCATTTCAATTGATTGATCACAAGAGGCAGTTTTACTTTAGTACAGATACGAAGAGAGCTCAAAATCAGAACATATTTAAGCTATGCCAATACTGATCCCTTGGTTTTGGTATATACAGGCACAGGTCGTAATAGTATCCACCAATAATGATACTGTTACTGATACAGATAGCTTGCGATTGATAATACCAGTACAGACACAGATGAGGACACTGATACCTTGGTTTTAGTATTAGATGATACTGATACAAATACCAATACCCAGCTATTGATATTGGTAGAAACCAACACAGGTACTGAAAACTTGCGATTGACATTAGCCTGTAGTGATACAGACACAGTTGAGGATACAGACATTGATAATGATACCTTGGTTTCAGCACTGGACAACACTGATACTAAAATGAGATATTGGTATTGGCAGAGGTAACAGCTTGTTCAGTTCAGGATACTGACAAAATTTCTGACACGGATATTGATTTGTTAACCTTGGTGTTGGTATTGGCCGAAAATGAGGACACTGACACGGATACCTTCCTATTAGTATGGGCTGATACTGGTACAGACACATAACGTTACACATAACTTTCATGATACCTAAGTTTTAGTCAAGTGGCAACCTCTATTCTCAAAATGTGAGACGATGCAGAAGAGCTAAAATCTACAGTTTGATGAGTGTTCGCTGTGGGCTGGCTCTGGAAACACAGGAAGCCAAGCCAAAACAAAGCCATTTTCAGAGCAGAAATTAGCATTGAAATGCAACAATGCTGGTACCAAAACTGTCTCCTGTATGGATCGCTAATTTCGCTAACAGCAATATATATGTGCGTGATTGCAAGCTCGCCCAATCAGTAGCACAGCTCAGATCACGTGACTGATATGTGCCCAATAGCTGTGAGTCTTGGCCCTTGTCACCCTTCCCATTTCCAATATGGCCCGGCCAGCCCTTTTGATTCAAAGCTTCAGAAATAGACGTGTCACTAAGTTTATCTATTATACAGTCTATGGTTTTAGTATTGGACAATACAGAATCTAGCTCCAATACCGAGCTATTGATACCGACTCATACTGTATAATAGATAGCTGAAACAGATACCAAAACTTGGCATTGGCATCAACAGAAAAAAAAGCAGAGACTTTTGTATCGGTATAGACCGATTACAATATTGAGACTCAGAATGTCAAATCAGGCTTTTGGGTCTGAAGAAAAAAGGTCTGGCTGTTCTATGTGCACACCGTGACTCATTTAACTGGCTTTAACAAGCAGAGCAACAGTCAGCTGATGCTTGAAGCAAACCTCTCCGCTCATCTGTGCCCTCATTGATGGAGGTGATTTCAAAGCGGATGCATTCACAAGTCAAGGCTTTGTTGCTGTATTTGTGAAGATAGATCTTCTCTGAATACGAGTGTCATGAGCTCTCAGCGCCAGGATGTTTGCTGTAAGCCAAGGCCACGCACGGCTTTGTCATTTTGAGGCATCAGATGATAAAAACATTACAGCTGAGTGAGGCTGGTCATGCCGTTTCCTAGGTGACTCGCAACTGACGCCGCAGGGGCAGTGGTGTGAGGCGACAACTTGTTTTCATTCACAACAAAGAAAGCTGCAGGTCTGTTAGTAGTATGCTCTCATACACACGTTGTATCTCCCCTTTACTACAAGAACACTGGTGTCTTTCTCAATTTACCCGTCTCTATAGCAGGCTGAATGTCCATACTGACGAGCAAAGATACAGGAAGCAACTGTTCTGTGCCAACCTTAAATTAGATCTACTGTAAATGGCCCTCAGGCGCTCCCTCACATGTGTAGTCAGGGAGATAGCATTAAAATCAGATACCTTACATGTGTACAACAAGTCTGATAGACAGGTGATGACGGTATCTGCATAGTAGACACAAGATAGTGAGTCACAAACGATCACAGTGGGAGATGACTGTGATACAGACAATACAACAAAACACGAGGCTGACACTGAAGACAATGTCACAGCAGTGAGGAGCTGTCATGGCTCGTTTCAGTGACAGAGGAAGCAGAAAAAAGGCAGACAAACTCGTTTCTAGATGTCTGGTACATGATCAACAGATTACTTTAAGTGAAGAAGTCAGGCTGGTAAAGCATCTGTTCGACAATAGAGGATCACAGTGCTCGACCCTGCCACCTGTAAAAGTCAGACAGTTGATCAAATTCAGTAGATTCCCTATAATATGTACAGCCAGTTTGTTATATTTACATCTCAGGCATTTAAAGCAACTGGAAATACAAGGAAACAAATTCCCTTATCTCTGATTGGCCAGACTTCTGGGAGCCTGTAGGGGGCAGCGCTAAGGGCAGATCTTGGTGTTTGAGGCCCCTTAAAGTGCCACAAATCAGTTACAAGAGCTTCGTGCGATGACCTTGACATTTAATCAAGGTCCATGAAGATCTCTTGGAGATTTCATGCTGACTGTGGAACAGACCTTGTCATTACACATATACAAGTATAAAGAAAAAGAAAAAAAAAGGCAAAAGTGCAAGAATCTTTGAAATGTTCCAAGTATTTACAGTTATTTACAGATACAGACAGAAACTTGCAAATTATTAGGTATAAAAAGACTGATATACCACCAATGCCAAGAGAAATACTGTATGTATGTGTATATATATTAACTTTAAGGAAAATATACAGATTACAGATGCCATACAGAACATGAACGGTGTTATGCAGGTTGATAGTTTATAGGGTTGACATAGCATTTAATACAAATGTAAGTGCAGTGGACGAATAAGCCATACAGATGAGAAGTGTGTGTATGACCAGGGGGAGTGATGGGAGGATGACGTGAACAAAATCAAGGCAAAAATATCCTGATAGCTCCAATGAAATCTGATTTCAGCATTCAACCAATCCTTGGCAAACATAATGTTGGCTTGAAATGTGCCCCTTTCTAACTGAATCTTGTCACTAAAAAATTGGTATTAACTTTAGAAATGGTTATATGCTAATACAGGCTTTTCACTATAGATTTACATGGTTAACAGATAGGATGTTTTGACTTAAAAAAAGGTTGGATATCCTCTCAGATTTTTACCATTCACTTTGGTCGCTGATTAAAAACTTGGAGCACAAAAGTGATGTGGATTTCTTCAATTATCCAGGTTTTATTTTACAAACCTGGAGCATGGCAGTACAACATTATGACAGCATTTAAGCCTCAAACCACCAGAGGAACACAGCTGCCACATGAGTATGGGGAATTCAATGAAACCTCAAGAGTTTTCCATTAACAGCCTTGGTGGAGTAGGGCAAGGTGAGCTTATTTTAGTCAGTGATTATTGACCTCCTGCCAATAATCAATCACACAGGTTGTTCATCACAGGCATTAAAAATGCAATACACCGCTTTGGTCTGAAGCAGACAAAAGAACCAGACAAATCATTTAGACAAAAGGACTACGAGTGCTGCCTTTCAGGCTTTTAAAGTATAAAAAACAAAGGTTCATCAAGGTTGTGACCTGTCAGTGATACACAGCTCACTTAAGAGGGAGATCCATTAAGGTCATGGCTGGTCTAAAAGGAGTCAGGGGACTCAGATGGATATTGATCTAGAACTGCTTTTTCTCTACATACACACAAAGACTGAGTCGAAGTCAAGACTAAGATGCTGTTTGTTCATCTATCTATAGCCTTTTAGATCAAAAAGTATCATCGCTGAGGTAGATGTTTTACCAGTATGTAGGTCCATAGTGGTGTTAAGAGGAGAAGCCGGACTTAGTAAAAGACAAGAGAAACATTACCTCATCATGGAGTGAGTTTGAAATCTTAACAGGAAATTAAGAAGCATCCTGGCAGCCTGTTGCAGTCCGAAGATAGAGCAACGGCACTGGCTTGGATGCATTAGGAGAGGCCAGGAGGGCTTTTAGAGGAAACCTCCTTAGAGACGGATAGTTTGTATCCATTTATGTCATTTTCAAAACAAAGCAAAACATCGGGGTACTCCTGCTCCACCCTGACACAGCTTGATACGATTAAGTGCTCAGGACTCAGAGGAATAATGACATTATAAAAGAGACTCCTGGACTAAGATCAGTGGTGCAGATAGACTATATTCATTTGTGTCTCTATCCATGCATGCTTCCTGTCTGATCTGAAGCTGTTACTTTGGGGCTGTGCTCCTCAAGAAACCCCAAGAAAGATTTGATTAATTGGATAAAAGTGTCTCTAATAACTTGGACAGCATATTGATATATTCTCTGTCAAAACAATGCTTGTAAAGCTTCTTTCCCTGCCTGTGGAATCCAACACCTCTCCTTCCTCTGTGCTCTCTGAAAGGGAGAGTCCAGACACAGACTGAGAGGCGGTGACGACTTGAAATGAATGAAATGTGGGCTGAGAACCTTGACAAAAAACCTCCATATCAACTTTCTCCATTGACCTACAGGTGTGTGGAGTTACAACAACAGAGTGCTGCTCCAACATTTCCTGCCACTGGATCTGCTGCTCTGCCTGCAACTACAGGAAGGCGAGAGGGACAAAAAGCAACAAGCTTTAAATTCCCTGAGGAGACATGAAAGTCTGTTCCGCTGCATTTTTAAGATGCCAAACATGAGAAATTAAATCATCCTTAACAAGCACAACAGCTCTCCCGTGGTAATAGGCAGGGAGGCATTTCAATTATGGAAACTCGATATCCAGTCAACATTATTAAACATCTGATATTTGGGGCATTTAAAGTCCAATATCTCTGTCATGACCCTAAAAATTTGTGTGGTCATTTTTTTCATTTCTAACAGGTTAATTTTCTGATTCACTCACCATTTATTCATTCATTAAGGACCTTTCACAAAAGGAACATTTTTTCCTAGCATATTTTAATTTACTGAGATGTGCCTGTATATGTGCACAGAACAGCACAATCACTGCAGCATCTTGCAAGTCAAACAGGAAAGCTCTGGCCTGGGCAGGACCGCTACTTAGACTAACTACTTCCTGTCAGAGAGATTAGCAAACAGGACGATCACAGAGGCTGCCAGGCCATTTCTCACTTTGTAATGCCAGACATTAAGGATCAATGAGACCCATTACACTTGGTGGTAGATGTAAGCCGTGTGCCACAGAAACATGATGTAAGAAGAGTAAGAGTGTAAGACCGGTGTCGAGTGAGTCCTCCTCTGTCCTTGTGTGTGATATTGCGTGGAAGGGTGTGAGCGTTCACATCATCATCATCATCAGGACAGATATGATTACATAATCTCTGCCCTTCATCTCACATATATCTGCAGGGGCTTAGGAGTCATCCTCTTCCTCAGTGAAGGGACTGAGAGGGCAGGAAGGCGGGAATACGAGGGAGGCACGAGGGAGAGGGCGCACAGAAAGAGCCTGGAGGAAGTTCAGCATCCTGTGTTAAATCACTTCTGTTTCCTAATGCAACCTGCTTGCTATTGTCACAGCTGAAGCCATCTGCCTTTAGGTCAGCAGACACTGCATTTGGCACAGCAAATAGTGCTTTAAAGTGGAGTATCACACAGAGTAGAAATGCTATATACGGGCTGGGAAATGTGGCCGAAAAATGTATCGCGATATAAGTGTTTCATATCAGTTCATATGATAATTATTGATTATTTTTGTTGACCTTTTTGAAACTGAACGTAGATTAAAATTAGTTTGTAGCGATATTACTATGTGAAAAGACAGCTCACGTCAATGTTTTTTTTTTTTAAGTTATTTTTTTTGGCTTTTTTGTGCCTTTATTGTATAGAGGAGGACAGTGGATAGTGTCGGAAAGGGGAGAGAGAGTGGGGAGTGACATGCGGGAAATTGGCCACAGGTCGGATTCGAACCCGGGCCGCCCGCTCGAGGACATAGCCTCATGGTGCGCAGCCATATCCACTCGGCCATCCGCGCCCCAGCTCACGTCAATGTTAATCATTCCCCATATTAATAATGATTTACACAACAATGACAGGGGGATGAACAAATATTTAAACATTTCACATTTACTCATCTGTTCCAACTAGAGCTGCACAATTTGGCAAAATTGGCCCAACAAAATCACTACTATGATAATGTTTATTCCTTGTTAAAGCTATAGCCTGTATTCCTGTATTTTTAACAAATAAAAAAGTGAATATAAATTCTATTTCTTGTGCGTGGGCTCACATCATTCATCCCTGCTGCTGCTGCATTAATGGGTCAGGGCACCCCCGTCTAAAACGTCTGGACACACCCCTGCTTGTCAGCGCGCACCTTGTTACAGGTTCATTGTTCGCCGCTCTCTCTCTCCAGCTTAAATGAATGTCAATTGCCCATCAGCGTCGTCTCCCTCCCCTAATTAATATTCACACTCATGATTCATGATCTTTCCATAACACCACAGACAGAATTTTCTTCAGCGGAATAGTAGTGTTCCGAGAAATACTGATCTACATTTTTATCATTTTCTAAAGCAAAAAATTATCACAGTATTCTTTTTGAAGAGCAGCGGGTTTTGCACACATGTCAATCGCACCAACAATAATCTTCAGGTGAACAAAAGGATCCCAGCTTTGAGAATGTTTCAATAACAGATCCAATACGAAATCCTTTAAAGTGCCAGAGGTTATAGAGGTGTGGTTCTGGATCAGATCAATGTTTTCTAATGGAGTTCAGTAACATTTTCGTACATTCTATCAAACATGTTTTCTATTGATATTGATCATGTGTCCATTGGGATACATATTATTATCCTTTTAATCCCAAACCATTTCCTACACTCTGTGCAAATCTGAAATCAATGTGGGATGATGACATCCGTCTAAAAGCTTGAATAGCACGAGTATGTAGGTCACTACAAATAAGAAACACACATTTTCTCTGACTTGCAGGGAAACTTCTCTGCGGCTGGCTGAAGAAACAAGAGCCAAAATCTGCAGCCCCCTCATTGGAAACCACCACACGGACAATCAGAGTCACACAAGGCCAATTACTTTGTTCGAGCTCTATTTTTGGAACATTTCAGAGTACATTATCGTGGGTCTGAAACCAGAAGAAAGTGAACAACATGTACCTTCATGTTTTTCTATCGATTAGCAACCCTCACTATGTGTCTGGAGGAGTGGATGGTGTCAGAGCAGAGGTCATGGCTGCCCCTAAAACTTAAAATAGAGACACAATGATACAAAAATTACCGCAAATTCTATTTCAAGGGAGTATGGAAAAAAGGGAGGGTTGACAGAGAGAGAGAGAGAGAGAGAGAGAGAGAGGTAGATGAAGCAGGCAGTAGAGAATCCAGCAATGACGGCAGTGACCAGAGAACAACATGCCAAACCCTAGAAGTCATTTCCTGCTCCGTGGAAGACTTTTATGGAATTCTAGCAGCAGCTTACGTCACAACAAGAGGAGAGACAAAGTCACTCCACACATCTCCCCCCCTACTTTCTTTCCCTGCTGCTTTTCTGGCGTTCTAGTCACTCCTCGATACACCAAAATATCTCCACTTGTTTAGCAAATTTCTCAACATTTATCCTTTAACAGGACTTATTCTAAAGCTTATCTTTCATGAAGCTTGCATGTGATATTCTAGTCAGTCTTTATAGTTTGAGGCCATAATTTCATTATCATAACCATGACATGACCTTTTCACCTTTACATGTGCAAAACATAATTATTTTGGTACATTAAAAACAATATTAGCTAACTTAAGAGCACTTATTCCACACAATAACAAATCAGCCTCTGTAATTAAACACTTTCTGGTTAACAGCAGTTACAGCTAACACCATTTAAGCAATCAATTTGTCTGATAATAATCTGCATCATTTCTTAATGGTACTAGTTTTTGGAGTGGCCAATATTTAAATCAAGCCATCAGGACTGATTACAGAGGAAAACATGTCAATTTGGGCTGAATGCTTACATGAAAAACTTAAAACGTTAGTTTAATATCTTATATTAGGTATGGACCCATCAGTCAATCACTATTTAGCCACTGAAACTATGAGCTCATGATTATTGTTAATACTGTAGCTTCACTCCCATTGCTCTCCTTCTCCCTCGGCCACAACATCTTCAGACAGCCACATGGGGGCCAGGACATATTCAATTTGACGTTTTATTTAATCCTTATTTTCACAGTATTTTCATTCCTACGCTAATATTCTTACTTTAGTTTGTAGTGGTGCTGCTTGAATCATCAAATTTCTCTCCATAAGAAAATAAAGTATTCCTGATTCTGATTGTGATTCAACACAGGGATCACAGAGCCCAAGTAAAGCACGTAGAGTGAATTTTAAGGGTCAAAATGTTTTTATTTCTTGATAATGGGAAGACAACAACTAGGACTATGGTTAAAATTTGAATTATTGTTCAGTCAGCCCTGAGCATTTTTGTACAAAGTAGCATTGCATCTGCTAAAAAACGTTGATGGCTTCATGGTTTACAGTAAGACACTGTTTCAGGTTCATAACTTTGGTTCAATCCTTTTAAATCCATAAATTCCTTCCAGCTAATGTTGTTTGTATAATATCTGTGTTCCTTCCTGAACGAGCTCTTAGAGGAGAGGGCTGCCCTCTTTGAAAAACATCAACAAAGTCAGAGAAAGCGGCAAAGATGGTTAGCATTAGTAGGATGAAAGGATTACAGGAGCTGGGGACCAGAGGGTGGTCAATCAGCTGGCTTTAAACACTGCTCTCCTGGAAGGTTGTAGAGGAAATGGAAGCAGAGTTCGCTGCTGTGATCAATAGCTGAGTGCCTTCCTGGCATTTGTCTATTTAATCCATTATCGAAGGTTGCCTGAGCCGGCGAACATGGACGAGAGCTGCAGGCTCCCAAGAAGAGTTTAGGATGGAAGCAGGATGTGTGTGGACCAGGCACACCCACTAACACTACTGCACGACCCGCGCTCACGTGTAGGAACACATGCAGAAATACTACTAATGAAGTCTGGCCACTGGAAAGCTGACCTCTGCAGATTTTTACACTAAAATAACTGCCTCTGACAGCTACTGCATCAAATATTTGAGGTGATTTGCACCAAAATGCAACATGTAGAGCACAGTCAGCCTCAGTGAAAGCACTCAGCTAATCAAAACAGGCCACAAGTTACAGCAACAGAGATGTCCTTCCAAAGTCAGGCCAAAGCACTGTCTGTTAAAACTCTGTGGTGTCTACATGTCACTCCTCACAGCACTGTGTGTACATGTACGTACTGTTACACATGTACAGTATCTATGTATAACCAAGACATCCAAGCTATCAGCACATCCAGCTGAGGATATGTGACAGCACATTAGAGGTGTTGGTGAGAAGGTTCAGGCGTGGAGGCTTGAGGAAACACAGGTTAGTGGGGAAAAAAAGCAAGAGATTTTTCTCACAGTTTGCTTGCGTCTTGCTTTGATCTGATTGTGTATTTTTTCTTCAGTACAGTAACTTCCAAATTAGTCAACAGTCTCTTGCAGCGTGTCACCATGTGGAAAACTCAAGTTGTGTACAAGTTAATGATTACAACCGAAAGCAACCTGTTGACTCAGGGTTGGACGGCGATGGCCCTCAAATGAAAAGTCCCTCTGCTCACTTTGTGAAACCAGTCAGGACGTACAAATACTTTGACTCTTGTCAGTTCAGGAGTTCCTCTCTGACCTGTTACCATGCTCCAGTGAGCTAATTCAGCTGCAATGATTATCCTGGATACACAGCCATGGTCAATTTTTGCAACAACAAATGCAAGCAACCTGCTCTTTGTTTTTTTATGGGACAGACAACACACAGAGCTAAGGATCTGTAATTATGAAATCATTACATAATACTCATGATCATCCCTTCTGCTCCACCAAGAAAACAAAAAAGTGGTTTATGGAGACTTTCATGTATCTTATAGAGATAAATGAAACGCTACTTCCAGTGTTCTTGTGTAAACGCAAAGTCAGTGTTTTAGGGTGAAACGCTGACGTCACCCTCAGCTCTGTGCATGTGCATTAAACCTGTGCCATACACGAACCAAACAACAAAAACAACAACAGCGATCTACTGCTTCGTTCTTGTGCTACTGAATCTACTGACTGCCTTCTAACAAACTGTGCAGTTATTGCACTATTTCTGCAATTAGAGAAAAAGTTTTTAGTATAAACTCCAGATGACCGGCTCACCTCTTCTTCAGCCTCTATATTGTTGTTGTGTATATGGCTCCTACGATTATATCCACATCTACAGGCCTGACATGCACACTACAGCGTTTTAAGTCTCTCAACGTTGTGTTTTTTCGTTGCATTTTCCTGCATATTAGAGTAAAGCGTTGTGAAACGTTGTTGTGTAAACGGGGCCTTGGTGTAAATCCTGGAGGGAGTGATAAGAACTCTAAAACTTTACCCACACTGCAAACAAAAAAAAAAGGAAAAGTCAAACCCCCAATCAGATCTGTACAAAAAGCCAAACACAGCTGAAACAATCAGGTCTTGAGAGGACTTGGGGTGGGAGTACCAATGAATTCATGTCGTCAAACACGCGGCAGCAGCCCTGCGCTCCTTAAGCATGGATGCTGCACAGCAGCACAGACCTAAACCACAGAGAACAAAGACCTCAATTATGTGCAGCTCCAACAGGAGAGCTAAAAACAGGACCATGGGTAGGGAATAAAACCTTGGAGCGCTGCAGGAATGCCGAGCATTCAAACACCATCCACACACAACACACTGTCACTCCCAAATCGCAGTGCCACGAACACTGAACTTTCTCCAGCAGCCTCCATGAAGCAGAGCTGTGTTTGAGTGTCAGAACAGAGCACTCTTATTCTTCCTCACACCCAAACTTGTCAAACTGCAGGATCAGAACAGTGGATAATACAGAGGGGGAGGGAGGCTGTGTATGGTTTCTTTATACCTTGGGTTACTGACCCATATACACTGCAGAGTGACAAAGAAGGATATTAACCCCTGCAAGTCCACTAAACTGAAGGAGGAACATGTTTCAGACAACTCGGGTCAAATTTCTGACTCATTTCAGTGCCATATTTTCAACAACAAAAAACATACTTATAGGTCACCAGGCTTGAGAAATATCTGTCTGACTTTTTGTTAGATTCCACTCCTCAGTGTAGCAACAACCTTGATAAAAACTGCTTAACTTTTAAAGGCAGATAATGCAAGTCAGCCATTGACAACCAGCTTCAGCAGGATAGTTCAAGACTCAGAGGTTACAACAGCAGACTATACCTCACTATCACTGCAGGAATGCATGGGAAATCTGTGGCGATGCAAAGGATTCCTTTTATGTTTATCATGTGTCAAATCATCAATCGGGACACTTCTCCAGTTTGTTTACTGCTCTCCAGATAAGCTCTTGAAGAGGTCTGCACTCATACCTAGTTTCTCCACCAGTTTGAGCATGACTCCTCCAATGTGGATTTCTCCGGTGACCCTAAGCGACACATCCCTGTGGAGGTCGGTGACGTGCATTTTCAGTTCCCATGTCCCATCAGCGTAACAGCCATCGGGCATCCGGATCCCGTCCAGCGCCATCCTGACAAAGACAGAGACAGAGAGACCACCAAGAGTTAAATTTCAGTCACACTGTGAGGGAAAAGAAACTTTCTGACCCTCTGGAGGGAGATAAATATGAAGCAGGGATCATGCATGCAAATTCTTGAGAAAGAACTGTACAGTGTTACACATTCCTCAGTGAATTCACTTGATTACAGTTATTTAGTAAAGTTCATTCAGACTCTTTACTCTAGTGTATCTGCAGGATTTGACTCCTTAAGATGCAAAAATATCTTCCATTCAAGATGTGATGTTAGTTGATCAAAAAAAAAAACATACTTGAAAAAGACGGTAAAATCTAAAAATGGAACTTGATGGGGCTCTAACAAGACAATCTGTTTGTAGTTGCTCAATTAATAAAACACTTCTTCAAATACAGTGATATCAAAAGATTTTGGTATACAGATCCATTTTTTAAGTTCCAACCTTGATATCATGGCTGTGTTATTGCCTGATACAAGGATTAATTTAACTTTCTTTATTCCTTCTTCACTTTTTCAACAGTTTGGCTCTTTGGTTGAACAGGGTGCAGAAATGCTGGTGTAAAGCATAAAACATGTATTTCAATCAACTGTATCTGGTATTCTGACGCATTAAGGGTTAAAGAAATATTGCACTGTCTGAGATTTAAATATAGCAGTAGGCCATATTGCAATTTTAATCTAAGTATTGATCAATTGCCCAGCCTTACATGAAGTACAGTGAAATCAAAAGGTTTTGGCATGAAATCCCATTTTTTAAAGTTCTGATCTGGATATCTTGGCCGTGTTATTGCTATATACCAGTGCTGAACTTACTATCTCACTTCCTAGGGAGTTATATTTTGGCATCTGTGCAGATCTGCCCAATGGATTGATCCTTTGTTGCTATATATGAACCCGCTTTTTGAGTCTTTATTGAGGATGGGTAACAACAACCATTTCCTGGTAAGAATAGATCAGAAATGGTTCAATCCATAGATATCAATAGCCTTTTTGCTTAACAATTCCCTTATCAATTCTTTTTCACAGCTGGAGATACTAAATAATCAAGGATCCTTCCAGAAAAAGTAGATTTTTTTTTTTTACACAAGATCTGTTAGGTTTGGACCACTGATATATGTTGAGAGATCTAGGATCCAGTGACTTTAATATTCATTTACTTAAAACTCAATAAACTGATGACAAAACCTGTAAAACTACCTTTTGTGCTCAGAAAAATTCAGAGGAGGAATCGATAAGAGAATTGATAAAGAATTGGATTGATAATGGTATTGATATTGATAAAACCTTATCAAAACCCATCCCTTGTCTGAATGAGTTGGCTAAAAGAAAAAAAAAAGGAAGAACTAGGATCAGATCTTAGCACCCCGTGAAGCAACCCCTTTAAAAAATCAGCTGACTTACATGGCTGCAATACTTCAAAGCCTTAAAAATGATACACTTACTCTAGAAGAGATCTCTACAGTCAGAAAGTAATGTGAAAAGGGATTTTCTGAACCATTTCTGAGCACTTGTACAGTTATTTACCTTCAGTTACATCAAAATGTGTATTTTTGTGTTACTGAGTCATTGCATTTTATTTCTTTAAACTCATGAAAGTTTATCTGCTCTTTAGAAGCTGTGTCCTCTTGAAGAAAGTGTAAAGTTAGAGGTAGTTCTTTCAGCATGAGCTCACTGTCATGGGAATGCTTTAGTAGTAGTGTATCTGATGATGTGATTCAGCCATAAAATGGACATGAGACACTCACAGGGAATAAAATCTGATTTAAAAATAATATATAGATTGGTGTATCTGTAAATCTCCTGCTCCTTGTTGAGGACCAGTCGCGCCCTGTTGAGTGAACTCCAAAAAGTTGCATTGCAGTCAATCTGTCAATTCTGTGATGTGAGCTTGTCCTGTGGTTCAGAGTGACCATCCAAACAGCTCTGTGATCAATAAACACAGCGGGACAAAGGCTCCAGGCCCGCGGGCACAAGTTCAACAAAGATCTTTCTGGGCTTTTCTCTCCCTCAAAGAGCCGCTTCACCTGTTCAGAATAACGGTAAAGGCTCGTACTCACAGGCACAGGCTTCATTATGTAAACCGGGGCTGCTCAACAGCTCCCCGGCAACATTCACACACGGTTACTCGGTCTTTCAATGAGTTAGTGCAGTGAAAAGTGCAACCAAAGCAGGAAAAGGCCGTTTAAATGAGTAAAGTAGCTGTAAAAAAGCTCCTGTAGAAGAAGAAGAAGAGGCGCCAGCTGAAAAAAGCGTTTCCATATTTCACAGCGAGAACGAGCCCAGCTTTGAGGACGAATGTTCAAATGTGTGTACTCACCTTCACCAAGGCGAAAAAACACGAAAACACTTGACTACACGGTTCAGAACAAGTTCCCCCTCTTTAAATCATGTATGAGGAGTTTTTTCAACGATAAAAACAGAAAGAAATCCCCGAAGAAGTGGCTGAAGTAGTGGAGTATCCCAAACACTTTTCCTGCAGGCTTCGTCTTAATGGAGTCCAGCCCTCTCTCTCTCTCTCCCTCTCTCTCTCTCTCTCTCTCTCTCTCCCTCCCTCCGTCCCTCTTCTCCCTCTTCTCCTCCCTCTTTCCACACAATCACGTCACTGCTCCAATCCCACTTTTCCTTTCAGACTGGGGGCTCTGCTGGTCTCCCACTGCTCCCAGTCACCTCACACTTTTACACACTCATTTACAAACCTTCATGCGTCATCCAAATGTCACTTTTAAAAGTGATTTTATTCTAACCCCCCCTCAAAAAAAAAAACCTCACACCTACTTTCTCAGAGATCCTGTGAAAATACCCAAAGACGACAATGAAGCTATGTTTATTCAACACACTCCTTTGCTGTTTGAAGTGAACATTTTCTAATGTAATTTATTCGTAAATGAAGTAAAGAAGCCCATTTCTGCCAGTTGAACAATAGAAAAATGAAAAATGGCTGTTGGTATTAATATATATTTTTGGCCATATTACATCTAAATTTTGAAATAACACGAATGAAAAAGGACAAAATTTGACTTTCTTGTAGGATTTTGACTTTCATCTCATAATTTCTACTTTTGAATTTAAGATCCAAGAATTTTGGCTTCTTATCTCAGAATTTTGACTTTATATCCACGTATTTGGACTTTTATCTCAGATTTTTTTTTGCTTCCTATCTCAGAAGTTTGACCATTCAACCCAGAATTTTGTTTTTTTTATCGCAGAATTTCGATTTCTTTCATCCCAAGATTTTTGACTCCTTATCTCAGAATTTTTATCCCAGATATTGACTTGATATGGGTCAAGACAAAAAATTAACAAAGCCAAGTTATCGTTATTTTTTTTAACTGGCAGTCCTGGGCTTCCATATAATGCCTCACCACATTCTCAAATAATCACACACTCAAATAAAAGAAAAATATATCTCATTCTCATGTGCAAAATTCTTAGTTATATTTGAATGAAGATTTTGAGGCATTTTAATTTTCAGCTGAAACAGAGGCGTCCCCAGCTTTGCAGGCAGTACATGGTCTCCATGTGCCTCCAACCAGTAAAAACAACGACAAAAAGTTCCATTTGGATTTTTACATCGAAAGAAAATTAGCTCTCAATCTGTATGTGAGAATTGGATTTGTTTTCTAGATGTAGCAAGTATAATAAGTCTACGTCGCAAGAAAATTGGGAAAATAAAATGCACTCATTTGCATGACCTCCAAGGGTTTCAGTACAGGTTTCACTTACCTTCGTCCTGTGGTCACAGGCAGAAAAGAAGTTTGGCTCACCACCTTCTGGCACAATGACGATTAATCTAACGATTTGGTTTTAGATTGCCAGAACAATCTCTCATGATCTCAGGAAAAAAAAGTTTTATTTTTCGAGGATAACAAGAGAATTAGAGTTAGAAGAACTAACCTGTAATCTTGAGAATATGGAAACCATAAACTGTGTTTAATTATGTCCTTTTAGGGCCTCCGTATTAGCTAGTTAGTCAAAACAAATCTGTTAACAGACAAAACTGTCTGACACATTTTTCCATGTTTTACACCATTTTAAGAAGAAAAGAAACCAGGAAACAAAGCGAGTTTGATTTAAAAAAAAACCAAAAACAACAACATAGCATAACTCCAAAGGACAAATAAAACAGGTATGTAAGATAAGTAATACAACAGCAGTATAAACACACTGGCTTAAAGGTCTAAATATAAAATACAACCAGATATAAAAAATATCAAGCAATTCAAATGGATTTCAATGTTATTTTTAGCCTCCATGAGCTGAAATCAAATCAATTATATAATTTTCAGAAGATTAAAAGAGGATGAAATGAAGGAGTTTCTTTTGTTTTGGTAAGTTTCTCACTGATGTGGTCGACCCTCCATGGTTAAAAAAATTCAACAGTTTGTGTCAGTGGTAATGGACTTGCAGTTCAGATCTCAGGCTGCCTTTTATGGCAATAGTGCTGCGGAGCCTTAAAGCAGCATCCAGGGACCTGTGGGCCTGCAGCTCCTGGAGTATGAGCACAAAATAACATCACATTTTTGGTCACTTTTACTACTTTACTACCTCTCTTTCATCACTAAAAGCCCCACTGGAAGACTGTGAAATGTAGAAATTAGCCAAAGCATACAGCTATCTTCTTTTACTCCCGTCACATGACATAAATTAAAGAATGATTATTATTGTTAAGTTGTATTTGGGACAGTTGGAGGGATGTCAGATGACTGGATGTCCTCCACAAAGGTTTGAAATAATAAAATGAGTTATAATTCATTACTTTATTTAAGATATGATCTTATTCTGGAGAATGGAAAGTATTCACAGCTGCATACAAGCAATGAAGAATGCAATGTTACCTCTCGGATTTATTATGATGGAATTAAAAATATTACTGTCATACTCTGAGGAAAGAGAGGAAGGTTCAGGTGTTGCCAAAGTTCACTCAAGGTACAAAGTCTAGATGGTTATGTTACATTATTTTGCTTGAGCTTTTAAAGGAAACGTACCTTTGATTTTTCCCTTGCATATACAAGGGCGACCATATTCTGAAAACCTTTAAAGAGGAAACCTTTCTCCACCTGTCAAAGATCCTGTAAAAATACCTGAAGATCCGCAAAGACAAAAAAGCAGCTTCATAACCCAAACATGAATTCAAAACACTTCTTTTCTGTCTGGAGGGAAAATTTTCTGAATTGTAAACATAAAAATGTTACAAGCTTATTTCTACAAGCTAAAAACAGAGAGATGAAAACTGGCTTCCTTTTATTATTATTATTTTTTTTCATTTGGCCCATATAAAGTCAGAATTTGACATATGAATCAGATTTAAGAGAAAGGGAATAAACTTTGACTTTTGATCTCTAAGTTATGACTTTTTCCATAATTTTTACTTTTTTTCAAAGTTTTGACTTAATCACACTAAAACTTTGATTTTTCATCTAAAAATTTTGACATTTTATTTCATAAGTTTGAATTTATACCTCAAAATTTAGACTTCTTATATCAAAATTTTGACTAATGATATCAAAGTTTGGACTTTTTGAGATAATTTTGTCATTATCTCAAGAAATTTGACTTAATTACACTACAATTTTGATTTTTGATCCTAAATTTTTGAATATTTTCATAATTTTTTATCTTTCAATCTCAAAATTTTGACTTAATGAGCCTACAATTTTAACTTTTGATCTCATAAGTTTGAACTTATATCTCAAAATTTTGATGTTATTATCTCACACCTTTGACCTTTTATCTCAAACTTTGATTCATTGTGTGCCTTTCCCCAAGCGTACCTCACGTCTTGACAGGTTGGTACATGTGAGCAGTGCCAGTGCCCTGGTGCAGCTTTGCTTAGACTGAGAAAACTGAGAAAACCTAGACATTTTGGGGAATATTATAAAATGCCCCTGGACATAATCTTATGACCGAAAAGAAGGACGTATGGTCACCACAGCATATACAAACAGAATATCGAACATTACATGTCAAACTAAAACTATGAAAGGATTTTTGTGCAGGTTTTTTGCATAAAGAGTACGCTGATGATGATTCTGTATGCAGGCTGAAGTTCATGTAATTATACTTTATTTCTGCATTCAATCAAAGTGTAACACCAATGACTAGTGTGGAGAAAGTCTACGTTCTCTTTTCTTTCCAGTTCAGCTCCACTACACACTCCAGTGAGGTGCCATGAATCATCAGTTTTTCTGGCTCTCTCAGCTCTGGAATCTGGACCTTCAGACTCTCCAGTCTGCATCAAAGCGATATATAAACTCCCCCTGCAGCTCCAGCCCACCCCCCACTCCTCGACAGTGTGTCTGGCATTCAAACCTGTTGCCTTTTATAGGCTGTGTTTTAATTGCGGAGTAAACATTGGAGTCAGTCAGATGTAGAGCAGGAGAGGCAGATAGGGAGCTGGCCAGCTTCTGATGATGTGGATGCAGAGAGGGAGGGGGTGGGTGGGTTTGGAGGTTAGGGTTTCACAGGTTACTGTTAACAGTAAGAGCCATGTTTGGTGAAAAAAGAAATCTAGGTTTTCAGCATTTGAATTGTGCCATTTCTGCAGCCAAAACTTTCAATTTATGGCATCATAAAGTCATTAAGAGTCAAATATTTAGAGTATTAACACGCCACAAAAGCTCAATTGGTTCAGGGCAATAAATGGAAGTAGGAGGAGAGAAAGGGCAGGGACAACAGATGGTCAATGGAGGGCTTTGTTCCAGCATTACCTATAGATGACTGACCTCTTCTGGTCGCACACAGAACAGCAGGCCCACATGCATTATTTATGAGTTACCTCTCCTCTAAGCGCTCCCATCTGTGGGCCTTTGCCTTTGCAGATGTTGCTTAACAACATTAAAGCCCAATAACTCATGTGGAAGCCATGCCTGTCTGTGGATTACAATGTGGCCTATTCAAGATCTATAAGTCAGCTTTGTTACTCACATCAGGGGGGGCTACCCCCGCGGAAAGAATCTCTGAGTTTCAGATGAACAAACAGAACCATTGTCCAACAAAATCAGTCTGGGAATGAGCGATGAGACTGGAAATATCAACCTTTCTTCTTCTTCTTCTCCTACGCAGTAGCACAAACAGAGTCCAAGTTCAATATTTCCCCCCTCTCTAGTATCTGTGGGGTGTGAGGGATTAGAAAGAAGCAGTAAGTCCAAAAAAAGAAAATGCTTTAATAAAAGGAAATAAATACAGTGCTTTGGATGGCAGTTAGAATCCATTACAGGCATGGGTTATTGCACAGCTCTAAGGACAGACAAAAACACTTTTTTCAGACATCCATTCAAAGTTAGAGTAACAGGTATCTAACACAAATGTTACAAATTAATTTCATCTTTCTCTTTCTCATCAAGTGACTGGTAACGTGGCTGCAGAAGTTTTCTTTTATTGACCAAAAGAGCATTTTTAAGTCAATAATGGCTTCAAACAATGGTATTGAATCTACAAAACATAGAACAGTAGACGTTTCCCTGATGCTTGTGGTGTTTTTGTCAAGAAAAATATACCGTCATCATTCAGAGATGCTGTGCATTAAATGCTCATAAAGTACAATGAGTCCGGTTCTGTCGTCTTTTTTTGTATTGTAACAGGTGTGGGGTGGATTCGGTTGAAAATCTGTGCTTGGATCGAGAGTTGCTAGAATGGAAAATGTACATTTTGGAAACACAGTGCAAGAAACTGGGTCTATTTCACTTTGTGTTTGCTGTGTTGAAACCTGCACTGTGTGACTCTAAAACGCAGAGGCAACAGCTGAACTTTTGCATTACATGTCGAAGGTCTCCAAGGCAAATTGCATGCTTTCCACAGAAGTTAAAAATGTAACATGCTCAGTAAAATAAATAAAACAAGAATAGGATTTTCTTAATTATTTCTGTGCAATTCAAAGCCAATAAATCCCCCAATAAAATTCTTCTTCCTTTTTTGTCCCTGTTTCCATTTGAACCTTCACACTCTCACCTGAGAGGTGGTCAGGTCCCAGTCAGTAAATCTTTGCATAATTAACACACACAGTAAATACAAATAACGGTTTCTTTCAACAACAGCCCTTAACTCTGTGTGGCTGCTTGCGCCATTGCAATTAAAACGAGCTCTTTGATGACATTATTACGAGCAGAACACAAAGACCGATCGACTGAATGAAATCAAATGTGTCACATGTAACTAACCCCTTCAACATAGATCTGAGGGTTACTCCATGACTTCATCCATCAGATATGTCTCTTAATGATTTGAATAGAAACTAATAAACAATCATGAGCTGTTTTCTACCCAGTAAAAACACAAAGCCGTTCCTCAGATGTTTGTTGGCACTCTGCAATATCTTCTTGTTCCGTTTACTGTTTTTTAAATGACATCATGCAAGAGGAGGAAGTTTTGTATCATCTGCATACTTGTTGCTGGGTGTGTCTTTAAAAAGAACCACATCTAACAGGCCTGTGATTCATCGTTTCTCAAGAGTTTCTTCTTTTAGCTGCTGTGACAAACCTAAGGCAACAGTCATGATGAGCAGCGAAAGTCATCTTTGCTGTCTCCACTTGTTTGTATTTCCAGATAACTTGCTAGGTATGTTCAGTGACTGGAAAGTTTACTTTAAGACGGATAAAGTTGAAAAGAAAGACATGCAAACATATCCATTCTTCCAAAGTGGGGAGTACTCATCAGTTACAAAAAAGGCAAACAAGATAAAGTTTGTATTTATCCCAAAAACCTCCAAATAAATGAGCTACTTTTATCCAGTTGATTTAATCTGAGTTAGCATCAGCAATGCTAAGGCTAAGCAGCTGACAAGCACAAGACAGACGTAAATATAATTTGGCCGCAAGTTTGATTCCCCTATTCCCGAATATGAGATCCGGGTTTCTTCTCACAGGAGCCTAAAAGTTTTCCCTAGGAAAAATACTTTTTTTCTACATTTTTTTAAGACAAAATACATCTTTTTGACTAATTTCTTCTGGATATGAAAATAAAGATATAGCTCAGAAATAAAGTCTCTCTGTAACTGATCCTTAACAAATGATCATGGTGAGAAGTTTGAGTGACTGTTTATGTGAGACAGAAATGACATCATTAGGAGGTTTGAATCAAAATGTTAATAAACAAATGTTAAGAAAAATAAACATACATGACGTGTGCGGTGTCTACTTGGTTGTAAATTTGTGTGATAAGGTGTCACACTAATGGCCATTGTGGAGGATAGAAGAGTGGAGCTTTCTTCAGATTCTACTTGGTAAATATCTATTGTAAGAGTTAAATGATGGTAAAAAAGTTCAACATAAAAAACATATATGTATTATTTTACTGCAAAAAAAGATCTTATTCTAAAGGGATAATGCCCCAAAATTGTTTTTAAAAAAAACTAAACATAAGGATTATGCAAGTTTGGCTGTTTCTGAAAGGCAATGCAGTTGCTTGACAGCAAGTTTTTGACATTTTGTTATCACTGAATCTCTGTAGTAAAGAAAACACATTTAAGATGACTGTAACTTTCTCTCCCTTATGTTGAAAAATAAAAAAAACCTTTACATTTCAGACACAGAACAGTAACTGAGGATCAGGCAAGTGTGTCATCATCTTCCAGATGGAGCAGGATAAGGAGGCTGTATTTAAAACGGTTACAACAGGAACTGCACCAACGCTTTATCCACAGGCTACAGCTGTTTCAAGTCAAAAACTTCAGGGTGAACTCACTTTCTCTCTGTGCATCAAACTCATTGGTTTCATATTCCAGGTCCAAATGAATCATACTGGCAAAGGTCGCACCTCCTTAGGGGTTCCTGGTTCAACGCTGTCACCCTTAGGGTGCACAATTGTGTCCTGACGATACAGACACACACACACACATCAAAAAACAAAGGAAGAGAATAATGCTCGTCTTGGAATGAAGTGTTAGTAATGATTCCCAAGTGATAAGGAACTGAATCACAGAGAGATTTAGGAAAAATAGATATGACTAGTTACTTCAGCAGTTTGTGTGCAAAAAAAAAGAATAAAAAATAAAAGAGGTTTATTTTTGTGTCTTGCCAGAAAATGACCTCCAAACTCAGAGGTCATTGGACACCTTTCAAGTGTTAATGTTGCATTAGATGTGCAGCCTCAGTCTGGGTCCAGAGAATCGTCTGCTGCCTCGGATGGAGGCGACTTCTGCTTGTATATGAAGGTCAACAGGAAGAGAGCAATGTCATGTGAGGACCAGTAGCCTGTGTGTGATGTCACTGCCGACCAATAGCGACTCTCCACTAGACCTTCACGGAGCTCGAAGTCGATACGCCGCTCCAGTTCTACTGCAAGACATGAAGAAGTATTTTATTATTTTCAAAACAAGTATCACGTCTTAGCCTGATTCTGGGTTTAGCTGTGTGAGGGGAAGAGAACTAACGTGATGTGTCAGCCGTGGGTGAGGTAGGCCGCGTCAGAGTGGAGAGGCCGTACGCTGACTGGCTTTCTGTTCGCTTCTGCTCCTCCTCCTCAGGGTTAGCACTTCCTTCAAGGCCTAAAGACACAGAGGGTTGGCTGTTGGAGCGGGAGAAACGGGAGAAGAGGATTCCTCCGATGCCTTTCCCTATGCTCGCTGCCCCTGTGAAAGAGAGAGGCACAAAAAATTAAGGGATTAAGCATGAAGGAAAACCAATAAAACAGTTGTAATGCCATCTTTCTGGTCTCTTTCCCTCTGATTCAGCTGCCTTCAGGATAAAAGGAGCCATGTGTATGAGCTAGTCCTCCGTATCTCCACATGATGGCACTGTTGATGCAGCTTTTTAGTCAAAGAAAGCCTCTTTGTTATTTCAAATATTGAACCTCACAGGAGAGAAGAGATTTTACCTCTGGACCCAGAGATATCTCAGGAGTGGATTTTAATTAGCTCAGCTCTTTCCCTGAGCTTCCTTTTGCTTTCTGTACTTGTTCTAATTCCCTGTGGAAGCTTTCAAGGGCTTGTTGTCTTCATCATGAAGTCTGTTAAAGTATGTAAAGATCTTGTGGAGCTGACTGGACCAGTATCTTACCCAGTATACTGGCCTTGCCCAGATTGGTGATGGACTCTCCGTAGTGTCTGCGTGCGAGGACAGGAGACGTGCTCGGGCTGGGGATGCTCTCAGTGTCAGATGTTGGGTCTTTGACAGGGTTCAGAAAGGTCGGTTTGATTTCATCGTAGGTTGTGGGGTTGATGGCACTACACCTGAGGGAAAAAAACATACATTAAAGACGCCTCAGGGTACCCACTCTTTCCCTAAAATTATTTTCCAGGACTTTTCCAGGACATTTTCATGTCAGTTATCATGTCATACATTAACACGTACGGTCATAATGTATCTATGATACAAACAATGCAGCAGTTCATTAGTATGACAAACTGGAGTCACAATGTTCAACTGGAAAATCCCGAAACCCAACCTTCTCTTCTCTCTTACTTGCACACTTAATACTGTCGATTTTTGTTGTTGAATCAACCTGTTAAACTCTTTGAACTGCATTTTATTTCTTTGACAGTTTTAAATAAAGTCAAATTGACATATCAACAGCTGTATGGCAAATTTTGACATGTTAAATCACATTCATTAATGCTAACAGCAGCGAAATAAAAATGCCAGTGGCTCAAATGAACATGTAATAGTTGAAGTTTCCACTGCCTACTATTCTCATTTTAAGGCCCACCATAATTCACCTCACAATCACTAGTTTTGTCCCTCAGTGCCAAGGTGGGATCTAGAAAGCCACTAAATTAAGCGAAAAAGTCAAAACTGGGTTGAGGAACTGAAAGTTTGATTGGCTGATAGCGTCACGTGAGGGACTGTGCTGGACAGAAGCAGAAAACTGCTGTGCCTTCATGACATCCAGATGATGAGGTGTGCACACACATGTGCATCACTTTTAACCCCTTTTGCACACAAGGCCTGGGAAGGATGAATGCTCTCTGGATAACTTGATCATTTCCAAAACATTGGTCCTTTTGTCTCATTTTGTGTATGTTTTCCAAGACTGGAAAATTGGTCGATCATTTTCCAGGTTTTCCAGGACCCTGTGCCTTGTAAATATAGTGTACCAACAAAGGATAATTTCAAATGTTGACAATAAAGTTCTTACCAGTGTATCTGAATAGGAGCAATATTGCTGTAATGTTTGAGGATGAGAGGCTCCAGTCTGTAGGCCTGAACAGAGAAATGGAATTTTAGTTCAGATTTATAACTCAAACATCTGTCAGAGTGTGCAACAAAGATCTGTTTTCTCTTGGCAGAGCACAAGTCCAGAGAAAACAGCAGATTTCCTCTCATATCACACCCTCTATCTGTGTGGGCTCCTTCAAAAAAAGAGTCAAGAAAACAAGAGAAAAAGTCTCAACCTATTGTCTTAACCCTGCGTGTACGAGAGAGGGCACGTAAGGTAGACTTACCACAGGGTCCGTGGGATGAAAGACGTTGAAGAGTCGGCTGCAGATGGGGGTGGGCAGGATGTGGTCCTGGCGGCAGCTGGTACCAGGGCGTATTCCTCTCAGGGCCAAGAAAACGGCCAGAGGAGAACCCATGCAGAAGAAGTTTTCCACCTGAGAGATGTAAAGTGAGAAGATGATAAAACATCGTAAAAGGACTTTTTGGTTTTTATGTGGCATCTGTTCAGAGGAGAATCATACCTTAAATCTGAGGGCTGGTGGTGCAGAGGGTTTAGAGGCCTCAAGTGTTTGGAGCTGATTTTCTAACTCTCGTAACCTATTAGAGACAACAAGAAAAAACAGTGTTAATAAAGACGACTTTTTTTAAATCCTACATTAGTTTTTATGTTGCTGTATTTCATTACTAAAGCAAAAACACTTCTTCATGCAGCTTTTTGTTTTGCAAAGGTAATGGAGCAAACAGAGATAAGGTGGGTGAAGTAGACGAGATGTATCAAGAGCCTCTCCATTAGTGTATCCATCTGCTTTACAAAAACAAACAGGAACTAGAACCTGACACCTGACAGTGGTGTATGAGAGAGGCAGATCACAGTGTGTGATGAGTAAGGAGAGTTTGTCATGATTCTCAACATTCAGCTTACTTATTTCGCTGCAATTTCAACCATTTTTTAACACCCAAGAAGTGGAATTAATCAAATAGGTTGCTCAAAATCAATGATAAGTGATTGAACTCTGGCAGACATTCTTAAGAACAAGCCATTACCTGTTTCTCGTGTGCCGCAGCTGCTCCAAAACATGTCTCTCTTCGTACGACATCCAGCGCAGGTCCAACTGCTCCTCTACAGCGTGATGCTCCTGCAGACAGAAGCGCACAGGATCCCATCCTGTCATGATGTCGTACGTTATGACGCAGCCCAGGGAATGAGACACAATAGACACTTTGCCTCCCTGCGCCTCGAACTCGGGGTTCCGGGAGCAAAAAAGTGAGTAGAGTCTGTTTAGCTCGAGTGTTAGGCCCTTAGTGATCTGAGGAAACAAGCAGGTTAAAGGAAGTTAAAAGCGAGTCACAGAAAAGACAGTTTTCCTGTTTTTTACAACACTATGACCCTGACCTCGTCCCGGTAAAGGGGGCTGTTGTAGTACATGATGTCCATGGCACTGCTGTTGAGTAGATCTCTCAGTCCTCTCACTTTGTCAGGTGTTATTGAGTCCACCGTATCTTTAGAGAAAAAAAGAGTGATCTTAGCATCATATGAATGACACATGCCTTTACTTACACACTCAGCGCCCACTTCAACAACCTGACTAGAGGTTCTAAAAATCTCAAATCTTTACTAGACTGGGACAAAAAAAAGGATTATTTCTAGGTTTTAGAGAAACCAAGACATCCAAGGACATTTTCAGGACCAACAAACACACCAGTGTTTTGTGTTTTCAGGAGTCTGATAAATCTCATCTCATCTCCTCTTTCTTGCTTAATATAAAATCACAAAACTGTGTGATGACCAAAATAAGGAAATAAAATAAGGTAACTTAAAAGGTGTGCTTTCAACAATATTACATTAATACTAGGTTCTGCAGGACTCCTGAGGCTAAGTGCACCAGCAGGGTGTAACCTTATCTTGGACTTAACTCTGTCTGCCCAAGGAGGAGACAGGGAGGAGAGGAGGAATCGGAGGAATAATGGAGGAATAATGGTGTAGGCATTCAATCAAGTAGGCAGCAGCCCATGATATCAGCTGCTGACACATTGACATCTGCCGTTAACCGATAGTTCATTTTTAAGCCAATATTGCCCCGTACCGACATGTACTAATATATAGCACGCATTCCTGGTACAAATGTAAAAAACACACTGACCTCCATCCAGTGAAAGTTTGGAGCGCCACTCAACAGGGAGGAACTCCACATGCTCTTCATTGTGCTCTGAAAAGTGCTTCTCCTCCATCTTCCTCACGCCTTCCCTCAGCCTGGACAGACACACAAAAACCAAGTTATATGAGGACAACACTGCATTATTTTTTTATTTAGGAGGATGTCTGGATGCACGGTGGCAGTTTGAGTGTTTTATTCGGGAAAAAAGCCCTTATTGAGTTGTCTTGGCTGCATTTTGAAGCAAGATAAAGAGCTCTGGACATTTCACCTTTGCTCTTTCAACATTTGCTCTGGTTTCCTCACTGCCTTTTATGACTGCCAGGAAGAAAATAATGACATCTATTTTGCTGCTCACTGATGCAGCAGCTTCACTAATGCAGCACTCACACACGCGATGGTTACAAGGGTACTGATCCTATATGGGGCAGCATTAGCTCTGAGGATAGACTAAACACACAAAGAGAGGGAGAGAGAGAGAGATGGGGTGTTGATATGAGTTAATGGAAGGCTGGGAGTGGCTTTTAGGCGGCTGATCTAACATTGGATGCAGGTTTGGACAAGAATATGTGCAGGTGAGTTTGTCTGAGAAGAACTTAAAAGCCCAGGGGGTGGTGGAAACAATGTCACAGCTTTCCGGGATGCATCTAACATGATTGCTGTGCTTTTAGGCCGACATAAAACAAACAGCAAGGTTTTGACAGAGGAGCTAATGCCTAAAAGTTGATGTCTGTGTTTCAGCTAAATCTGATGATGCCCTTGCCGCCTACGTTCCCGTCTGCTTCTGGTGACACTTGAATAAAGCACTGAGCTAAAATTACTTCACGTTCTATAAAAATTACAAAACAAGGAGCTGGCTAGACGAGTGAGGTTTATCTTTTCCTCCTGGCTAAGAAAAGCATGTACTGTATGTTGTAATCCATGAGGAGTGAAGCTTAAGGTGCTCAGCAGCTTGTCGCGGTCTACTTTACCTGCTTAGCTGTGCTAAGCTCCTGGCAGCAGACCCGATGATAACTTTTTGACACAGAGACACACATGGCTCGGCTCCAACGCTGCCAGTAATGTCCGTGGTCTACGGCCAGTAGAGCGGTGTCATTTAGGGTCAGATAATGACTTACACGCTCCATCACACAGGCACAGAAATAGAAAGGACAGGGCTTGGCCACACCACTAAAAGAGAAATCTAAGCCTTTATACAGCACAGATTTTCTTGTTAGACATTATATGAGCCACATACACCAGAAAAATCTAGCAGAAGTTCTTATTTTAAGATATCAAAAGCAAAAATGACCCTTGAATCTTAAAAATTGAAAAATGAATCTGCCAATAAGGTCAGAAAAGTGTGCACATGGAATATCTTGTATTAGGACACTGATCTAATTACAAATTTTTCTTACTCCACTGACAGATTTATTGCACTCTTTACGAAAAAAATGAGATCAATTTTGTCTTTAAAGAACTTGAAATGAGACATTTTGACCAGTTTGGTAAATTTTGCAGTGCATGGTAATAATTTGAACCGAGCTGTGCCTGAATATTGTCAAAAAAAATTACTTTACTGTGTTTCATCAGATATAAGTTTTTATTCCTGGATAGTCTTACCTCCCTAAAATCTCTACTTGTAAGTTCCTCCTTAAACAAATAGCTTCCAACAGATCAAGCTGAATCGATGTGATGCTGTGCAAAAATGCTGTTCATATATATAGTCTTTTGCATGTGGAGCTCTTTTATAAATTATGAGGGAAATAATTCTTATTTGGGCTGCTTAGAACTTTTCCAGCTTATGCAGAAGCACAGGAGTGAAATGCTGTGTTGTATTTTCATTGTGCTGTTTCTGAATTGGCTCAGCCTCCCTTTTCAGGCTCCATTTCTCAAGTTTCGATGTTTTTTCTTCTTGGCCATTACACAGCAGGTAATTTAAGAACACGTAGCGTAAAGTAAAAAAACCAGCAGGAAAAGACAAAGAGTAGGAAAATTTGGACAGGAGGAGAGGTGGACAAAAAGGAAATGTAGTAGTTGTAATCTTGTTGTAATAGTTATGTATTATTTTGTTTGTTTGGATGTTGTTCTACAGGAATGTAGTTCTGCATACCAAAAATACACTCAGCATTGTTCACAAGGAACAAAGCTTTTAGGAATTAAAGGACCTGCTGAACAGGTTCATATTAATATCCTCGCAGGCAAAAAAAATCTTCATCACAACCTATGACTTCATTTTCAGCCCAGTCCAACACAGAGATCATCTTAACACTATGAAGCCAATCACAAAACATACACGAGCAAACTACTCACATTCCAGTGTTTTTGATAATGCGACCCTGGTCCATTTTCTGACCGATTCCATGAACCACAAAGACGATGTGCGTAGTCTGAGGCGGCCTGTCCTCAGGGGAGGCCTCCTCCACGTAGCCCCTGTGGAGCCGTGTTCCACTGCTCGAGGCTGAAAGCGGACAAATGACAGGGCCGGGGGTCAGTGAGAGGCACAAAAATCAATTTCGTTCCCTGAAATAAAAGTAAAACTGAGAATCCCCCCAAAAATATCTAACTTGAACACTACTGTGAGTGCAGATGAATACCTGTCATGTTTGCACAAATACATTAAAAAATGGAATGATGTTTTGCATGATTGATATACAAGGCTTTTTCTAACATTCCTGAGTCTCCCCTTTGACAATTACCACTATTTACAAAAACATGAAACTAATCAAATCTAAACTAAAACTAAGCATTTTGAAATAAAAAAAGCCAAATTAAAGCAGAACACCTGCTTGGAAACATTATTGAAACCAAACTGAAATCAAAACCAAAATAATAACAATAAAAAAGAAAATGCTTTCATAATTTGGTGAGCCATTTCACAGTATTTTCCTTGTAGTAATTGCACACAAGGTTACTAAGTTCACCAAAGAGTGGGTGAGACACAAAACTCTTGGTTTAGACCCACTGACAGCACATGCATTGCCCGAAGGGTTAAATGCACCAGACATTATGTAAGGACACAGGTCATGTGTGGTGCAGGTGACAGGAGACAATGGAATCTGCTGTCTAGAGAACGTTGTTTGTCTGCTTGTTGAGGAAAATGGAGATAACAAATGTTAACACCTCCACTAAGAATCTTTTTGCTGGGGATGAAAACTATCACTGAGATAAGAGATTATTGATGAGATTGTGGAAATTTATATTTAGATATGCTAATGTATATGTTAGGTAGCTCTGCAAATAATAGTTAGGTTCCATCATCCATTGAAAGTAGTCTCATTAAAAAGATTCTGAAAACCTGGTAAAATCTCTGTATGAAATAATATATAAGCGTACACAGCATAACCTTTGTTTCACCGAGGGCAGTGAGAACATAACAGACCTTTGGAGAAGCCCAGTTTCTGTGTGACTGTGCGTGCAATCTTGGATGTGGTGGCGTCACTGTAGAGGTAAACCTCATCCACGCTGTGCCAATCCACATGAGTCCGACTCAGCTTCAGGCTGTGAATGGCTGTCAGAGAGGGCAGTGAGAGAGGAGTGAGAGAATGAATGGACACAAGAACGAGAGGAGGGCATTGGCAGATGGTGTGGGAAATAGAGCAGAGAAAGAGGAGGAAACAGTCCAGGGAAAGAGGGGAAGAAAAAGGTTCACCGATTCAAATTTCAGAGGAAAAACAGGGGAACAGAGATTGAAAACACCATCATATTGACATACAGTTGTGATTATCTGAGAGGCAGTACAACAACACTCTGCAATCTATTCACATTGCTCAATCAAACTCACTTTGGAGCATTGATCTGCAGTTGGAAAGAAAACATCAATCTATCACAACATGACGGCATATCTCAGCTCTTGCTTGATCGTCCTGCTTCTGTTTGTATCAGTTTGAAGACATTTAATAAGCTGATAAACATACGCAGTTCAGTTTTTCTCATTTTTGTGCTTCAAAGTGAGATGCAGTGACCAGAGCAAGTAAGAGCAGAGGTATGACCCGAGAGCTGTTTGCTACAGAAGCTAGGAGCAATAAATGAAAGGGATTGGCTTGAAGGAGTTATTTATGTCTCTGCAGCATGTCCTCAAAAATGTCCTGTGCAGTCAAGTTCATGTTGATGGAATAGGCAGAAACTTTGGCTCAGGTCCAGTGCACAGTCATGGCTCCTTGTGTTGGTCTGAACCAATCTAGGGATTAAGCCTGAAGAACGTAAAGATCTTAGAAAAAATAAAATGTACTGAAAGACCTTTTTGTAAACAGTTCTGTTGAAATATAGTCAGTGGAAAAAAGTGCTAAGAGAAGTGTTGTTGTTGCTGGATTACTATGTAGCTTGGAACCTGAAACTTACTTTAAGTGACATTCAAATGCTGCAGTGAGTGTTTTCTGTGTTTAATCTTATTTAATTCAACAAAATGCATAGGCACCAGGTCTCATGAGTGTCACATGGTGGACTTCAGCTCCTCCACTGCCCGGCAGGCTAATTTCTTCATCGGACCAGCATTAACGGTGGGTAATGTGAGGTCAAGCGGTGACTGCATCGTCCCTCAGACCTGATCCCTCTGTAGGCAACCAGTGTGAAAAGGGAAGGCTGCCTCTCATTTGTTAAGGGCAGTGGCTAAATTTAGAGTCTCAAAGCAAAGGACAATATGCTTTTCCTTTTTTTCCCTATAAAACACAATAAAGCAAACATCCTGTGGGGCTACGAACAGAGAATTCTAGTTACTTCTGTCACACATTTCTACTTAACTCTGCAGATCTTTAAATAAACCCACTTCACAGCAAAGCAATCACACGCTTAACTAAATTAACAGATTACTAAGAAACTCTCGTGGACAGCAGCAGCAAAAGAAAACAACCGACTGTCCGGAGAAGAGAAACTTTCACCGTCTGTACCGGCTTCACCTCAAACAGTTTAAAGCAGCCTCATTTCCTCCTTTACCTCATGAACTTACTTGTGAGGACAAAGAAGGAAAAGAAAACAGTGGTAGGTGTCACAAGATCTCCATACGACACTGTGAGGAGGTGGGCGAAGCCGCTTCAGACCGTTGAGCGCTAATTGTAGCAAAGACTACTGTAAAACAAGAAGTGTTGGTCCAGTAAAAGTACACTGAACTTTTCTGGCATCGTTTTACAAACATTTTAGTAAATTTGGAATTTCAAAGAGGAAATAGAGCATGTATGATGAAGTGATGCTTTTAGACACTTCCTGTTTTACAATAAAGGGCAATGCATTGTGAAAGAAGAGAGAGAATGGGGATCAAAGTGGACTGTGGGGTTGGCTCTCAACCAAGAATACTGAAGGGTTAATGATGGGCTTCTTGAACACACTCCATGTGTAATACTGAGGGGCACAAGAGTTCAACAAAAGGGTTTTGGACAAATAACGCAAAGGACTGAAGTGGTGAAGAACCAGGTCATTAACGGGGACATGGAAACTGTGTGCTGGAGAGTTTGGGATAAATGCAGGATGCTGGGCTGAAACTTGCAAGACTGAAGGTTTGGGAGCATGGATATGGATACAGTCAGCGTTGTGGCACAGTTAAAAACGAAAAACGCCTCCAATAATAGAAATGTATAGATTTTTCATCAAGAAACTGAAGCATTTTTACACTGTTTGGATGAGGTGCATCTAACTTTAAGGTTACTTCTGTGCCAACTTTATACAAACATATGTTTGAATTTCTGATCTTAGAGCCAAACAAACTCATTCTACTTGGTCCTGTGTTTGTATATAGAGAATTACATTTGAAGAGAGAAAATTCCTGCACACTTTCCAACTTCCAAAAAAAATAACTGTCATGGTACGTTTTGGTGATAGATCTTTTTCTAGCAAACGTGTGTGCTGACAAAAGAAGCCATCTTAAATAGGAGTGGCTGTATGACTCCAACCAATTGTTTTTTGACTCGCCTGATAAAAAGTATTGATACTTTTAGTCAACAGGACAGCGCCAATACACAGAGATAAAATACAATACCATTACATCAAGAACAACAAGATATTTTTAACAAGGCCAAAGGTAACATCTAATTCTTTACAACACTTGGAGCACCAACATGAACAGAATAAAATGAGTGGGATAATCGTGAATTAACTGAAATAGGTAGAAGGTGCAATTAATTGTGATTTTGATTTTTGCCATAATTGTCCAGCCCTTACTTTAAGTATAACGATTTCATATGTTTTAGAGTTGTACCATTTTAGGACTATTTGATCTGCATTTTAGGGAAATCATAAGTCTTCTTCTTCCCAGAGGTCATCCTCTGATAACATCAGCCTGTGCTGCAGCAGAGAGGGGGCTTAGTGAGACCTCTCTGTTTTCCAGCATTTTCCATCGAGGGTCAATACACTCAGAACTAGGACAGTGATAGACCGCTTAACAACGAGTTAGAGAGCTATAGTAAAGGGCCACAAAGGCTGCTCTGTTCCGCTCATCACTTGTGCCGGGCTCTCAACAGAGAGCTTTGTTCATTGCCCTCAGAGCGAGAGCTGGAGTTGGTGGTTCATTAATGATGGTCATACTGCCAGGAGGGATGAGAGAGAAAGCAGTGAGAGAGACGGGGCTGGAGAGATGAAAAAAAAAAAAAAGAGTAAAGGAAGGGAGGCTTTTTGAGGAGCAGCTTCTTTATCCTCCGCTTTAAGGAGTCTTTACCAAAAAGTTTAGTTGACTATGTTGGCTCCACAAGACAAGAGACAGATACAAATGTTTCCTCAAAAAGCAGCAACAGCACTACCAAACTCTGGGTCACAGCACAAAAGGGAAAGTTCTAGAAACTAGGCCCAGTTAAGGCTGCAATGGAGAACTGGGAGAGCAGCCTAAGTCCATTTTAACACAACCGTGTCTAACTGAGCCTAGGTCTAGCTCTAAGTAGCAGATTGAACGGGTCTGCACCACAACAAAGAGGATGATCTAGTCCCATAAGGACCTAGGATCTACGAGGAGAGAGGGTACAGGCTAGCAGATCTAATACAGCAGAAATGAAGATAAAAACGTGGTATTTCACAGTACCTTGGCAGCGTTTGCGCTTGTGACATGTAGTTTTAGCACTCGTCTGATATCCACTCCATTTGAACAGAAAAGGGAGGTAGAAAGGGGGCAGGCGGGAGAGAACTAACAACCAGAGAGAGTGAGTAATTGCCATTACCCTTGTGTCATTCACACAGGCTACCTACCGCTGTCATCGTTTCTGAGCAGGGCAATTTATCAAGTAGAGCCACTATCAGGTCCAAGGCCCTGTGTGCAGAGCTTTCACTGATATACGACACAACCCAGCGGCTGTGGGTAGATATTGTTAAAATAAGCTCAGACACAGTCGTAGAAATAGAATAGGGTATGCAAAATCCTGGTGCTGATAACATAGCGCTGCTTGAGATTTGCCCTGGATGACTGGGGTAGGATCTGTTTTTTTTTTTTTTTTCACAAAGTTGAACACTTTTCATTTGCACCTTTAACTTTCAACCTCCCAAAAATGACTGCAAACTTCTAAAAAGAGCTATGAAAGTAAAGTTTTACATCCTTATAGAACAGTCGAGTCCAGAGAAGACTTTCTGTAAGGAAAAACAAGTCAGGTTGTGGCAAAATTCTCCTTTTTTTCAAATCTGGATGACTTTTCCACAAAAGCGGATAAGGGCCACTGAAAAAATTGAGGTCTAATAAATTTTTTGAATATATTTTATTCTGAGAGAAAAGTCAAATTCTGAGATCAGAGTTAGAATTTTGAGATTAAAGCTTGAAGCTTGAGATCCAAGTCAGTATACAACATGCACCATCAGTGAAAGTGACACTGACTCTCTGAAAAAACACTTCAGATTTCTTACAAAATTCTTTCTTTAACCTCAGAATTCTGAATTTTTCATCAAATACTGTCCATTTCTTGGAATTAACAATATATAAAAAAAAATATTGGACCTAATCTTTTTTTCAGTGGCCCTAATCCTCTTTCCTACTTTCCACCCTGAATTTTCTCATTTAGTACATTAAAATATTTTCTTTCACTGATTTATCCTCCATGGTTTTCATTGTAACATAATCCCTGAACAGGTTGTAAGTTGATGTCTTCATCAGGTATTTAAAAAACACCTCTCCTCCCATTTCCTATTCAAATCAGTGAAAGTCTACTCCCCCCACAGACTGAATCACTCATTCTGTAAAAACACAGACATCAGACTTGCAAATGTCAGCAGTGTGTCCTTCAGCAGAGTTGAAAGGCTGCCGGGGAGGACGACACGGAGGAGGCCTGCTGAGTGCACAGGAAGTTTGTTTGCTGCAGAAGCTATTAGTGAAGTCCATTTGTAGACATTACAGGACTGATGGAGCCGTGCATAAATAGGTGCTCCCTAATGACGGGACTATCTACTCTGCACAGAATCTTTGGGGTTGGTACAAGTTGAAAATGAAGGATCATGATTGAGCTGGAGGGAGATATGCCTGGGTCCTATTACTGAAAGGTAGCTTTTTTTGTCACTGCTCACGAGTGAAGGACGGTTCCAACATGATGACCACAATTAAAGCTGCTGTCTGGCACAGATGAACAGATTTCACAGACATCTGATATGAAATAAATAAATCAACAAAAGCACATCAGCTTGTCATTAGCTTTCTATTTCTGCTCTTTTAAAGCACTTATGTGTCAGTCATGAGTCATACAGAGTGTTCCCAGCCTCATCAGTTTGTTAGATAAATACACAGCTGAATACATAGAATACACAAAACAAACACATGGACCTGGCCTTCTTTAAAAATACCAAAAGATGACAGATGACTGCGCAGCCTGCTGAGTATATTTTTCCCTGACGTCCAAGAAGCCACACAGAGCCGGACACACCCTGAAGTTTTAACCAGAGACTCATACTGGTACACACAAAGTCTAAACTGAATGGATCCTATTCCTATATACCCTTTCTTTGTCTTATTTTCCTTTCTACATTTTTCTGATTTGACTGATAATATTGTGATGAAATAAATTCAGAATTCAACATTGCTATTGTGTCAGCATTTAAACCTATTTATTCTAATGTTGTGAAAAACCTCCTCTGAAAACCACCTCTGTTCATTTATTGCTTCAGCACTCAAACTGCTTAATACCCTATAAGGCATCTACTGTTTACCTCTCTCCTTTAATGAGGAGTAAGCAGAAAAGCACATTTGTATCACAAGAGAACAGAACATCCATGCACTTCATGTGCCCACAAGTAACAGTGCGTCCCACATAAGGTCTCATGTTATGTCTGCAGACATAGGGTGTTGGTATGCCGAGCATATGACTCCTGCTACTCTAACCTTTAGTCTGGGCACACGATGGAGGAGTAGAGATAGCAGAATTGTACAAGCTGAAGTTATGTCAGAGAATGGTTCACTGGCTCATTTATCAAATTTAATGCAGCTCTAAGCTCTGTTAGCTTCAGATTATTAGTTCTTAGATAGAAAACTTTACTGTTAAGGCAAACAATGGGCCTCAGTCACTAACAGTGTAAATATGTGCTTAAACTGTGTGTATGAATGCCTGAAGCACAAATCTAGGATTCATCTACATATTCTTACGTGAATTTAGTGTTAACTTGTGAAAAAAAGTAGAACTTAATTACAAATATTACCTCTTAAATTTAACACTTAGTTTCCAATTAAAATATGACAATGCACAAATTTGAATGTTACATTATATGTTGATTAAATTGTTGACTAAAGATGGACCAATATGATTTTTTCAGGGCCAATATTGATACCGACTATCAGTCATCAGAGGGGCAGATAACCAGTATTTTGAGCAGATATAAAAGTAATAGTGAAAAACAGTTTTTAATTCTGCACTCCCCAGCTGCCAAGCTGAGCACCTGTGTTCAAGCAGGGCTTACTCATTTACTCTCAAAACTTAAGTCTGCTTTCCAGAGCTTCACCACTCTGCAAAACCTTTTCTCCTCCCTGCTGTAAGCACTGTTCATGCACAGCTTTCACTGCTGATTGGCTGTTGCCTGTGCCGTGGCTCTGTGTGGAACCAACCAGATGGTGCTGTGGGTGGGACGATACTAGAGACAGAGTGGTAACTGCACACTGCGAGATGCAACTGCATGACAGCCAAAATAACCCAGGTTTAAATTGATTTCTTATTGGCCAATTATTGATAAAGACAAGGCTGATGCTGATCTAAATGCCAATATCAGTCTATCTCTATTGTTGACCACTCCTGCCATGAATTAGTGGATCTGTTGCCGAACCAGTTGATCAGTTTGAGATTTTTTAAGGGCTTGATTAAATTTTAGGTCCAAGACAGTAAATGATGGCAGATCTAGCCTTGCTTCAAGGCATAGTGGCCTTTGCATTGAGAATAGAGCACATCTTCAGACTCCTTCAAGGTGAGCATTTACCATGGTGGTGAATGAGGCCCGATGTGTTTATGTTTTTTTAACAGGATCTATCAGTCACTTTGCTATATATAGATACAGGGAACGATCTTCCAACGAAAAGCAGCAGGAGGGTTCCAAACACATGCTCAGTGTTTCACCTTCCATGCATTAAAGGAGGTTATCACAACACCACAATGCAGCAGCGTTTGGTTTTCATAGCATATACTGCTGCACTGTTAAGCCTTGCAGCAACTCAGCTCACTGTCTGGACAAGCTAAGGTCATATGATGTGTGTGCTGTGTGGTGAGCGGGGGCCTCTGAATGTCACACCACTCATTTTTGTGCCCTTGGCTCGTGCTGTATTTCACATATATGGCTTGCATATAATCTCGTCAAAGATCTGTTGTCCTCTGTGAATGTTTATGGGCCTGTTTCCAGCCGCAGATTCTTCAGCAACTGTGTGTGTATGTATAAACAAGAGTAATGACCTTCCTATTTTGTCCTGAAACTTCTCTGATTCAGTTTAGGGAAGTGCTGCTGGCTCAAAGTGCGTGTTACAAGGACTAATGTGCTCACTTTCATTTGGCTGCTAGTTTCTTTATTTATGGGATTTAATTCATGCTGAAGGGGGAAACATGTCTTAACATGTCAGGAACAGAGGCAGACATAATCAAGACTAAGGGTTTATGTGATAGCTATTGAATAGTGATTACTTCATTACTATGCAGGTATTGTTTTGATGCAGTCCGGCGTGCATATTTCTCAGCCTTTATAAGGCAAAATAAACATTTCACACCCTCATTAGCAGTCCCTGCCTCTTTCTCGCTCCCAGGTTTTCTCTATTCATCCTCCACGTTCACACACCCACTCATTCATCAGCAGTGAACGTAGATTTGCCTGCCTGTCTGTCTGCCTTTAGGAGACTGCTGAATCAAAGAAGCTCTTTCTTATTTTGCTGCTACGTCTTGCTTGAGCTCCAGCGCCTTTGAGAGAGTTTGAGCTGGGATGTACGAGCTGCACTCCATGACGTGGCAAAACCTACACGTGCATGAATGAAAGCACCTGCTACATCCATTTCTCTCCACTGTGGATCAATATTAGAGGAGGCAGGGCTGTCACATCATTCCCACTTTATGACAACATCTGTCTTCTGGCTTTGTGGTCAGTTGATTTCTTATACAGTGCATCAGAACATTTCAGTACCTCATCGCTCTAAAGCAGAATGATCCTTTTTTTCTGAAAGATCTTACACAGTTTGCCAATTATGTGCCATATTTACATTATAGCCTCCTGTCTGATGTCACACTCAAGCTGGGAGGCTCAGATGTTTTTCTCAGTGTTGAAGCACAACAGTTGGCTCACCCAGCCTGAGTGTGAGATTAAGGTTTAATTACTGTTGTGTGAATATGCTTAAATCCCCCTCTCTCCTACTCCTTTCCTTCCCCTTCCCTTTTCTCTCACCGTCTTTGCTATCAACAGTCTTCACCACCAAATCTGTCTCGAAGGTGTCCTGCATTTGTTGCCCGCGGAAATGGTTGAGGTGCTCCTGCTCGATGAGGTCACTTTCCTCCTCCTCTAACGGGAGCCAGGTACCATCGATGAACCACTGGCCTCTCATGACTGGAATGTGGTCTTGTTCTGTAGGATGGTTAAAAAAAAGAAAAGAGCATCAGGCTTTACTGTACAGATACACATTTCACAGCCACAGATGTCACACTACCTCAAAAATTCCACCTTTTAGAAAAACTCCATATTTTTGCTTACACTTTACCTAATTTCCAGTCTACTCAACAAGTCTGGGAAATCCACTAGGGCTGAGTCTCTGTGGCTTATGGAGTGAGGCCAGTTTTGATTACAGTCTGAGCTGACATTGTTAACACAGTCCCTTGTAGGGAATAAGAGTGTACAGGTTGTTCTGTACTCTTTAGAAGCCTTCTGTACTGAGAGAAACTCCACATGTGGACCGAGATCAAAGCCACGAGTGAGCTTTTACTCACGCAGGGTTTCCAATATTCCCCCTGAAATTATTTTCTAGGACTTTGCCAGGACATTTTCAGATGCTACAGGCCAATACTATGGTCACTAGGTGCAAAGGGGGTCTTAATAGGGTCTCAAAAGTCACAAAATCTAGCGAAAAAGTTACATGGAGGCTCTCGGTTCAGAGAAGTGCGACCCTTTAATGTTGTCCAAAAGATCAGGTGACAGACAACTTTTCAGCTGTTTGCTGGAAAAGCAGGGTGGAAGTAAATAATTTTCCAGCATAACTTAACCATTTCCAAGACATTTGACCTTTTTTTTCTTATTTTCCATATGTTTTCCATGGCTAGAAACTTAGTCAATCATTCTCCAGGTTTTCCAGGACGTGTAGGAACCCTGTTACAGACGGAGGGACCCACCTTAAAGCTAGAGATGAGATAAACACCTGAGGATTACACACTGATAGAGTCGTCCGCTGGGTACTTTTCACTTGTTTGTTAAGGTGGTCCATGTCTGGTTAGAGAAGATAAGTGTGTATGCTTCAAGTAACGTGATGTTTCAGGTCAAAGCAACTTTAAAAAAAACTACTTTAGTGTTTTAAATACATTTTAAACAGCATTGGGGTCTAAAATCCTAACCTGACAATGTTAGAGATGCTTTACCCTCATAAAGCCTGAAGAGAAACTGTCTGACTGGTCTACAGAGGACCTCAATTCAGGAGAAAAACCATTCGCCTCAATGTCACTCTGCATTAACATTGGAAGAAGACCCCTCCAGCCATGAGCCCTGTTGTTGTGGTCAAGTTTAGAAAGGCTTCTTCAGTCTTCCTTTGCTCTCTGACTTTTCCTAGACAAGCTGAAACCAAACTGCCTGACATCTCGTGATGTTGAGATTGCCTCAGAACTTATTACTTATTCAAGTGATGACGACAAAATGATGATGTATGGGAGAAGAAACTGCTGTAGATCATTAATCATGTGTGCTGTGAGCCTTTCTACTGCAGGAGTGTGAGTGCACTTTATGAACACAACAGTTTTTCTTTCACCTCCCACAAAATAATTCAAATTGAAATGAGGTTACCTTGGAAAAGCACACACGGGACAAAAATTGGTTGTTTATCTTTTTTGTATTTAGTGTTTAATAAATTAGTTCCACTAGAAACTGAGTTATTATACTGGATTTATAGAACATGATCTGAAACTGATGTTACCATTTTGAAATTGAAATGACTGTGTTCCAGAGTTGAAGTTCAATCAAAACAGTCCTAATATTAAATGTGTATCCAGGAATGAAAGCCTGTAGATGAACTGTGACATGATCCTGATTAGTGATACACCGATAATCAATGCCAATATCTACTTTTTTTTTTTTTTTAAATCACAAACAGGCCAATAAGGGCTCAATTTAAAACTGGGTTATTTTGGTTCTCATGCAGCCATGCTTTTCTTTATTCCTGCAAGATTTGATTAAGAAGCTGAGAAATAACACTTAGAAATAACCTATTTTAGCACTGATAATCTCATTCTAAATTGTAGATTACTGTCAGGCATACATTTTAGAGATGAGACTTTTCAAAATCACAAAAAAAGTCTTCACAATCCCTTTACTTAAAGTATGCTTGCAGGTATTGGACAAAGTTAGGTGTTGGGAGTTTGAAATATTCAGTATTTTCACTTGTACAACAAATGAACATCAGCTCTAAATATAACTTATTGGCCTCCCTGACAACTAATAATTGATATTGGCCCTGAAAACAAACTTACATGTGAAATACGGCTGTAGTCCAAAAAACAAACAAACAGTGACTTCAATTAAATCTATTTTTAAATGCATTTTAATTAAGTTAGCTGAAAGCAATAGTATTACACAACTTAGTTTACCCTAAAATTGTTGTTTTTATCCAGACTATTACATTCAGATGGAGCCAGTTGGCAAGCTAAATTTGATTAAAGTCAATCTTATTTTTCTAGTGTGCATGTGTGACTGATATGGTTAACTTCAGACTCCAACCAACTGATTATACCATGTTCATTATACTCACGCTTCCAGTACACAGGATTGCATTCTTTTCCTTTGACGTCCACCTCATACAGCCCTCCCCGGACACACACAGGCTCCACGTTGATTTCAACACTGTCAGGGTCCCTCTCCTCTGAGCACACAGTGGATGTGTCCATGGAGCCCCGGCCTCCGTCCACACTGCTGCTCCTGGTCCCCACAGTCACAGCACCGTTCACCCCCCTGCTCTCCACTCCATTATTACCACACTCTTCCTCCCCAACACTGACCTGGACTGCTGCACCAGGGTTCAGCTCACAGTATTTACGGTACGCAAGCTCAATTTTGAGTGAATCATGCCCAACAAAAGCTTTCCAAGTTTTCTTGTCCTCCTTGTAAAACCAGCGAACCTCCTCTGGACCGAGCTCCGTGACCACCTCATTGAAGCGGTGTCTGGAGCTGTTGGACCTCGATCTCTTCCTCCTTTCGAACAACGGACCAGCGTTGTTCCCATCGCTGTCACTGTACTCCAGTGAGCTGCTGTCGAGGTAGGCTGCCGGGGAGCTCAGGTCCAGCAGCAGCCCGTCCTGGGTGCTGTGGTGTACGGGGTGCAGGAGGGGCAGGTGTCCGTCCAAACCCGGCTGTACTGAGGACATTCCTGCCTGCATCGTGTCGTCCATCGGACTCATCTCATAACAACACGAAATAACATCCCCACTCGAAACCCACTCCTTGTTGTTGTTAGTGGAGTCCACACTGACCGGCAAACCTTTACACTCGTTGTCCACAGAGGAGCCGAAATTTGAGGTTTTAGCTGTGAAGCTGAAACTGCTCATAACTATGAGAGCAGCCCGACCTCTCTACCTCCCTGTCGGTTGCTCCCCTTCCGGAAACTCTCCACCAACAGTTAGAAAAAGATGTTATAGAAGTCAGTGAGAGAAGAAAAAGCAATAATATTATACCTCTTCCCAGTGAATGGACCGCAGCTAGTTAGCTCGGAGCTAGCTGAGCTAATGAAGCCGGTTGGAGAACTCCGACGTTAGCTTATTAGCAACACTGCACCGTTTCCACTGAAGAACCTGTTCACCCCTGTCCCTCCTCCCTCACCCAACACAAACTCATTTCAAACCAGCGACTTGTGATGAGGAGCTTTAGTCCAGCTTAATAGCAGTAATATTGCAGTCACCATACTTTCAGTAATTCAACCGTTGTCCAAACAAATCTTCCATAGAGACAGCATCGTCGCGTGCGTGTTTGGCTTGACAGCTGACGCATAGATCATAGGATCCTGTCGTGAGCGCGCACGTAGAAAATGCGCGAACATGACGACATGCAATTCGAGCTTTCCCCCTTTCTCCTCCATTCATGAGATGCAAACCTCTGACTGTGCACTAGATGGAGACGTAAATCCATTTATAGTAAACAGCCTGAGCTTATTCCTGTGTTCTCTAACGTGTAGAAAGAATACGTCAAATATTTTCACGTTTAAATGTTCCATGTCGTGAAAATAAATCAAATTTAGAAATCTCTTGCGGTGTTATTCAAAGTACAATAACTAAATGAAACTTAAATAATCGTCTTTTGAGATAAAAAGTCGAATTTTTTAGATAAAAATCGAAATTCTAAGATTTTTAAAAATCTACATTATGTGGGGGAAAAGTCCAAAGTTTGAGATAAAGTAAAAAAAAAAAAATGAGAGAGAGATTTTGAGGAAAAAAATTAAGATATTAGTGGCAAAATTATGATTAAAAAGTCAACATTTTCAGATAAAACTGGAAATTTTGACTTTTTATCTTATTGTTTTAACTTTTATAGATTTCTTATTGGGGTTTAAAAAAAAAGAAAATAATAATCACGATAATTAACAAGTTCAGTTCTTCATTCTATCAAATTTTTAACTCACTGACATGGGCTTCTATACATTTCTGCCACTCGAAAGAATGAAAATGGAAAAACTGACTGTGACAGGGGCCAATATTTAGTCAAAATTCTGAGAGAAAATGTCAAAATGATCAAATTAAAAGTCAAAAGTTTGAGGAAAGGAAGTCAAAATTGTGTGATAAAGTTAAAACAAAGAGATAAATGGTGAGAGATTATGATGATGATTATGAGATTGCAAAGAGGAAGAAACCTTACTAAGCAGTTACTTTACTTTAGCGTGAGCTCAAGCAGCTGTTTAGTATCACAGAGAAAGTGAGACTTACTTTAAACATGGTTACACTACAAATTAAACATTATCTTTGCTAGCTGATTCATATGGGATAATGCTCAACAAACACACTCTTGGAAGGATTTTAAGGAAGAAGCTGGTGATTGAGGGGATGTAGGAACTAAAATGACAGATGGAGCCCATAAATCTCAAACTTTCAACATTTTATCTTACAATTTTGAATTTACAACCAAAGCCAGTTTTACATTTGCATTTTTTAACAGATGGAAATTGACTTCCATAGAAAACACTTTGGTCATGATGCTGAAATTTTGAGCTTTTCTTTTGACTAATTTAAATGTGTAACCTTGAACTTAAGATCAGCCTTTGGAAGATATCCACTTCGAGACCTGAAGGCCTTTCAGCTTTTGAAAAACCAAGGCACAGATGTGAAATAATGATCAGCATGACAGATAAGAAATAGGAGGTAAACACGCTTCCATTTTTTGCTTTCACTCACACAAAAATTTATCATTTAAGTGACATTTACTTGGTTTAAAGTGTGGGACAGTATTTCACTACCAGTAAGTGCTGTTCTACAAAAGTTGTCAGTTTTCAGACACATTACAGCGCTAAAAGCTGAGAAAAACGTGTCATTGCCACTAGAGGGCAGCAAAAACCAACTCATTGAAAAATAGACTCTTCACATCCCAACTGGCCTCTTTTTTTGCAAGAACTTGAAGGAGCTGACCTTCTAAAAGCACTGTTATATTCTTGTGTCTCATACAAGGGGTGAAGGGTGGACATGATAACAGGAGCAGACAAATAGCATCCCTTAAAACTTTTAAAAGCACAGCTCAAGCACCTGTACAACACAGTGACTACAAATCCCTTTTATTGACCAGCTTTCCAAAGATTCTTGATATGGTTGACACATGACTGATAGATTTGTACAGCAACAACCAATCTGAAAAGGTACGTTTGTGTACTCGGTGATAGAATCCAAACCAAGCAATTGCCACCAAGTGATTGTCCCCCGGTTTAAGTTCACAAGTCATCAGTGTCACAGGACTTTTCAAATCTATTTGGTGTCCATCAGTGTGTTTACAGCTTTGTGTGTGAGTGCATGAGAGTGAGTTTCTGTTTGTATCATGGTGTTTATGCATGCATGTGCTGCTATGTTTGTTTATGCAAGTGCTTATGTTTGCGTAATGTGTGTTTTGTGTAGCCCTGGTTTTGTATGTGTGTTGGTGCACTGCTGGCCCAGGTGATCCTGGGGTTCATGATGTGGTCTGTGGAGAGAGAAGGAGAGGGATAGCAGAGAGGCCCAGGCAGCTGTATTTGGGATAAACAGACATTACCCTGCTGTGTTCTAATTTACTGCAGAGTGGGAATTAAACTTTAAACTCGTCCCGCCCCTCTGCAGTCCAAAACTCCATGCTTCTGGCTATCAACAACCACTTGCACAATGTGCGTTATTTAAGTGTTACTCCACCCAAAATCAGTCTTGTTAAGTACTGAATTTACACCCCCTGCAGTCTTGAAAAGTGGTCATAAAAATGAAGTGAAATAAAATGGATATTTGCCTGTTTTAAACAGCTTGAACAGACAATACTTGGTCCACTCTGCACTGGTCAAAGATCCTTCCATGTGTTGTCACTTTTGCAAATCTCAATTGCATTCAATCTCTGCATAAAGGCTGTTCAGGGTTAACAATATAGAATAGGCCCATTTCTTACCTTTGGAGAGTGTATGTTTGATACCCAAATTCAGATTGGAAGCAGTGCCCACAAACTTAAAACTGAATCTTCTTATTCAAAAAGTAGAGCAGAACAGTCTGAGATCACAACCTGGAAAAACACATTTGATTCATTTATTTTGCTACTTTGGTGGATTAGTAAAAAGTTACCTGAGGAGAACGTGAGAGAATCTCTTCTAATCAACATGCATGTCGTAATATTTGTATTTACCAGGTGATAGTCATTAAAAATGTCCCGTACTAACACACATCCATGTAATATCTTATTTATAAAACCAGGATAAATACTGGGTTAAATACGCAGTGAGATCTTGCCAAGAACTTTCTCTCAGTGCAGGTTTACACTTGAGGGTGACATGTGGCTTTCATATACGAATTAGTCAAATTCCTCTTTTCTGGCAGTCAAAGTCAAACAGGTTGCTCTCTCCCCCTCTCTCTCTCTTTCTCTCTGCTCTGATGTTTTGCAACCAGCGGGCCCACCACCTGGATGAGTGGACGACAAACAAACTGCAAATTTTCCTTCCAGTAACTGACCAAATAGATATTTATAACCAGCTGGTCTCCCCCCTGAATCCCCCAAACCCACCAGGCCCCCCCCCCCCCCCTCCATCCCCAGCCACGGCTGTGAGAGCTCCCTTTAAAGACCAGTTGTGTCACTTCTGGCTTTGTTCTTAAACAAAGAGAACTGCCCCTCATCTGCCCCTAATTGGGCCGACTCTTGGAATGTGCTTGATGTCTCCGCACGGGCCATTGCTGTTCCAACAGACAGCAGGCAAAGGCTGCTGGGACGTGGGAGATGAATGAGTGGTGGGCCATCCAAACTTCTCTTTTCTGTTTTTTTTTTTAATTATTTTTTGGTCTTTAATGTTTTCATTTTTCTTCCCTTGCGTCTGTCGTTCCTTTTACCTGAATTTCACCTCGTCCTGAACACCAATTTTCTCAGGATGGAGGATCTCGTCTTTAAAATGAAGAAATCCGGCTCTGTAAGTGAAACAAGCTGCCAGTTGACTTCAGCAGGTCTGTTTGGTTTCTCCAAGCTGCACCACCTTGCTAAGGTGGAGTAGTTGGATGCACTACAAGGCCAGTCGGCGGCACATGTCATTAGCACTTATTGAGGTGATGTTGACCATGGGCAGATGGTTGAGAGGGGATTGGAGGGTGTTTACAGCATTGTTACCAAAGGGAAGCAATTTAGAGAGTTCAAATTCCACTTGCAAGGAAGGAAAAAATGTTGAAACAGTAGTTGGCAGGCAACCAAAAAGCCTGAGCCCCTAATTGTTTTCATTAATAGCAAATAATCTGAAAGTGCTTACTCTGTATTCTGGGACACATTATGGGGTTATGTTCAAGACATGTACATCTGGGAAACCTCCGAGGATTAGTTTAGAAATTTGTCTGCAACAATCACATGAACTCCAGGTGAAAAGGTTTAGGACTTCAACGCTCTAACCGCAGATATGTTAGTGTTTTTGTGGAGGTGCTGCGTTCCTTTTGGTGTTTAAGCAACCTTGTCCTCTAGAATCCAACCCTTTGGTTTTGGTCATGACTCATTTACTCCTGAATCCTTCACCTTTCACCCCAGGCTCTGCTCTCCATGTCACTCACTAGCTACCCTGGATAAGTAAATACATGATGTAATGTGTGGTTTTCGTCTCCACCCCCACCAGCCTCCACCCACATCCAGGGGTGATTAAACTGGAGCACACCAGTTCTAGGTGGGGATAGACTGGGTGTGGTCAAAAGGGTCCCAAAAAAGGAGAATTTGGTATTTAACAAACTGGTTTTGGGTAGATATGTAGTGCAAGACGTGGCAAAAGAAGGTCACCAAGAGGGTGGGACCTCAAACAGGGTAGAATCATAGACATGGCGGATGCGTCTGGGCTGGGGGCTTGTCTTCCCCTGCAGCCCATAGCCGAGGTCGAGCAGGCGGCTCCACCTCCTCCCCCCCAGCTGTCTGGGCTCCAGGTTCCAGGTGGGTGATTGGGGCTGTTGACTGTAGCACACACACTGTATGACTCGGCAGGCGTTTGCTGGTCCCTCTGCCCATAACGATCTCCTCCAGGGCTGCCAGACCCATTGTCATTCAGACTCCCTGTAACAACCCACAAGTCTGATATCCCTCCACTGGAGCCTGGCCTGGGATGGGTTACTCGTCTGCTGTCTCTGTGTTTATTTGTGTGAGGGGATTTGAGCCTGTCAGGACTAATAAGCCTTTATATGTGGTAATAGTATCATTTAAGTGTGTTCTTACAGCACTGACCTGCTATGAATTAGGTCTGCTGTTTGTTTTGTGCATGAGTCGCTATCCTTTTGTTGAAAAACCTTTAAACAAAATGCAAAATTTTGTTGTTTTTGTTTTGAATGAGCTTGTACACAATGAACACAAGTTGATGTCAAAGTAGATTACATTTTCTTTCTTTGCAAGCTTTCAACAGGAACATTAAAATCTGTGATGAACTGAAGCGTTAAAAGCTAGCACAAAGCTTAACACGAAGATTAGAAAGTCCACCTTCTTACACCTGTAAAGCTTAATGATCTTGCTTTAATGGCTAAAATAAACAACTTTCAAGCACTTCTTCCATTTCCCCTGGTTACAAGAGGACTTCATGGTGGCCTAAAACAGTTATCTGCAAGAAGTAATCAAAAAATATTTCTTAACATTTCCTCTAGACAATTGACATACATTTGTTCCAGGTAAAGAAAAAGATGAGTTGAAGGATCATTTTTTAATGTGTAAACTACATTAAATACATTATAGGTATAGGAATAATTTTGCAGGATTTCTTTTTTTGGTGCATAGTTTAGGCTTTTGGCATAGAACAGACAAGAGGATCCATCAACTTTTATTCAGGAAAGTAGGAAAAGGACAATCAGACCATGAAAAATCAGAACAGCCATAGAAACTACAAATGATGCACTAAACTGTGCATTCAAGTTAAAGAGGGGATATCATGGTTTCCCATAATTTAAACGCTGATGTGAAGTTAAAGAGCTGGATTTTTATAGTAAATGTGTGCAAATTTTCATACACCCCACATATTCATGTGTTATTGAAATCTCTGAATTTGTCTGTTAACTGTGTAAAAAGTTCTGTTGTGAAAATAGCACAAGATCTTCATGAGACTTACTTTGATGACATCATCGCATTTGGATTTCCAAATTGGTTCATGCCACATTTGAGAGGCAGGCCTCAAACACCAAGGTCTTCATTTAGTTTTGCCTCAGAAAGGTCTTCAGAGGGCTGGCCAATCAGAGGGATGGGGGTTTATGAAGTGGGGGTCTTAAAGATACAGTAGCTAAAACATAGCGCTTCAAGCAGAGGTTGAAATAAGGGTTTTCTAAAATGCCATTGTGAGACATATTGGGACTTTTTGAGCAACGGGGGCACCATAGAGACATTATAAAGCTTGAAAAAAGCACAATATTTCCTCCTTAAAGGTTCAACCAGGTGGTAGGTGCTTAGCTTAGCATAGCACTGAAAACAAGCAGAAAAAGCTAGTTTCTCTCTGCCAATAGTTAGAAACTAGGCCTGCCTAAACCCTTGGCAATCAATGATTAACATTTTGTGTCTAGTCTCTACACTTCTGTAAAGTAATAGAATAATATGCTGGAGTCACTTCTTGACTAGAAATATATTTTATGGAGTTACTGCTTCTTATCTGGGAACACAATTTTAGGCTGAAGTATTCAAAGAAGTCAGTACAATTTTCTTATTTTATGACCTGTAAGTGAGTTGGCATATTTTTTCAAACAATGCCTGGAAATAGCTTTTTCAATTGGAGTCAGGTTTCCTTGAAATATTCAGACATGCAGGGTTTTTTTGTGAGGTGGACAGGTGCCACTTTGCCTGCCTGGTTTGTGTCTGCAGACAGCTTGGGTTAAAAAGAAAGTGAGTGAGTCAGAGCACTTCACGTAGGCCATTTTTAGACAATGAAACTAATCTTGTGTACTTAAGAACTGTACATGTAAGTTTTGATGTGCTCTCTTCAGCATGTCATAATAGACCAGACTCACTCCTTAACTCGACAGCCAGGAGGAGAAAGTGTCGGTCCAGAACAGAGACGGTGTATGGTCCAGAAATATTAAGAGCTACATTTTAAGAGACATGAGCACTACAGAGTTGGGAAAACAGGATAGGGATGTAAATTACAAACTGTGTAACTTATAACCTGTGGGTGACATTGAGCATTTTGTGTTTCAGGTTTGCCGTTTCAGTATCAGTCACTTTCACCTCCATGTAAACGTAAACTTGCTGGTAAAGCAGACAGCTGTGGAGTGGAAAGTGCCAGGAAGATTAATGAGGTGTGTCTTTCCTCTCTTTCACACCATCCCTCTCTTCATCCTTCTGTTTGTCTGTGCGGGCTGTGAAGCGATGTGTGTGGGGATCCAAGAGAGGTGGTAAACATGTAGGAGAGACAGCAGGGTGATGTTCCTCACACTCACTCTTACACAAATCAAGCAGGGAGCTAGTGTTGCCTTGTTTGGACAAACACTTTCTTCAGGTCATTTTCTCCCAATGCAAGACTCGTCAATCTACACACTTAGCTTTTATTCTTTTCCTAAAGCTAAACAGATGAAAAAGGATGATTACAGTTGGCCTTTCTGGGAAACATTTATATAACTTCCACAGTGTATGCTCATTGATAAAACAGCTAATGCCAGCAGATGCCTAGCCTAGCATAAAGGTTGGATACAGGGAGACAGGGCTAGTTCCTAGATTTTTATTGTTTAAGTCATTAATTGTCAGAAAATCAGGATCTGTGATGAACACATTCCCCATTAGAGCACAAACTGACTTCTCATCTATTTTGTACGGATTTAACAAGTGTAATACATATCATGAAATCCACTTCAATTTGTCCAAAGCATCCATATGCAATAGAAAGACTTTTATTTAAGAGAAGAAGATGAACAGCTAATATTCATTCATTCAAAACTTGCCAAAAAATCCTTCTACGGCTATTCAGCTGTTTGCACTAAGTGTTGGCTTTTCAAATTTTCCATTTGTGTTCTGCATTAGCTAGTCAGCAGGTTAGCTTGTTAGCCTATCTGTGTCAAGTTTCAAGAGCTGGATGAGGCTGACTTGTTTTGGTTGGCGAGTTTGACTTTGGTAGTTAATCATTAAACTTACCAGTAATGTTAAACATCAGTGGAGGGAACTCATCCACATCAAAACATAGCACTACCGAAGACATGCTTGTATGATGAGCACATTTAGTTGACTAAAAAATGAAATATTGTCAAAACTGTGAGTCAGGACGAGAGTTACTAGTTGCTGAAATTAATAAGTGGTATCTTTATTTTCATACATCATGTCTCATGGTTGTTTTTGTTTGTAATCTGTAGGCGTTTGTAGTGTATTGTTTCACACACATTAAGATGTCAAAAAGGATGTAAATACAGGCCAGTTTGAAAGGTATCTTCAGTGATATTTTACTATTTTAAATCAATTTTAGGTACTTTTGATGAATGACAGTGGGTAACAGGTAAATATGGTTACTGTTAAAGATCCAGGCCTGGAGTTTCAGTGTTTTAGTGTCAATTTAAATAGACAGGAGCAAGAATAAGGCTTTCACCTCTGATGCTCTCTTTCAGTCATGAAAAACAACCCTATAGAAGCACAAAGGTGAAATCTAACATACTGTCCACAAGTAAATTTACTCTTTATGATCTCCCTGTCATTTACAAGGTGAGTGCTCTGCCCTTAGGACCTCCATGGCCCCATAAGGAGACCTACATGTGTTGGGCCGATCCTCCGTGTTTTCAAGATGATGTTTCACACTGTCAGGGTTGACTTATTGGAGTGGGAAAAAGCTCCCAGGGAATAGACATGTCCCACAGACAGCTCTGGAATGTTTTGACAGAATAGTCCAGGGATCCTCAAAAACGAGTTTGCTCCATCTTCTGTGAAACTAGTGCTGTGGTAACAGGGCCAAGATGTGTATGTGCTGCATTCTTCTTCCACTCTATATCCTACTTTGGCATTGTATGGGTTTTCTGGTGCAAGGATTCCCATTCTTATACCGTTACGTAGAAACAAAATCACAAGATGTCAAGTAACATGCATTAGTGGCTTTTTGTTAAGATCCCTCTCCTTCAATGTTAGTTTCTTTCACAAATATTACAACACTAAATCAATTCAGTTCAACAATTACCTTCTTATTCCCATGATGAAGACAAGACAACAATGTGCTAATAATATGTCAATAATGTGACATCTGACAAACTTGTGATAGCACTGAACCATTGGACATTAAAAATCCATGATGTTTACCCGACTGGTTGAGGTGACAGGGTTAATAATGTCACTCATCTACAACAGGTGTGTCATGGGTACAAATGCTCACTTTTTCCAGGCATCTGTCTCATTATATTGATATTTTTTCCAAGATAATTTATGTCAGTGACAAAGCCAAACACAGCTTTCAAGTGTTATGATTTTAAAATGTAATAGCTCTGTTTCAAAGACTTGATTTATCCTCGATTTACAGTAAGGGAGAATGTTCAGTCAGATGTTACCAATCTTTGATTAAGTGATGTTCATAAGTGATAACTCCAAAATTACTGCTGTTATCATCTACCATCTTTGTCTATGCTTTGTTCTGAAAATTCATACAACTCCAAATTGGTTGAATTCTGGCTTGTCCATAGATTGGAGTACATTAACCATTTTAAAATAATATTTATTTATTTTTATGGAGTGTAACGGCAGGATTATGAATGTCTTGTCAGATTAAGGTTATGCAAATGTTAGATGTTTGGTGCCCTCATGGAGAAGAAAAAAAAACCCTACGTAGACCAAATTAGAAACAATTTCCAACCGTCAAGAATATCCCCTTTTCAGTTCCTTTTTGCCTCCCCCTTTTCTTTCGTTCTTTTCTAAGAGAGGAGCTGAGAGATGGGACCACAAGTCCCCTCAGAGGCTTGGTCCTCCATCAGTATCCTTAATGGATGTCAGATGTGTGTGAGAGGAGGCCTTAGCGTGAGTGTGTTTCATGTTAGTTCTCAGCGTGATGAGCAGGGAAGCAGCTGGAGATGAACAGAAACTGCCCGGGCCTCCCTTACAATACCTCCATTTTTTATTCTCTCCTTCCAAGTAATGCTCTCCTGCTTTTCCCCAGTGTAATATATTGGTATTAATAAAGGCAAACAAAGGCAAACATTCTGTAATGGGAGAGGAGAGGAAGATGTTTTGGTTTCCTGGAGAACCAGACTGCAGCCCCTTCACTTCTTCTCACTATAAATCTCATGGCAGCTTGAATGGCTGGATGGCCGTGCCTTGTGTTAACGTTTCCCTGAGTTGATTACAAAGGAGTTCAAGGCAAGCTGCTCTGTTATTGCTTACGGCCATGGTACCTAATAGCATGCTACAGCGCTGTCATACAATATCAATTTGGAACTCTAAAGGAATTTGTTATTCATCAAAGCATCTGCTACATGGAGATGGTTCTTTACTGTAAGTGGCAGCTGAGTGAAGGCCGTCCCTTTCTGGCAACACAACTCACATCCCAGTTGCTTAATAGGAATTCAAGTTTCCCACAAACGTCTTTGTTGGAACGGCATCCTTTCACCACAAGCATTAAACACTGCTGCTCACATTTCTTTCTCCTTCTCAGGAACATTTTATTTGCATTACTTGAAGGTTGTTTTTTTTAAAATAGCTCCTCAGGGAGAGCTTGAGATGAGGACAGCACTGGGTCACCAACTCCAGTGAGTGAATAATACAGCATGTTGGTGTACAGAATGATGTTGATTGCTTTTTATAAGGTGAAAATAAACAACTCCAGGTGTTTTGCGAAGGAGATTTAGTCTGATGCATGAGTCACGATGAGTGTTTCCCCCTCGTCGACAAACAGAAGTGCTCACAGTCAGTGAGTTAAGGCCGATGTGTGGGCCAGGCCACTAAGTGGAGCGAAGGGATTTGGAAAGTGTTTGTATCTGAAGCTATTCTCCAAAAGCAGCATTTATATGTCAAAACAATGTGCATCCAGACTTTTGAGGTTGAGGGTTTTAAGAATAAAACTATCTGCACAACACCAAGACAAGAAAACAAGGGTGGAAATGTCACTTCCCTATCCTCATTCCTCTTGATGACTGAGTAAAAGAGGCAACCTAGGAAAAGTTATTGGACAACAAACATGAAGTAATTATTTCCAGTATTTCCAAAATGTTGGTCATCATCTTTGGGCTTTTCTGAAATTAATGGACACTGTCACTGGCTCAATGTCAACTTTGGTACACAAACACTCAAATATCCATCTGTAGATCCATATTTGCATTCATCCATTCATTCATCATGGCAACCCTCCATCCATCCATCCACCAACTCTACCTTCCTTCAATGTATCTATCCATTTATTCATTCAGGCTTCCATCCCTCCATCCATTCATCAGTCGATCAATAACTCCTCCCTTCCATCGATTATCCATTCATTCATCTACTCTTCCCTCCAATCTGATATCCATCCATCATTCTAACTTCCATTTAACCTCCCTTTCATCAATTTATCCATCCATTGCTCCTCCCGCCAATCATTTTGTCCGCCCTTCAGTCCATTAAGTCTACACCCTGCAAATATTGTATCATTCTTTCTCTGTGTCATGGCAGCTACAGACGCAGCTTGGGATTGCTTCTCCCACTCGCTATCATCAACAAGCAGAGACACTTGCACACTGGGTGTGCTGTGATTGGCTGGGGTCACCACACCTACTCTCTGCCCAGAAACAGAGAGAACCAAAACATCAACATATAGGCAGAAGAAGGAGTTGAGGCAGACACTGACGCATATCTACAGAAGCCCGTAGATATCTGTAAAAGTTTATCATTTATTTTTGAGAAAATCTTGCTGACCCTACCTTTAACCCAGATCAGGAAGTGGCTTATTTTCAAAACAATTTATAAGAGTCTTAGTGGACACAGAGATTCTTAGTGCACACTCATCTTATTCTGCATTAAGACAATAAGATTCTGTGTTTTTTGCTGGGGATGTAAGGGTTAGGTGGTTGCAGCAGGTTGGTTGATCATTTAAGATTTTGAAAGGGCTGCTGAGTTGACAGGCTTCTCTGCTTTTCAGGATGCCAGCGGAGGCCCTCATTATATCTCTCTCCAGCCTGGCCCTCACGTCCGTCTCCTCAACGCCCGCTCTGTTTGTTTAGAGAGCGGCAGCCTTTTTGAGCTGCGTTTGGCCTAATGAGCCCATTATCTGTCAATGATCCACAAAGAGGCCCTCCTCTGTCCTGCACCCGCTGCCTCCACCTTCCTATGTAGCGGCTTCCCCTTTGCCTCTCTCGCTCCTCTCTCTCGCCCTCTCATCCCACTTTGAACTCACAGTACACGCTGTCCTTTTCTGACCACCTTGTTTACCTGCCTCCCCTCAACCCCCACTAAACCTCTCACTCTGCTCTTTTCTCCCCCCTAAAAATCTTCCCCTTTAAAAAAACACCTGCACACACCACCTTTGACGGTGTGTTTTATGTCCTTTTTGGAAACTACTTTGGTCTGGTTTTAACTGCCTCACACCTGCAGAAAATGTTGCCTCTCTTCATCACAGCTGAGGTTATGAGTCAACAGCAGCAACAGAGCGCAGTCATCTTCAGGGGGTGCTGAGAAAGATTTGCGAGAACTCTGTTAGGCCTATGATACCTACAGGATACTCACCCTCACACTGGGATAACAACTATGTGTCTGGATGCATTTTTTATGTCGGCTCATATATCCATGAGTCGTTTTGCAGGTGTTACAGGTGTGCATTTGGGAAGAGATGTATGTGGGAACCCTCTCCTTGTGTGCAGATGAGCTCCCTGTTCTGAGTTAACACTGTGCACATAATTATGGTGATCTGGTAGTAGCAGAGAAAATGGAAAGAATGCTATCCTCATGGCCATACTCACAGCAGGATCATCTGCACGAGCTGCACTCTCCAACCTCTCCCCTCTCACAGCTGCCCTCTCAAGACGGAGGGTGTGAGGAGGGGGAGAGAGGAGAAGAAAAAAAGACAAAGAAAATTAATCTGCTGGGTGCAGGATCTTAATTCGATTTAATGAAGGGAGCTTTAAGTCTGAGAGGCTTTGCGCTCACACACCTCTGCTGGCACGTACACATGCACACACACTCAGCTCTCACTCATGTAGGTCCTATTGATCTGTTGGAACAAACCCTATTAAGGGCAATTATGTTTTTGCCAGCCCTGCTAAATCCTTCTTTTTTCTTGCCTTCGTTGCCTATGAATGCGAGGAAAAGGAAATCTTGAACGTGATGCTTCCTGTTCAAGTGTGAGATCGGAAATCTTTGTTTCCGTCTCGCCATAATGCTTTTGTCTCACATTGCTTTGAAGCTGAAGAAAGACTTCAGAAGAAAAATTTGACATTTTCCCTTTTGTTTCTCTCACCTTCTATTGACCCAGAAAGGATTAGACTCTAAATATGACTTCTTACACTCCAGCAGCCCAAGTGTGGTTTATTTTCCCCGACGGTATTCGTGGTATTGGGTGAAGAGCTGAGAATCACGCAGTGCACCAAACCTATCCGCAAAGCAAAAACAATCAGAAAAGAAGGGCTCTCTTTGCACCCCTTATTGCCCCTTTCCCCTCCCATAAAAAAAAGAACAAGCAAAAGCAGTCTCTCCATCTCTCCACCAGTGCTGGAGAAGCCCATTACTATGTTCATCCTCTCAACGTTTGACAGGTGGAAGTAGAACTTTGGGGTTTATGTTTTAATTATAAAGAATTCCAGATGTGGAGGAGGGCTCATAAATTAGAAGCAGAGCTACTCAAATGTCTTTTTTCAAAGGGACCAAGCGGGTCAGCATCTGCTTCTCATTGTAGCCAATGTTATTAAGGGCCCTGACTACAGAAAGGCCCGAGTCCCCTGTCTGGCCCCACAATAATTGACACTATTAAATGTGCCTAAACAGATTTAGAGCGTCCAGAAAAGTTACATTTGTCTTGCAGAATGACTCTAATCATCTATTTTAGATTGAAGGGACCTAAAGAGGAGGAACCAACCACCTAATCTGCGCTGTGATGGACAAGGAGCGAGGAAAAACAGCAGGCAAAGTGGGGAAAGCTGGAAAAAATGCACAAACACAAACAAATTAGGCCAGAATGGTTCAGTGTAGGAATGTCAGGGAGGGCGGGAGAGAACGACAGAAAGGAGGAGAGAGGTCTGGACTGTATTACCACACGACAAACCGTGCTGCTCAGGCTGTACAGGGTTGAGCTGAATGCACATGGATGGCTTTACAAAAGCATCAGTCACGAGGAACCATCTGCTCTACTCTATATAGTGATGTTTTAAACCCGTATTAAGGCCTCTTCTTGTCTTCTTTAGATGATAGGAGACACTGAATGTCTTTTTTAAATTTCTTTTGGTATGTTTCATTATGATAACAGTTGAAGTACACCTGAATTTTTTAAGGCAAGTGTTGTCTTATGATAAAAAACTGTTGGACGAGGACGTTCATACTGTGGACCCGGGGGATAGAGGCCGATCCGAAAAGTTGATTCATGGGAAGTTACAAAAAGGGAATTATTGACCATTCCATAATTGTTATGAAATTTAGAAGTACATTGATTATGAAAATATGGCATTACATTTGACCAGATTTTCAGCCAAAAATAAATAAATACATAAATGAATAATTATAACCTATTTGCCATATTCAGAAAATTGCTACCGCTAGCGTTTAGCTCATTGCTAGCTAATATCACTGTTTGCTACACCTATGACTTGCTGCTAAGATAACATTTTGGCAATAATGCACAGTACCTTTGGGTACATAGTCATTTCGAAACGAGAATCAATTAAAAGCTAACTTTAGCTGCTGTCTAATAGGAGCAAACAGTTTGGACAGCGGCTAATGTTAGCAACACAATGCTATGCCAAAAACATCATTTTGTGTAGTTATTTTTGAGGTAATGTTACCATCCAGCTTTTTAGTCAAAATTTAGCTATTATCCCTAACTTTTCATTTTCATTGTGTTATACAGTATAATACAATAGGACGGATGCAGCCAAAGTTTCTAGCCAGGCACTGGTTAAATGCAACATGGTTTAATAAATGTGGGTTGAATTTTCAAACTTCTGTCAAATCAGTATTTTCCAACTTAAAACTTCTACAAAGGTAATATTAGCATTTTTCTTCTTCAAACTGAGGTCAGCATTGGCAAGGGAGTAACTGAATGCTAAAACTAGCTCTTTTAATGGTAATTAATGGTCAAATAGGATGGTTTGATTTAGCCAAAGGTCTCTCTGGTTTTTCATTATTCCTTGTACTTCAAAGTATATGTCTGCCTTTAGGATTAGAGGTAATAAGTTTTTTTTGGATTTCCATCATCACACAGCCAACAGGGGAAGCTAAAAGGTTGTGATTGCAGTGGTGTTAGGGTGAAATGTTTCTCTACAGCGCAGGGCCAAAAAAAATTCACAAAAGGATTAAAAAAGGAAAAACCTCTTCATCCAAAAAGTGAGGCCCAAACGGCAGAAGTAAAGCGGGGCAGGAACTCTCAGGGGTGTGATTGAAAGGGTGAGAAGTTAATTTGGCAGCTTTTCCTCCTCGCTTTGCTAATGTTTCCTCTCAGGACTAAACACCCTCGGCACCCCCTCCGTCACCTCACCTCTCCAAACTCTCTAACCCCAAGACACCCCTTTTCTGCGCCACACACTCATCCAACTTCCACTTCTTGACACACAAACACATACACTCACACTTGCCCCTGCCAACCTACCTATGCCAGCGTTTGCTTCTTCACTTATCCACACGCCTTCTTTCCATTTCCCCGCTACCCCTCCTCCTTTTGGTTTTTACTCCATCACCTCACCATAAGCCCCCCCCCCCCCTTCACCCTCGTGAAACAGCACCCTCCATCGCAGCGGTGCACGCTGACCCGAGACGAAACCTTTTCTCCCCAGGAAACATCCTGCTCTGAAACACTTTGGCTCAAGTGTGTTTTCTCCTGGGACGTGGAGTGGAGGGCAGGTGGGGGGAGGGGGGCAGGGTTCTGAGGTGACGGCGGTGCGGTACTTGAGCTAAATGGAGACCATGTTGGTGTATCTTCACGGCCTGTCAATCAGAAGCCCGCTGATGTGTAGGGGCGCTCTGCTACAGCTCAAGAGAGGATGAAGGGTCATGTGGGGCAGCTGCGGAGGTGGTGCTGCTGGGTAATGGGATCAGTGTGTACATGAATGTGTGTGTGTGTGTGTGTGTGTGTGTGTGTGTGTGTGTGTGTGTGTGTGTGTGTGTGTCTTACACAGGAGAGAACCACATGGTGTCCTTGCTCTGCTCACTCACCACATGCAGGATCACTCCCATCAACAGGAGTGTGTTGGAGGGGGGGGGGCTGTTTCTGGTTTCAGGGCCGGTGGAGAAGGGAGTACGCTCATGTTTGCTGTTAAATGCATCTTTTAATCTTTGTTAGTGCTCAAACATTTGTAAAACCGTCCAGAGTAAGTTCACTGAAAAGTTTCCTGATAACCTGTCTTGAATCAGGAACGTTATATACTTCCATTCTTTCTGTGAAAGTGCTCCATGTTGCACCAGTACTCTCACTAATAAGAGTGATGTTGGGATTTTTTTTCTCTGGCACTTTGTCAAAACAATCACCACAAATAAAAGCAACTTGATATTGTTTTAATTTGTTTTGTGGTTCTAACCTCATCAGAGAAAAATCCATGAACAGTGAACTTGTTACAGCATTGCCACTACAGGAAGTTGTCAAAATGCGCTTCTATAAAAACACCTGTAAGACCAGACACCAAAATCAGAACTACAACCTCAATTCCAATGAAGTTGAGACGTTGTGTAAAATGTAAATAAAAACAGAATACGATGATTTGCGAAACCTCTACGACTTAAATTCAATGGAATACACCAGAAAGTCAAGATATTTGAGGTTTGGACTAATACACTTTTTGGTTTTTGTGCAAATATTTCCTCATTGTGAAATTGATGCCTGCAACATGCATAAGTGTGAACTTTTGATAAATACAGAACTTTGTCGCATTGTATCTGGTAAAATGTTGTCCTGAACAAAGAAAAGCATTGCCAACAGATCTGATCTCCTTTCACTTTCAAAACAAAAACATCACAACAGTTTGCGTGAGTCCTTTAGCCATAAGAGACGCTGCAATCCATTTCACATGGATCCTTCTCACAGCGACTTTAAGAAGAAGACACAAAGAGAATAGCTCCAAGAAAAAAATATTAACAACCGTAAACACTGCTCCCAATAATAAGAGACGATCCTTGACTTTTCACAAAGGTACATCCTACACTCGGTGCATGAACATGTAACATCCATTCTTCATGTGACCTCCACTTTTAACTCTTTGTCTCCTCTTTCTTTCCACTTTCACTTTATTTTTTACACTGGAATGTTTTTTTTTTTTTTTTTTGCTTATTACGTTTTGTTACATCTTTCATGTCTTGCCATTACGCTTCTATAGTTCATACATTTCTCCTTCATGTTCTATGGTGTCGTTGGTCAGCAGGGTGGCACAGAAGAGAAAGCCTCACCAACAGACTGGGGAGAACACAACTGTGAGCAGGAAGTGCCCATTGTGCCATGGTTATTTATAGTATAGTAGTATTTATTCATTTTATTTTAATCTATTTTTTGTAGGAGGTTGTACTATTCTACATTCTCCATGACATCAGTGACTGTGTATAAAAAGTGAAGGGTAGTAAGGAAACATGCTGTTCATGTACAGCGTGACTGACAGCTGATTGGCTGACATCTATGCTCTGGTCATGAGGTGAGCTAATGTCAGAGAAGGAGAGTATGCTCTTCATGATGATCACAGCAAATACCTCCACAAGTTCTTCCTTCCCAAGTCAGTTCCTCTTCGGTAAATCACTGCTTTTACAAAGTTGATCCCTCTTTTCAGCCACAGTCAGGTCAAATGTGAACCACAACCTGAGTTTTTAATCAGTAAAAGCTGCGCCAAAAACAATTCACAGTGAAGTCTTTGCACAGCAGGCTGCGATTTGAGGTAGAGACCGTCTGCAAAGTGAAAAAATAAAAACACTGAGAAAACAAAGATTTCAGGAACTTCACCATAATTGTGCCAAAACTTTCACAAAAACGCTCTCTTCTTTGTTATCGCTAAGGTCAAATCTTTTCTAACCCCCCTCACTCCACACACCCTGGTTTAAATTAATTCAGCTTGCCAAGGTGGCACGTGGGGGTGAATATGTTACATGCCCCGGCAGAAATCTACCTGTCAGTATTAATGTCAAGGCCTGAATGTATGTTACTTAGTCAGAACATGGAATTACAAAAGGGTCACATGAGTTAAATTCAGTCCAGTACAAACAGTTTCTCACCTCAGTTAACACAGCACTGCTTAGGAAACAGAACAGATTATCTTCAGTGGGAATAAAACATCTGTCAAGGCTTTTCAGACGGGTGATTAACAACAGGATGCAAAATTTATAAATGTTCAAATAATTAGCATGAACTTCATGAGTCAGTAAAAACGTATCACTTCAGACTTGGAGTGTGTCAGTTTGGGAAATATTTCCTCAACAACTTGAGAAAGGTGTCAGAGTCAGAGTCAGTGGTTAGTGTGTAATCACTGAGCCTTGGTTGTCCCCTCTTATAAAGGACTACAGGCCTATAGCATGCAGGGTGGAGCTGTTCTGTTGGGATCCAATAGGACTGACATCACTTTGTAGCTGTAACTCATTTTGCTGCAGCGGACCCTGCTGCATGTAGTGCAACACTAATCAAACATACTTGTCAGCTGAGGCTAGCCGCTCGCACATACGCCCATGATGTCAGACATGTACCTTTAGCCACACATGTGCACACTTACACACAGTGTCAAACAGCACAGAGCATGATCTCACACATGCACACACGCTCACATGCTCATAGGCAGCATCCCGTAAATTTCTAGACGCCTTCGTGCCCGTGAGTACCGCAGAGGTCCCCATGGCGTGAGCAGTCCTTTTTAGCTGTATTATTTCTCGACATTCCCAGACAATGTCCACGGAGGGATCGCAGGAATCTCACCATGATGTAATCAGATGTGACACGCTAGCCGTGAGTGTGCAAGGTGTTGTTATCATTGTCTGTTACCCAGGCTAATATCAAAGATAAAGTGAGGACATGTGTTCTGTGATGATTGATCATTGGAGCTTTCCATCGTGTCTTGAATGAATAATATTCCCAGTGATGAAATAGATCCACTATAATCAAATTAGAGTCAGAAATAAACCATCTGTCAGCTCTTTGAAGCTTAAGGAAAAAAGCCATACTTGTTAGCATTGAAAACACAAATAAGTTTATCCTGTTAATGTCAGTACAACACAATTTTGAAGAATTTTAAAATTTTATGTGTCACAGGTGGTTTCATCCCTCTGGAGTACTAATCTTGATGAGTCTTAAACCTTAACAATTTTGAAGTAACACAAATATTTGCTTGGTGTTTTAAAGATGCCAGGCAAAAAAGAGAATGTAGCACAATACAGAATATGCTCCTGGGAACATGTCCTTCATGCTTAAAAAACAAACAAAACAAACCTATATCTTTTCTTAGAATAACAGCAATAAAACAAATAATACAAGCTGAAAAAAATAAAACAAAATAACAAAGTAGCTCCATGACCTATACATTTATTCAAAACACTCTTATTCTGTTAGAAGTGCAATTTTCTTTGATGTAAACAAAAATAATGTAAAGAAGCCAATTTCTGCCATTTTAAAATAGAAATAATGAAAAACTGAATTTGTTGAGATTTTTTTTGTGCACATATAAAGTCAAGATTTTGGGGTGAAAAGTTGAGATTTCAACCTTTTTCCGCATAATTTTGACCATTTATGTCAAAATTTCAGCCTTCTATCTTCTTTGACTTTGACTCTTTCCTTATATTTTTTAAATTTTAATCTCAAATTTTTTTCTCAAACTTTTGTCCGTCGTAACATCTTGATAGGTTGATGCACCAGAACAATTCCAGCTGCTCAGTGCAGCTTTGCTTCATTATAAATATCAACAGAAAGAACACGCTGAGAAGAAAATGGACACTTTAGCGTGTTTTACAAATTCATCAGCTAAAACGGAGGACATGTTCAGGAAAAAGAGGAGGTTTGGTCACCATCGTCAACAGTATGCTGGTCGCTACAGCTCCAGGCCAATGGGAGAGTATTAATGTGAGATTAAATACAAGAGTGTGATTGTCTTCAGTTCTGTGTGTGTCTTCCCTGTGTGTGTTTACATGTTCGTGCACATAGGTTTGGTCTGCCTGAGGCCGGCCGTGGGTGCCGGATAGCAGCACACGCGGCTAACACACCGCAGGTTGGCGTGTGAGACAGGCCAGGTTGGCTGGTGACAGTGTGCAGCCCCTCTCCTGCCTCATTTATCTGCAATGGTAGCAGACAGAATGCAATTTCCTGCGAGGGGGAGGCCGAGGGGGATGGAGTGGTGGGATGCAAAGAACATCAAAGGGCCCCTGAAAGCTATCAGGAACTTGAGTACTGCCAGCGCTGCGTGCCAACTCGCCAGCCCCTCACTCACCCTGCTGTGCACCCGGACGTCAGCTACCACTACACACCATTCACGTAGTTTGCTAATATGAGAGTGTGTGTGTGTGAGGATAAAAATACCCCTCCATTTAGAGGCTCAGACACCTTGAGCTGGAGCACTCAGAGCAGCCATTAGGCATGTTGCAGTATGAGGAGAAGGTCACAGTTTATCACCCCTGCCACCCAACCTCTCCAACACAAACACCCGCGTGTCGTCCCTCCCTCCTCCGCCTCCTCCTGCTGCTATCAGGGAGGGAGGTTCGATTAGGACCATTTGGTGGTGTGCATGCTCTGCAGAGAACTTTTAAATGAGAAGCAGCTTGGCTCAGTGTGCTGTGGTTGTGTGTTTGTGTGTGTTAGCATACATATGTTTAGCTTCTGTGCTCATGCTGCCTCTCATCTCACTGTGTTTTTGGTTTCTATCCTCTTAAGTGCTCCCAGCGCTGACAAGATAGTTCAAAAAGTTCTCCTTCTCTGCCTTAATGGTTCCCTTTTGTATGTGGGATCAACAATATGAAATTTATATTGAAAGCGTTCGCAATAACTTGTTAAAAGTAACAACAAAACTTGTGTGTGCACATGCAGAGACACATACAGTGCATACGTTCAAGGCTATGAATAGTCTTTCACAGGCCATAACAAACACAACTGTATTTTTTAAACTGGGCATTTAAGGCTCCTGTGTGGATCTTTTTGGTGTCTGTTCACTTTGATGCACCCTATAGAAAAATCTGTTTCATTATGTCCTGCATGTGTAAGTAGTTAAGCAAACTAAAAAACCCTATTTCACTTTTTCCTATTTGCAGTACAAACAAAGGTGTGTGATTTTTTTTGAGGAAATTTTGAAAATTATGTGAACTTCAACAGTTAAAACTGGAGCATGATGTTTATTTTTTAGGCCTTTTTTCCCTTGATAAATTTTAAGTCCTTTCACAGCCCAAATATTATTTAAAATCTTATTTACTTAAGGTGATCATCTTCAAAACTCCTCACTTTAGCCATTTGGGCTCATTTTAGCTACTGTCTCTTAAAGCCCCCCAAACATTCAAGAACTTTTTATTGTAGAAGCCTCCATCACTGTTGCCATGTAACTACGTCTTATTTCTCTATTTGAAATGCAAGTTTTGCTCATTTAAGGATATTAGCTCTCTTGTGATGCCACGATTGTGGAGATTTCATTTTGCTGTCATTAAATTCTCTGTTGACTTTTGAACAAGTTGTTCAGCTCAGCCCTTAAACCCAAGTGGGAATTACTCTAAGTCATGTTTCCTTCACAATTTGCCAAGTTTAAGAACTGACACCAGTGGTGTTTATGCCTTCTTGGGAGCCAAACACATGTTAAAGTTCCCTCCAGGTTGGCAAAACACTTAACTGCCCCCTTGGCAGGTTACAACCAGATAAACTGCCCTCGTGGGTGGCAAAAACAGGCGCTGAAGTGTCCTCTTGAAATCAAATTGTATATTCTTTGGCTCGTGCCTTTCAAAAAGTCTGGGTTTAACACTGGCTAACAAATGTTTTGACTTAATATTTGTCTTTTAAATATGATTGCCCAACCCCAACAGCAGTTTTAGATTTTATCTACAATAAAAGAACCATCAATCTTGTCAGTTTATATCTTTTTTGATTCTGCTGGATATGAAAAGGCATCAATATTTAGTTCCAAATGTTTCAGTACCATCTGGAAAATCAATGCTTTATGATTTGACAGTGGATAAAAAGCTTCAAGCTAACTCTTGTGCAAAAAAAAAAAAAAAAAAGATGAAAACATTATTATTAAATATAGATTGTCCCTTAAAGTGTAGAAAAAACAGACATAAATAAAAATATGAATGCTTCTTAAATTCCTGTCCCTGCTGGATGTTTATATGGTACAGTATGTTGGCAGCTGGCAGCTGGTTAAACAGTGAGCAGTGCTGACCTCCATACATCCCACTGTTTGCATCCATAAGACCACGGCTGGGCCTCAGACAAACACAACAATCCCTGAATCCAGCAGCCAGCTGTGTGCAGCACAGACCAGTGTGGAGCCTATCTAGAGCCTATCTCAAACAGGATGGCTGGTATTGCACAGGAATGCTTTTGTCCTGTGCATTACTGTGTGTGGGGGGTCATTGAAGTGACCTCCACTCGTCTCCTTTCCGCTTTCACTCAGTCTGCTACATTTAAGCATTTCAGCGAGGGACCACCTTACTCCATCTTTCAGTACCAGCTCTTGGAGCACAGTTAACCTGGTTACTTGAAAAGGCCAGGGGTAGAGGTCTGGTTTGGGGGCTTGAAGGGCTGGACACCGGGGGTGGGATATCTTATCACAGCCATCAGAAATGCCTTGTCGGCAGCCATTCATTGGGCTTGGGGAAAATAAACCAAACTGCCCCCCCTTAAATGACTGAGTTAGGAAGATAACAGCAGACCAAGGGGGTCCCCTCTCTCCTTTCCCCACCCGTCTATCACTCCAGCTCCCCCGTCTCTCTTTCTCTCTCTCCTGCTCTCTGCCTGGTTTTATTGGAGAGGAAACAGAAAACAGAAAGCCTCAGTGTGGGAAGCCACTTGTTATCTGAGAGTCTTGGGAATCGAGGCCTCGGCAGAGGCTTCACTCAGCGCGCTAATGAAAGCAGGGCGATTTGGCCGCTTTCGTTCCCAACGTAGTTAGACCCCCATCACCGTTTCAGTAAAGGTACTTCTCCTACCACTGTACACCTCCCGTTTCCAGCTTCCTCACCCAGCTTCCACTGATGGAGAAGTTGTTGCAGACCATCTGCTGTTAGACCAGCTACAATTCCACTGTCATCATTATTATCAGTGGTTTTACTTAGATATCATACTGTTTGACAGTTGTTTTGAGATTTCTTACTGCAAGATTGAATTGCCCTTCTGATTAAAGACAGACGTCTGAATCTGAATCCTTCTAAATCATCTTGGCTCAGCTGGTAGGAGCAGACAGCTGTCCACTTCAGACTCTAGTTCTGTTCAAGGTTTCTCCTTTCTCCTGTTTTCAGCTTCTCTTTGTCCAGAGACGTCCAGAGACATCCAAAGAAATATAATGTGGTTGCTTAATGAACTGACCTATTCCACACTCTGGCCATCAGGTACTCGCTGTAGACCACAACAGTCTTGTTCACATGTGAGATGAGAAAGTTCTCCCTTAAAACAAACAGGACACCTGTAGTGCAGCTGTTTAGCATTTAATTTCTTTTAGAACAGACCCGAAGATGTTTTTGAGCACATGTAAGGCCTGCGCCTATAGAGGCATGATGGACAGGTTTTTAAAAGTCACACATGGCCCCTTGAACCAAAGAAAATCCTCTCTATTCAACAGTTCATTAAGGCAAGAAGATTTAAGTTTCCCTGCCTAAACAATGCTGCAGAAATCCACTAAGTTCACCTTTGTCCGCCACATAGCTGAGGTTTACCATCCCCAGGTGAGCGGCTGAGAGCTCCTCTCTGTTCTGACTCCCTTCGTGCTTCCCCAGCGCTCCCAGCGGAGGCCGAGCAAGGAGGCAGCAGGGCCATGTGAATGCTGTGTAGTAAGGTAAAACTTGGCCGCCGGGCATCCGGAGAGAGGGCTCAGCTCCCTTTTGTGGTGGCTTCCTGACAGGTTAGGGCGAAGCACAGACCTGTCCCTCCCATCCACTTTCACCTGTGATATTCTCCCAGTTGGAGGGGGTGGAGGGGTTGCAGAGAAGGCACTGTGATGTCCCCATAGGGCACGGCTCTGTGTAGCACGATATCCCAGTGGGCTTTGCCTGCCTCCAGAGAGAGGTTAAATGAAGCCAGGGCTGTCTGATGGACAAAGGCCGCAGGTCAGCACCCAGCCCTTTGATCCAGTCCTGCCCTCTTCAGACCACAGAGCCAGACCTTTTTGTTTCACCTTGCTTTTCTATCCCCAAGGCTAGCCCCCTTTTTTCCTCTCAATCTGCCCCTGACAATGGAGTCACTTACAAAGCTCTGAGCGCTGTATGGTCTGCCAGTCACCAGAGGGGAGAGGTTTCAAAGGGAAGCTAGTGGGGCTCAGTGTCTCCCAGGTCCCCAGTGAGGGGAAAGATACTGGCTCTTTCAGTACCCAGAGCCGGGCCACAACCCCACAGCTGCACCCGTCACTTTAGAGGCCAACAAAGACGCAGAGAGGGAAGATCATTTATGGGGGTAAACGGTGAAAAAAGGAGCAGGGAAATCCGTTAACATGCTCGACTCTACCTCTGCACCTTCCTGTGAGGGGATCTGTAATTTTTGACTTTTTTAAACTTGAGAGCAGGAAAAAGACAAGCAAACCCAGGACAAACACACTCAAGTATTCAGAGAGTTGTAACTTTTCAGTTTCAGTGCCAAAAACAGGAGTCTGAAATATGACTTGAGTTTTCATTCCTCTCCAATTGTCCAAAGGAGGGAAGTGAGAATTTATCTTGGAGCTGCACATTTTCTTCACAGATGTAAAAAGAATGAGCAGAGAGTTGTTTTTTTTTTCAGTTTCCCTGCGGCCAAAACACTAAGAGACTCAGCTGTATGAAAGTCAAGAAGTACCTGACTCCTAATTTTGAGAATTTACTGAAAATGTCATTGAACAAACCCCAAACACACTCTTAGACATTCATACAACTTTTTTTAACAGGAACTTTCTTTTCAAAGTAAAACTGATGTGCTCCATGCTGAGATCCAGCAGGATTCTCGAATCCCAAAGCCTGAGGTTGGGGGAGTACATCTACCTTCTCTTTTATGTGAATACATGAAAATCTAAGACAGGGAGAGTAGCAGCAAATTGATTAAGCTGGTGTTACATCTCGCTAATGTCTTGTGGACTTGACTTGACTTTGTGACATCACTTTAATGACTCCAACGCTACATGGAGCCACGATTATTGCCCTTTACACTTCTGTATCTACCTCCACCATCGGATCAGAAGTGAAGGACTTGCCAGGTTTCAGACCCTACTGTGGCCTCTGTAGTTTGTTTTTGATATCATGTCGAGCCTTTTGGGACTCATCCTGTCTTCTGCCCACCATCCCTCCATCTAACTTCACTCTCAGAGGAACCTGAACAAGCAAAAGCATCCTGAAAGTACCAGGAGTGGATATGAGGAAGAGGCTTGGAGATGCCACAATAGTAGGACACCAGTAACCTGTAAAAGGATCAATGACGTGACACTTATTTTTTCTGTTCAACTGAATTTTTCCATTAAAAATCAACCTCAAACTCTATAAAAAGAAAATATGCATGTCTCATACCTTCCCCATATTTAAAACCACTCTAACTTCTCTAAATATTTAAGTTATTGGTCATTTCTCTGCTATCTAGAGTGTCAAAACATCATGTTAAAATCACTTTAAATCAATTAAAATATACCCATTGCCCTATTTGGCATAAACTCTAGCATATTTTGCACCCACTGACAAAGTTATGAAGTACTTATGTTCCCATCATAATTTTTAAACCTAACTTGTCCAAATATGTTCATTATGGGAATTATCCTCTTCAATTTTGAAACCGCCTCAAGGAAAAGGTTTTTCATCAACCAGACACATCTGAGGAACCCAATGAAACTCCTTTTTCATATTTACAAATAAACCTATAGTGTCCTGTAACGTACTAACCACTGGCAGAAAGTACGGCATGACTCAGCAGTTTACCATCACGCACACTGGTGACCAGAACGTTATTTATCTTCGCTAACACTGTATTAGCGCCTGTGTTATTGTAAGGCATTAGCGTTATTTTGGTGTCTCCCATCAATAGGTGTGTGTGACAGGGTTTGTGTGTGGCGGGGGGCCCTCACTGAGGGCCACAGGGGCAGGAATGTAAAGGCTGCCCTGGGGGGCCTCTGTGGTGCTAATGGATTAACAGGCCAGCTTGGCATGCTAATGGAGATTGTCTGTGATGTAATGAGCTTCTAATTAGGTCACCTCTGAGCTTGACCCTCTTGTAATGAGGAGGGCAGAAGGGAGGGGGTGAGGAGAGGGGAGGAGGTGGGGGGGCTGGTGATAGCACCCTGACCTGCAGGTGTGAACCGGCCCGGGCTGTAAACAGGGCTGGACATTCCTGGCATTCTCAGCTCAGCATCCCCTCCCGAAAACTCCCCTCCTCCTGCCTGCCAATAACCCTGCTGTAGACTCTGGGTGGATACACACACAGAGAAACAATTGGAGCCACATTTCATGCTCCAAGGTGCTTCCCGGTTCGGCTGAAAGAAAAAAAAAGTTCCCTCGAGTTCAGCTATTCTTTGATTGTCTGACACTGTTTTCTCTTTATGATATCCTTTCACTGGGGGTGGCACAAGATTATGGCGTGACCTGAATTCAAATGCTAAAGAGAGCCACAAGAGGGAAACTATCTAATTAAATTTTTAAGATTCTGATCATTCTCTTTTCCATTACCAAGTCAAACCACCCTTCCTACTCTGTTTGCAGGGCTGTCATAAATGAGAAACTCTTCAAAACCTCGTCGTCTTTTCTTGTTCTTTTTCTCTGCCTTGGCACAAAGTGGCGCAATGATACCACCCCAAAGCCCCTCTCTGATGGAACAAAATGCCTTTTTATTTCAGAGGGGGTGAATAACACCCAGTGTGACACTGAGCGAGTGAGAAGTAAGAGAGACAGATCCATCTGCAGTCATTAGAAATGCCCTGTGAAAGGATTCCAGGACATTTGCCAGCACTTTTATTGGTCTATTTATGGGCATTGTACTATTATATGCTGCATTATAAGTCTTACAGGGAGTTTATTATGCGCTCTCGAGGATAGTGTGTGAGAACGAGGAGAGTTTTGTTTTATTTTTCCTCTCACTTATTGAATGAATATAAAAACTCAACACATCTCAAGAAGCATTGCTGAGATTCCAGCAGCATTTCTGTGTGTGTTAAACACAGTGGGGTGAGCATGCACTTGCACATGGACATGAATGTGTGTTCAGATTGACTTAGAGTGTCAAGATGCAGCATTTTGTTGCTCTCACATAGACAGATAACATCAGTGTGCTTTATCAGTCGTGGCGGGCGGTGACCAGGATGCACAGAGTAAGATAGAAGGGGGAGCGGCATGACAAACGGCCTTTAGGAGGCCGTCGCTCTGTTTGCACTGCAGGACTTATCAGATGCTAACAGCTTGAGCAGACAATTGGTTAGAGTCAGGTTTTAGCCTCAGAGGCAAAAAAAAAAAAGTGTGAGTTGTGGTGCGGGCTCTTTAGATAATGATTAGCAGAGAAAGAAAGTGTTGCATTAGATATACATTCATTACAAGAGGCCAGTGTTAACATAAGTGGAACATTTATCCCTCCTCTTAATCATATTACAGGTCAGGAGGAGGTCTGAGCGCATTCCAGCACACTTTCAGGTAAAACGGAAGCACTGCAGACGGATTCCCATGCTCTAACACTTATGACATGAATCCCTGCAACCTTTGCTCCTTCAAAATAAGAGTCTATAATTGAGTGCACACTCACGGCATCAGGCATCCCTTTGAAGAATTTGACCTTTTTGATGAAGATTTTCATATATGTGACTTCTTACTTATTTGAATTAACATTGTAATTTGCCTTACAAAGTTTCCCAAAATAGAAAAGCGCTGTCATTACTAGGGATAGACCAGTAATCTGAGTGGATTTTTTTTTAATCATTGAACTGCCCATGAAAGATCATGTTAAAGCTGCGTTATTTTGTCTCTCATGCAGGATTGTGTTGTCATAGAGACTTCTACATGCCATAAATCAATTTGGCCCCATCCCACCTGTACTGCATTTAGAAATCACCTATTTCAGCGTTAATAATGTCATTCTAAGTTGTTGATCACAGTCACGCATATATCCAGAGATGAGACTATTTTTGAAGATCACTTAGAAAGTCCTCACAGTCCCTTTAATAACATATGTCTGAGGGTATTTAAAGCAAGTTAAGTGTTGGACTTTGCATTATTCAAAATTTTGATGCTAGTGTTTTCACTTATACCGCACATGAATATCGGCTCCAAACAGTGGTTATTGGCCTCCTGGACAACTAATACTTGGTATCGGCCCTGGAAAACCATATTTGTCTACTGGTAGTCATTACTGCCACTCTGATAAAAAGATTGAAGCTCATAAATAAAACTGTAGGAGTAAATCAGGAAAATTACCAATAAAATGTATTTCAAAATAAATGTAGGATGTTAAGTTATAGATCTAAGAGCTTTCATACTGCAAAGACACTCTACTGTTACATTAGTAAGCAATTTTTGAGCAGCTGCCAATCGTAATAAAATTATAGAGGTGGCTAAAAAACATGAATCAAAATTCTGGAGAGGAGCTGATCTTCAATCCAAGTGCATCCAAAATGAGTTTCCTGGCCTCTAAAGCCTGACTCTACCCAGCCTGGATGACCCCCTCAGTTATTGTCTGCACCAGACCTCTGAGGGCAGGGAGGTGCACAGACAGGAACCCCAAAGTAGTAAGTGGACACTCTCTTTATCATTCCCTCGTTCTCTCTCTTCTTTTAGTAGCCTAGACTCATTAAGCCATCTATAAATGGTCCGTTCTTAATGAGGAGGCTTTTATTGGGCTCTCCCTGGGCCTCGGGGGGATAATCAGACTCCAGTAGGAAGTCGTCTGTCTTGATAGCCTGCCCCCTCTCTCAGCGGTGGTCCAGCCGAGCTTGAACCCCGACTCTGCGTACAGTTGAACCACCCAGCTACCTGCACTTGGAGTCGTTCCTTCTTTCTATCCTTAGGTCACTCGCTAGATCTGCCCTCATCGCAGCTTCATTGCACTCCCATGACATGATAAAAGTCAGCTGCTTCTCAGAGATCAGGCCACTTGTAGGTCTTTTAATTGCCTCCTTCCTCCACCCTTGGACTAGCCGGCTGCGACTCTTTTATGAGGCCCAGGCCCCGGACCCACCGACTGCTGCTCACCCTTTCAAGGATCTTCCTTTTCTGCCAAGGGGTGTCCTTCCTTCTACTAAAGCACGAGACTTCAGTTATTTCTGTTGTTGAATGAATGATGTATAAAGCAAAGAAACAGAGCACTAATTTTTAATGTGGTTGGAAGTGATTAAGTGGATTTATTCCTGAATAAATAAGTTCAACACCATTCATCCCAAACTGATTTGATATTTAAGACTCAGAGTTTAAAAACTTAGTGCAAAACCCCAACGGATTAGAGACTTAATCACAAGCCTGAAACGTCTGCTTTGTTTGTGTCAATAAACCTTGCTTATAAAGCTTTATTTGTGATTCTGCGTTTCACAAGGCAGCAGTGTTTACTTATCGCTTAAGTAGATAATGAAGATTCATTTTATGTGTTGCTTTTGGTGATTAAAAGCGTATTCATCAATGCCATGTCAGGCGGTGCTCCAGCCTGGGTGAAAGCCTATCCTTGCACAGATGTTTACCACAAAGGTCAGAGAACATGCCGTGTTTACATCAGTGGGTTTAGGATGGACATGTTTGGAATTGGAAATGCTGCTGTAGGCTATGACTTTAATCAAATTACCTTTTTTCCCCCAGTTCCCTTCACTCTTAACGTTCTTTTTGTCCTCGAAGATTCAAAACAACTGCTGCCGAGCGCCACAGAGCGTATGTCACTTCCTGCCTCAGGGTGAACATGGCCTCTCCACTTCCTCCCTTATTCATTCCAGAGGAGAGCTCCCAAACACTGCTCCATCCAAGCGAGCAGAGGGCCATGTCTCAGCCTGGAGGCTCTCTAGAAGGCATGCATTTTGTGATTTTGGAATAAGATATGTAAATGTGGAAAGGCCTGTAGAGTGTTTTTGAAGAGGAAAGTTACTCAGCAGCTGCTTTTTGTAACTGTGTCTAAAGTCATTCCTTTTAATTCTTGGCAGGAGATACAAAGCGGGGCTGAGAGGAGAGAAAGGGAGAGGCATGGCTTATGGGAAATGGAATGATAGCTCAGACCAAAACAAATTGTTTCTGGTTTCACTTGGGCCCGACCCTATTATCAGGCTGAGTGTCAGATCAGACAACTGCTGGAGCGGAGACAGTCCAGATGGAAGAGAGAAAGAAAAAAACTGACCTCTTGGAAGCAGTTTGCACTTGTACGAGTAGAAACGCAGTCTAAGGTTTAAAATTTAAAGTTGTAGTCTGTGTGTTTGTTTACCAAAGAGGGCCAGTAGGTTGAAGGTCAGGTCTAAGGCCACAGTCCAAACTGTGGGGGAAGGCTGAGTTTACCTCTGAGCTGCGGACATAAGGGAAAAGTGAAATCCACTCACAGATCCTAATGATGTTTTCTTTTGGGGTGAAAAATCTAAACATGTCCATCGCTCAGTAACGTGACCCCATGTGGGGTCGCAGTCTGGTCACTGCAGGAAAGGCTTGTCTTTCAATCAGTGACTCTTAAAACAACACATATGCAGCCTTAAACTACAAAAGAGTGTATCTGCATATGCAGGGGCAAAAAGCTATACCAAATAATATTGTTGTAGAGAGAAGTCACCTTGACAGGGTTAAACACACACACAAAAAAATAAATAAATAAAAAATAAAAAGAAACTGAAAAAAATGTGATGACAAGAAAGCTACAGCGTTGTTAGCTTGTCATGGGCGTCTAATTGTTCCCAAAATGTCACTCATGCTGAATTAGCCAGAGCACCTGCAGACAGAGATGCTAAGGCTAGTGGCAAGATAAAAGGTGGAGGACTGGCTTTGTTTAAAAATCAGAGATGGTGTAACCCTGTTCATATTATTGTCAAAGAGAAGATGTGCTGTACAGACATTGAACTGTTGGCAATTGGTTTGAGATCATACTACTTTCCACGGGAATTAAGTCATAAAATTATGATTCATATAATAACAATTGTTGTTTACATATCACCCAAAGCAACAGCTGAAGTTTCATGTGATGTCATCTATGAATCTGTTGCCAGGATACAGACTCAACATCCTGAGGCACTCATAATAATCTCAGGAGACTTCAATCATGTCACCCTCTCCTCCCACCTGAATGGATTCACACAGTTTGTTAACTGTCCAACCAGAGAGAATACAACACTTGATCTGCTGTTTGTCAATGTGAAGTCAAAAATTTAACAATATCATATAGCAGACAAGTTTACTTGAAGCAACGTACAAATACAGGCAAGAATTTCTACAAAAACTTTACTTTACAGGTCCTCAAATTTCATTGTAATTAGGTAATAACTGCCTTTTATTTTATTTGAAATTTTCCTCAGATTTCATGGTGCTTGTAAGCAAGTCACAACTGGTTGATTGACTGTTTTGTTCAATTTCTTTGAAATTTCCCTCCAAACTTCAAAGAAAGTGATTTACCAATTGTGTTTAGAAATTATTTTTAAAATGGATATTCTGATTTTCACCCAGTTGTCTTTACGAAGATGAGTGGTCAAGAAAGTCCCATCAGCAGCAAAAGCAATCATTTCTTTGATTTTGATGAAGGAATGTGCAATAACCTCCATAATGTTTCAAAGTGAATCACTGTTTTTTCCCAGCCTTTCTTCATTACTATCTGCACCTTTCTTCTCTTCTTTGAACTCCTCTAATTGCATCATTACACCATGTCTTCACTTCCTCCTTCTTACCCCTCTTGTGACACCTCCTCCTGACTCATGGTGATACCTAGGTGGTGTTATTATGGCTACCGAGCGGAGCATTTTGGGTGAGGCCCGCTCTTTGTTGTTGACAGGATAGCAGTGATTAACGTGCCTTCTCCTGACCCCAGTTGTAGCCTGCTCCCTGGGCCCTCCCTCCACGGTCCCTGCTGCTCCTGATGCCTGAACCTGCAGCCCTGGAGACACCCTCCCTCCTCTCTGAAAGTGTGTGTTTGTGTGCACATGTGCCCTCCTTTGTATGTTTGGGAGGCAGTAATGATGTGTAAGAACAGTGGGGGGATTTGTCTAGGTTGTTTAATTATCAGCTAATCGCTTCCTATAACTTTATAGTGTTTCCACTGTTTTATGGAGAACAGCTCCAGCCAATCCTTTTTTTTTTCTTTCATATGGAATTTGCCTAAATGGTGTGATGTCACCCTTCCCCACCCCCATCCATCCAAACGGCCTCGGGGCACCATAGACAAGGAAAATTAGAGGGAACTTTCACATAAAAGACAAAGACTTGGCTGCTTTCAAACTGAGTCAGGTGATGTGAAGGAAAACAGGTATCCACCAGCCGGGTTCATTTCTCCTGCACAAAAGAGACAAATTCATTTTTAATAACAGTAAAAATATACTGGAAGTTATTTTCCGGACAGGCACTGTAATCAATTCCTCTTTAGCGCAGCTCACTGGAATGGAAGTTGACCACAAAGCCTGCGAGTTAGCAAACCGCATTAAAGTGGCTGTGTTGAAGGGATGTTGGATTAAAGAACAGGCCTTTAGGGAGCCCTGAAACCACCCACTGTTTCTTGTGTGTTTCGACTGTTTGTGGGTGGAGATGTGCATGAAAGGTGTGTGGATGCAGACGTGTCTTAACACTGAGAGTCTGCACGCTTGAACAACGCTTGAAACTTACCACAAAAAGCTGCACGCCTGCTTACCATGACTTCAACCCCCTGACCCAACCTGAGCTTCATTTCAGGACAGAAAACAGGAATTAAGAGCACAGCTTTCTGCTTTTACCTTCGCTACTGAGTATCTGTCTCCCTCTCGCTTGCTCCCTTCTGTTCCTTCACGTCCCAGATATAATTATAGCTGTCCGAGGGATGATTATATGTTTACTCTGGAAGCTGGCCGACTGCCTGTCCCCAGTCCCCAAGGAGCTGCCTCTCAAAGGGGTTCCTCTTGAAAAGCACCACAAAAAGTGGCAAACGCGTACAGGAGCACATACTAAGAGCCGTAACAAACGAAGAGAGAAAGTGGGTGTGTTTTTCATGTCCTAATATCACTTTAAACTACTTTATCCTACTCAATTTGGTCCTTCGCTTTCCCTCAAACAGGGTTGGTGAGCAGAATCTGGCACAGGAGCAGAAGGCTTGGTGAAAGCTGGATTGAAGGTTTTGGGAATAGAAAATGAATGCCTTAAAGAGAAGACAATACATTTAAATTCGCAGACAACAATCAGGGTAACATGTTTCAGAGATAAATGATATTTTTGGAGGACAATGAACTAAGCATAAATAGCCTTTGTTATCTGCTCTGTTAAGCATGTGGAAACTTTTAAGACGGCAAATTGGTCACTATGTAGCCACGAACAGCCTCTGTATGACTTATTTCTAGCAGCCTATCATTAGCAGAATTAATTTAGATCATTTTCATGAGTTAAATCATAGCTTTGCAGTCCACACCTTGACGCAGAGTGTAGTTTAGGTGTCAGCACGGCCAAATGAAGTGTATTTTAAGACTGGAGGCAGAATTTGCAGACCACTTGTTCAGGTTGCCTAGCAATACCTATTAATCTCTCCAAGGCTGCTATGCATAAAGGTCCTTTTAGGCCTGGCAAAGGTCATCATTCCACACCTAATTAACACTCCACACACTCATAACCAAATGCATTTTCTAAGCACAGAATCATCAAGCAGCAGGTTTGAGGATACAGTAGAATGCAAAGCTGGACCCAAACATGTGCTTATGTCATGCTTTGACTTGTTTACAGTTTAGGTATGTCAGCAGGCAGGCAGGCGGACCTGACCTGTAACTGTTAGTTGACTAGTAATCCTTGGGAGTTTGCAACAGCTAATCACCTCGCAACATGCACAGAGCTGTGGGCCAGTTTGACAGGAATGAGAGCGAAAGAACACAAAGAAGCAAAAGCAGGAAACTCAGATGCTGCTATCGGATCTTTTTTCCAACATTGTGTAAACAAATTGAATAGTTTGTTGCAGAGCACAGGGAGGGCGGAAGGACAAGCTAATAGCTGACTTTGCAACATTATTTTTGTTGAGCTGTGATCATGAACATGTTTGCCTGAGGGGTCCACAGAGTACATGTTGGCCCAAGAAAGGTTAAAAAGTTGGATGCACACAGCTTGTATATTTGTGGATGTTTGGTTGTAAACTGCTCTTGGTTTCCAGTTACCTAATTTCCTGAATGAGAACAAATGAATAAATACACACTCACATAAAGAGACTGTGGACACGCTCTGGTTTTAGAGCCATAATTCTACCTTGCTACATTTTGTCTAACACACATCAGTTCTCAGAAAAGCTCTCTCACACACACACACAGATACTTCTAGCTGCAGACATGCTGAAGCCCACGCATCCATGCTCGCCTCACTGCTGTCCTTGTAATGGGTGGTATCAGTGCTCCCTGAGCCCAGGAAGCACGATAAAAGCCAGGATAGTGCACTTTTATCTGCTCTGCTGAAAGTCAGCCATTGACACCATGCACTTTAGAGGAAGTATCACTCAGTAGGAGGACCCTTCTGTCCTCTCGTCTCCACAGTGACACTCGGGTTCTCTCTCTATAGCAAAATCAGAAACAGAGACGTATCGACAGTCGCATTGACAGCTATGCTACATGATTCTGTGGTCTGTGTCAGATTAGGTTAAGGAGTTGGTCAGGAACTCTACTTTTCTGTTTCTGCTAAACAAATGCTTATAGAAAGTACTGGTGTAAGCCAACTTTTTATAAACTTTAATCACTTTTCTTTTCCTCACTTCATACTCTAATGGTCAAGATATAAGTCCTGATTTAAATCAATCATTTGAGGATACAAAATCAGATTCATAATCAGCCAATGAATTTGTGATTTTGGTGGAAAACAATAAATACTTTGTAAAATTAGCCTTCACAATCTACACAGTAAGTGTCATGGAGGAGCTGTGCACCTGTGCAGGAGGATGATGATAAATAACTTGAACATACAGGTTAAATACAAAGTGCAATGTGAGCAAATAACAGTCTAGTGTGTCACTTTATCACATAAAGACTTATGTTTGGGTTTTAAACATCAGTTAACTTTGTGTTAAACTTCCAAATTTCAAAATATTATATAATTGAAATAAAATATTTGGCTATGTAAGTAAAAAATCTCTCTGATCTGTATAATAAGTTTGTCAGTCAGATTTAGAGTAAATAGATGTTGATGCACACATATATCCAATGCCACCCCTACACACGTTCATGGGCCACCCCACTTAGAAAAGTGTGGACACGCCTCTGCTCACAGCGTGATGAGTTAACTGCACATGGCTGCTTTATGACAGATAATATCAGAATGAGAGGAGATGAGGTGAGTTTTAATTCCCTGTTTTAGAGGAGAGTGTGATATGAGAGGTTTATGTACAGTACTGGGCTCACACTGACTGACTCCTGGCTCACACTGACTCAGTGTCTCCCTCTCAGCCTCTTTATCCATCCTAACTGGTTGTTTTCTGTCAGCATTGTAGTGAATTTAATTCTTTTGCAATCACCCACTTCACCAACGGCAACCCCAACAAAACAGTCAATCACAGGCAGTGCCGACTTTTTACCAGCAGACAAAAGGAACAAAACCATAGTCGGTGGGTCCGTCCACCATAATTTGATTGCTGACAAGTGAGGGGGAAAAAGGTCTGTCAGCTTAGCGACGATACCCAACAAAGGGCAATCTCATTGTAAACGTTGTAGCACTCAGATGCTGGATGATGGGGTGCTGGACAATGGGACAGCAGGTGGCGCTGGGCATGGCGAGGAGCCTCCCTGTGGTTCTCCACCAGAGTAATGACAGCCTAAGTGCCAACAGCAGGTGTCTCCCATTCAACTCAGGGCAGGTTAATAAAGTTTCTCCCTGAAAGTCAATAAACAAGAGCTTGTTCACACACTGGCTAATTGTACGTTCTCTCTCTCTTTCTCTCTCTCTTAGTCCCTATCTCCATCAGTCTTTCAGCCTCTCTCTCTCTCTCACATCTGAAGTTTGGGTGGAGAGGGCAGAAATGATAGAAAATAACAGAGAACTGCAGACACTTCAAAAGTTTGAGACAGAAGTAGGAAAATCCAGGTTACCAAGAACTCTTACAACATAATCTTGCCTAACGGTATGATATGAGCGAGTTAATCCAGCCACTTCATTTGTCTAGACAGGGATGGTACCTTTTTTTTTTTAAAGAGACATGATATTATCCTTATGAAACTTTTCTGCTTTAGCAACCTTTAAAAACACAACAAACACAACAAACACAACATTGTTGCAGGTTTGACTTCAAAAGCTGAGACAGAAGTTAGTCCCTTTACTCTTTCCTTCACATATTCAGTATTAATGGTGTCCTGTTGATATCTGACAAAACAAAGGAATGGCACTATCTGAATCTTTCTTATTATTTATTGCAAATTAGATAAAATTGCAATAATGTCTGCTGCAATATTCTGATCAAAGACACTGCAACATTTCTTCAACCTGAAAGGTGTCAAAATACAAGATACAACTTTTGAAGCCAAATTATAATTGTTATAAACCACCTTTGCCAAAGCAAAGTAAGTGTTGATAAGTGGCAAAAAATGACAGGAAGTAGCAATAAATATAAGATTAAGGATGCAAAAATGGTCAAAAAGTAAGAAAAATTGGCAAGACAATAGGGGTAAAAAATGTGAAAAAAGGCAGGAAGTAGCAAAAAAATGACCCAGAAGTGGCTAAAAGAATTGAAAAGTGACTAAAATGGGTGAAAAGCAGTCATGGGAAGCAAAAATTGGATTTAGTGCACAGAGATGAATACATACTTTTCAGAAGCCTGACATTTCTGTTTAAAAATCCTTTTTATTGGCTTCTGTAACACTCTAATTTTCTGAAACACTGAATTTGGGTTTTCATTGCCTGTAAGCCATTAACATTTTAAGAAACAAAGGCTCAAAATATCTACTATATGTATATTTAGTCCATATGATATGTGGGTTTCATTTTCTGAAATGAGTAAAAAATCCTCAGATTCTCCTTCATGTTTGAACTTTTCTTAATCCAAACAAGAAAAGTTAAAAGAAAAAAAAAAGATTATCTCCTTCAATATAGCAAGAGATATCAAATTTGTCATATGAATCAAAATCGCTCCTATTTTCAAAATCACTTATCAAATACAGTTCTCTTTTTAATAATTTGGTGATTTATTGGCTGTGTTTGCTTTACAGCACATAAAATGGGGAACTGAAAAATAATCGAGAAGTACATTATTTATACAAACCATTCAACCCTACAAGCTAGTTTTCACACTGACTTGATAAAAATGCAACAACTGTCATGGGAGCATAACTTTCTCTTGGTTTGTCTGCCATCATCTTGCTAATATTACACTGTTGCTTTAAAAATGGGCTTGTGATGTCATCCAACATGGTTAGTCAACAAAGAAGACTCCTCACTGTGGGGGGCATGTGTGAATGAACAACTTTGAAAATTTTCTTGAAAATTTAAAGAGAGTATAAGTGAAAGAAGCCTTATATTTATCAGAAAAGTGTCTTTGCTGTTGGCTTAGACTTTGAACTTCGTCAGATCAATGCATTTTTCTCATTTCGTTGAGGTTTCATTATCTTTAATAACACTTCCAACCACAGCCAGGTGAGGAACAGCTTGTGATCGTCCTCAAGGTCTGAACAGAAAGCTTGTAAAACCAAAGAATATTGCAAATGCAACAGAAGACGAATGGATCAGTCAACTTTTGCAGTGAGGGATGATCAGGGTGAAGATCCAGATGTTATTACATGGCTCAAAGGTCAAATGTGCTACATGTTCGTCGAGCGGCTCAAACACTCCACTTCCTTTAGTTGCACAGCATGGAGAGGAAATATCTGCATCAGTCTAACATATTTCAATCTCAGTGCCATGTGTTCTATCTTCAACAAGAGCCGAGTAAACATCTCCTTATGTCAAAGAAAAAAAGGGATCACAGCAGCCAGGAAAGTTGGTGGAAAAGCTTTCACAGAAAAAAGAGAGAGAGAGAGGGAGCGAGGAGGGATGGAAGAAGGGGGGAAAAAACCTCTTTCACCACAACCATGCAGCAAATGAGTTCAGTGCAGTGAACCTGTCCTCGTGTTCCTGGTTTGGGCAGGCAGCGAGCTAAACGGGGGAACATGAAATGATATCTCAGCGCATTTATCTTGATAAGGGCAGAGGATGTTGAGGCGTAATAGGAACAACATGGCTGGTAATGAGAGGAACACGGCATGATGGAGGAGTTGACATGGATTACCAGCATTCCTCTTGATGGGGTTTTATGGAGAGGAAAAAAGAATAGAGCTCCCTCGTTTATTTGATTTGAGAGGTTGTGGTTGTGGAAGGAAAAAAAATAAAGCTCAATAAATGCATGTTTCATCAGGGCTAAATATTTCCACCCCGTGAAAAAATGCCGGAAAGCAAACACAAGCCAGATTGTGGACTAGTGGTAGGACGATTGTGGGTATTTGTTTACATGTTGCTCTGTGTGTGTGTGTGAGTGCGTGCATGTGTGTTACTTAGCAAATAAATACCCTGGCTAACCACTCTCCATGGCATAGCAGGTGCTTCCAAAACAATGCTCACTCAATGTGACTGTTTACCTAAGCTGCTCCCTGTGCTTTTATTTTGAAGAGTTTCACAAATAACAGAGCAGTAGAAGATTGATGTGAGTGGGTGGATCTTAAGATCTAAGTGGAGCACATTCAAAAATTATCTTCTTACTTCTTTCAAATCTCATACTTTCCAATTACTTTAACAAAAGGTGTGGGGTTAGACGTAAACAAAGATACAACTCAAGAGTAGGGCTGGGCAATTAATCACAAATTGGATTCAATCATAATATGACCTGTTGCAGTATTCTAATTGCAGACAGTACAATATTTATTTCACCTGAGTCAGAATACCAGATAAACTTTTTTGCACTTGATGTTTTGTGCTCTACACAAGTGATAACTAACCCTGGTCAATATAATAGCATGACTTCTGAAAACTACCGTTGCAAGAGAAACAATTTAAGTTCTGAAAAGTGGCAAAAACAGCATGAAGTAGCTAAATAAGTAGGTTTAAGGTGCCAAAAATGGTCAAAAGGCAGCAAAAATTGCCAAGAAAAGTGGGAGAAAACTTAAGAAATATTATGGAAGTGGCAAAGAACGGTCCAAAAGTGGTGAAGAAAGAGTGAAAAGTGATTAAAATGGCCAAAGAGAAACAAAAATTGGCAAGAAAATTCTAAGAAAAATAGAGAAGGTCGCAACAATGGAGAGAAGGTGACAAAAAATGATGAAAAGTGGCTAAAAAAAAGTAGCTAAAGGCACAAGGAATGGTGAGAAAATTAGGAGGACACTAAAAAATTGTCAGAAAGAAGCAAAAAGAGGTGGGAAAAGCGTCAAAAAAGCCAAAGGCAACAAAAATGGCAAGAAGTTGGAAGAAAACTTAAAATATAGTCAGATGATAGCAACACTGGGGGGAAAAATGACAAAAAAAACAGTGGAAATTGGGAAAAAATGAGCCATAGAGGTTACACAGAATGTTGCGAAAGTTAGGGGGAAACATGAAGAGTAGTCAGGAGGTAGAAAAAAGTGGTGGAAAAAAGTGAAAAGTGACTAAAATGGGCAAAAAGCAGTCACGAGTAGCATAAAGAAATGTCATGAGTTATTGTTGTGTCATAATTAATGTAAATGTTCACTTCCTTTGATTTGTTTGGTTAAAAACACATAAGATTGGGGAACTAGAGATAACTGCACAAAAAAATTGCACTTACCATGCAGGGGTAAAAAACTACAATTATATTATTTTTGCAAACCGTTCAGCTCTACTCGAGAGTGTGTTCACACGTCCTATTGTCAAGGCTTAGTCACTTTCTTTTTCTGCTTTCACACAGCCAGCAGCTCCCTCACATATCTGGAATGACTCACATTTCTCCTTCACCCCTTCTTTTTAATTATTCCACATCTCATTTTCTGTTCCAAACTCCACATTTCACCCCCCCCCTCCCTCCTCCTCCTCCCTCCTCCTCCTCCCTCCTGACTCGTCCTCTCTGCTGTGTCACTGTCGGAAACTGAAGTGAGATCAAGAGAAAGCGCAGCAATGTAGGATTCTCCTGTTTCACCCATCTGGACTCTATTTTGTTTCCTTTAGATGTTATCTTTTTGTCAGAGCGCTTTGAAATGAAACAATAAAGATGAAGCAGAGAAAGCTTGTTATGTGAGTGGATTAAAGTGTTTAAAATAAACAGGGTTTGTAACATGAGAGCGGTTAATTTTCTCAACGCTACATCACCAGTGCCTGGTCTTTATTTCATAAACAGGATTAGATAGCACTCAGTGTCATCACTGATACATGTTTTTCCCATGCTCCCTGACAGCAGCACTGGTTTACAAAAACAGATTCATGTCCAGAAAGAGGTGGGATGAGATTTTATCCCACTGCCTGTCTGAGAACAGAAGCTCTAAGTGAAGTTAGAGGGGGAAAAATGGATTTTAAAGGGGGGGTGAAACTGCAGAGTATTGTTCATCGATGAGGCTGAGATTTTGATGTATGAGATACAACTTAAACATTAAGCTTTTCAAACTACAAGTTTGTTACTATAGAAGAGTCTGAAACTGAACAACCACATGCTGAAAAGTCAAGTTTTTTGAGCTGGAGTGTGAGAACATTAACAGCTGACGTACACCTGGAAAAGTTTTCATGTAAAGCAGCAGGAAACATGGAGGGAATCTTCCCTGTCAAATATTCACAGGGCTTCACTGCTTTTTTTCATACAAACCATAACAGGCGACACGTGACAGGATGGAAAAAATACCCAAGGTTTAAGTTATTTTTCAGACGAGAAACCCAACGCTGTCTGCTCTTGTATAAATTTGAATATGGCATCAATATGTAAGAGATAATGAATTCTGATTGGATGATTACACAAATTACAATCTCAACTGGGTGAGCAGGATGTAATTTGTCCAACACCAACACTCATGGTAAAGTTATTATGTAGCATTTGGCAACTTACAGATTCACTAACTGACTCTGTTGTTGGTAGTGTCTGGATTGCAGGACAAGATGTTGTTCCTCTTCCTCTTAGAGATGGTTGGGCCCCTTTACTTTCAAGCAGTAAGTTACATTTGGTGGTATTGCTACGTTCTGGGAGCACCTTACCTATTTAAGCAGAAAGATAAGCCAGAATTCTTTGCCTGTATTTGATATCACCAGTGTTGAGCAGGAACATGACATGTAACAGTTAGAATAACACTTTCACTAGAAATGAGTAGTGTAACAAATTGCTTTTGAAATTCCAGTAATAATATCACAGTTACTCACCCAAGAAGCAACTTGTTACTCCTTTAATGTTGTTATTAACCCAAGAATGATTTACAACACACAAAAATCTGCAGATAAATATCACCCCTCTCATCAACCCAGCAGTAGGGCAGCTCAATTCACGGTTGCCAGGTGTTCAGGTTTCTTGCAAAAATTAGCATCTAAATAGGCACTGCAAGTGGTAGTGTTTTCAGCCAATGAGCCTGTTTTTTTCTTTCATTCATACCTGGCAACCCTTTCTAGTTTGTAAAATGGAGTGTTGCATGTTTACGTTCAGCGGCTGGAAATATGCCAATTATTGAAAGGAGCAATGACTGGAACATGGCTGTTAGATGTGACTTGTGTCCCAGTATGAGGTCTCTTTCAACTTAAATCAGCTTAGACTAGATTCAAACCTTGCGTCTCATCCTCAGTTGAATCAGAAGTGTATTTCAAAGGCTTATGACTTTGATGGATTCATAGGCTGCAGAAAAAAACACACCTGCTAGCAATTTCACAGATGACATTCACACAGAAGCCATGTGCAAACTCAGAGTCACGAGGAAAAATGCCAATAATAACTAGAGGGGGGGGCTCGCATTTTCTTCCAGCAAATGCGGGATGTTGAAATGCTGAGCATCACATTTCAACATGCTCGCCTTTCCTTGCAGAAAAATGACATCATAGTGGGAGGACCAGGTCACTGAGTTCAGCTCTGCTCCAATTAATAAAAACTTATATTTTTCCACACTTTTCATTTCCAAGAAATCTCAAAGTGCGAGCACATCGTAAAAAGGGAACACAGCCACACAGGTCAGCAAGAAGCTGGTGGAAATCAGTTTAAAAAATATTGTCAAGTATCCATGGCATGGCAGCCCTGGTGAACATCTGGCAGGCAAACAAACATATCACAAGACAAAAAACGCTAAGACAAAATAAATATAAAAAAGTGTGGACTGGAGAAGCAACACACAGCGCCAGCATCCTCTCCTATGGAAAGATAAAGACCAAAACACTAGATATTACGTATGATTTGGTGGTCCGTAGTGTTGCGTTTGCCACTGAGTCTTTATTTGTGTTTTTTAGAGGGGGCAGAGCTCCCAAAAAGTCTCTTTAAGTTTTCAGGAGAGCATGTGTAAAAGAGGCTAAAGCGAATCAAATGACAAGGATTAAAACATTTAAATATTTACAGCAAATGTACTGACTTTTTTGTACTAAACATGTTCACATATTTCTCATTCAATCATTTAAATAAATCAGAATACAGACATTTTCTCCTCTAAGTGGACCAAGTTTTACTCTGGGTCTGAATCCCAACCACGTTAACAAAGAGGATATAAAGTTTTTGTTTTCGTCATGATTTCTGATAGCAAGTTGAAAGAAGGTAACGTGATACCTCATATATTATCCCCATCACCTCCAGCTTAATCACCAATTCAATGGCTACCATGTTTCTCAAACTAACCACTATCATTTTTCCCTTCTCTCTCTTTTTCCCCTCTCCATCCTTCTTCCTCTGTGTGTCTCAGCCCTCATTTTATCCTTCTCTTTTTTTCTCATTGATTTCCTCCAATCTGCCCCACAAAGACTGAGCCAGAGCACCTGCAAGCCCTCACTTTGAAAGATGTTGCAGGCCCCAAGAATGCTCGCAGTAAACACACCAGCGCTGTATTTATAATAAATCAGCTTTATGGCCCTCTGATGGAGGTGATATCAGGGAAATTTATGCTGAGAGACCTCGCCGTGCTTAGCAAAACAGCTGCGTGATAGCACTACAGACCCCCCCTCCTCCACACCCCCGACCCCAAACCTTCACCACAAACTTAACCCCACCTCCTCGCATACACCGCCCCACTCCGCCTTGCCCCACCCCAGCGAGCAGCCTGGTCTGACTGGGGTTAGAGAGCACAGCACAGTCTTCCTCCCTATGTGGCGTGGCCTGCGGTCCCTGGAACAGTAAAGTCCAGACTGAAATAGAGTGTGGGCAGGGTGGCGGTAGTGGGTAGCAGTGTGTGTGTGTTTGTGCAAAAGTGTATGTGTGTGTCTGTGGTTGTGTGTATGAGCAGTCATATGTGTATTTTATGTAGGCTGGGTTGCACAAATAGCAGAAGCCTCATGGAGGGAGAATGAATGAGAGTAGGAGAGTTTTGAGGCAGACTGAAGATCGTAGTTATCTCTGTTTTTCTAAGTGAAGTTGACATTCTCTTTGAAAGTCTCTTTTTTCCCCAAACTTTATCATCTATCTCCTTGAGAAAGTACAGTCTGACAAGATAAACAAGTTTAGGGATTACATTTCTGGTGTTTTACAAATACCATGAAACTGAAAGAATATTTTGCTTGTTCGCAATAAGTTATATTTGATTGTGTTACTCTCTTCAGGAAGCTTCCTGCCTTTTCATGTACATAAGTGTGACGCCAAAGCCTGTAACGGGCAGAGCACACCTCCCATCACTTTCATGTGCATTTATGAAAAGCCAAGGCAAAGAGAGCAACAGCAAAGACCCATAATGCAATGTTAAACAGGGATACAGACAGAGCCTTTGTCCATTCTCTGCGTTCATTTCATCCGTAGTTCTGCACATTTGCCCAAAGCTTACAGATATGGACCAAACAGAGCAGTAGCACTGGAAACTGTGGGGGCTATTGTTGCTGTTACTATCCAAGATGTGGCTTTAGTGAGACAGGAAGAACAAATAATGGCAGAACTTTTTGAAGAAAAAATGCAACGTGTTTAACTGCCACCACCTCCTATGAGGCTGCCTCTGTTTTTGTCTTTTACGGAACAGGTACATTTGCAATACTTCCTTCACAATTATAATCTTCGTTTTTGAATTGGGTGTTGTTGTTGTTGCACTCTCCTCAGTGACTGTGCCATGACACAGGCACCCCCAACTCCTGATCTTTTTCTCCTCCCGCATGTGCAAGTCTTCAAGTTTTTATTGTTTTAATGGTTTTTTTCATATTGCTTATCTGCTGGGGTGTTTTTCTCCTGATCCCAAACTGTGCCCCAACTTAGGGGCCTAATCTGGTATTTGCTCTTTTTTTCCCCCTCCTCACTCCTCTTGTACTCTTTTCCCTCTAATGAAACGGGGCGCTGCACAGAATGGCAACCCTGCAGTTTTCCCACTCCTGTCCTCCCCATGTTGTGTCTCTGTCTTTTTTATGTGTCTTGGACAGGATGTAACTAGAAGGCAAATTTTGTTGCTCTGAAACATGCAATAGAAAATAAAGTGAATCTTGAATCTTGAAAGTGAATATTTTCAGACTTAAACCTTACAGTGACACCTTATAAACATACGTTTGGTCAAAGTGAGCTTAGAATATTTTGCAATGTTAGACACACACACACACACACACACACACACACACGGTAACTTTCATAATCATCCAGCCTCCTCCAAGAAGCCCAGATGGTTCTCCTCTCATGTTCTCGTGAACAAATCTAAAAGTGATGATGTCACAGCCATGTTTGCGTTGTACAGTTTCACCTTACAGCACCCATTCCCATCATTCCACCATGAATGGTGACCACCCGCCATTATTTGGTTTTGAGCAGATGCAGGTAATAACAACAGGGGCCATAGCCTCGATGGTTTGAAGTGTTCTTACGAGCTCTGAAACGCTGTGGATTTACACATAATCAGGCACCGAAATAAACGGCGTAAACATTGAATTACTGTGTTTTCCTCTGATGTCATCTCTTGCCCGTTTAGCCAAGATGGGTGCAACAGCTTCTGTAAATGTTTGTTGTCCTTTTGTCAACAACCCCATGTGAGGAGCCCTGGTTCAGCATGTTGCCTATTTGGTATCAGGATGAAATAACACACAGGTGGATGGTGCAGAACATGAGGGAGTCCTACCAGCTAATGGAATACTGCTGAGAAACATAAGATACTGGTACAATCTTCCTCCCAATCCTTTACCAAAGTGCTCTCGAGCAAGATACATATCAATTACACTGCACAGTGGTTGGCAGAGAGCGGATATAAAACCTCCAGGCGTGAAAGCCTCCAGATGACTGAGTGGAAGCAGGAAATTACAGGAAAAGGTCACATATTTAAGGTTCCTCACAGCCATGTTTAGACAGAAAGCTTAAAATAAAACACATGGATGTTTGTGAGTGGTTAAATGTACCAGTGAAAGAACTGAATGTGATCCAGGAAGTCTGGTTGGTTTACTACTTAAGATTTAAGTCTTATTGAATGCAAATACTATTTCTCATTTATGTTTGTATGTTCACCAGCTGTGTGCAATACTTGATTTGGATTGGTTAAAACCCCTTAGTAACGCTCAATAGCTTTCTGTATTAAAAGTCATGTCTGGAAAAATTTGATCACTCATGTCATAAAAATCATCCCTCAACAGGATTTACCTCTGCCTGTTGACACTGTGGCAAAAACGCCAATTTCTGTTTGAATTGGCAAAAAAAGAAAAGAAAAGTTGAGTTTTCAAATGTTGGAAGGACTATTTCAGAACTAAAGGAAGGATAGTGCCAAAGGAAGAACTATTTCATAAATAAAGGAGAAGAATAATTAATGGACAAGAAAAGAAAAAGGGTTGTTTAAAGGGGGGCGGGTGGGGGTATTTTTTTTTACGCTTTTTACGCCGAAGAAGTACAAATGAGAGCTTTCTGAGCTCTTTTTGAGATTTGACCAGATCTTCAGGTCATCCCCTAAGGATATCCAGGGGCAGGCTTCAAACACCAGGTGCATAGCTCATAGCACCCGAGACGCTTCCAGAAAGTTGGCCAATCACAGGGAGGGTGTTTTTTTAGGCTGGGAGCCTTAAAGAAAGAGCAGCTTAAATGAAGAGTCTCAGACTGAGGATGAAATAAGGGTTTTTTTCAACACAAGTGTGAGGAAGAATAGGGATTATTTTGAGAGGTTACATGTTAGATAATGAATATATTAAACAAAAAAAAGTGGTGATGTGTGACCTTCATTTGTCCCCCTTAACTTTCGGGTGGTATGTGTCAGGAATTTATGTCATATAAATCTGTCCCTTCCTTTTTTCTCCATCCTCAAAAGTGTGACAGCCACTGCAAATAGAAGTCCTGATTAAAATTGAGTATTTTTCAGTGTCAAGCAGAGAAAGTGTAATCCCATACAGATCCCACAGTGTTCCTTTTGATTGTTTTTGTGCCCCATTTATATTTAAAGGCTGAAATGCACCTGGTTTTGACTTAGCAACCCTTCACATCACTGCAAAACAATGACCTCATGCCACTGTGCCCTTCAAAGTCAACTGTTTTGTATCATGCCATACGTCATGAGTGAACAACGCCAGATAAAAAACAGCTCGATAAAAGTTCTGTGGTGGCAGGAGAGACTTTGCTGTGGCTCTACACAAAGCAGCATGAGGAGAGATGGGGGTGTCTGACAAGTCATGGCTGTCCTCTCCCTCTCTCCCTTCCCTCTGTGTTCTCACCTCCTCTCCCCCGCTGAGGCCCAAGCTCCCTGGGCGTGGTTCAGTTCAGAAGTGGAAGGGGACACCGGCAGGGGATAACACAACAGATTTGGCAGCCAACCCAATCCCAACCACTGGGGTGTTTGAGCGGTTGCCATCGTGACCAGCGAGCTCCCGCAGCAGGGACCGGGCTTCCCGTTTTTCACACCTCCGACTCCTGAAGAGGGAGAGCAGCTCGAGATGGAAGGTGTTACCTACAGGAACAAAAAAGGACAGAGGGAGCAGAGGGCGGTTTACTCACACAGACTGTTTTCTTTCTGTATTTTTAGTCGTGTTCTGGTTAAGATCAAACTCAGGATAATATGTTTATACGTATCTTTTTTAGATCCTGCTCCCGGATATTCCCGCACATATAAACAAACAGAATCCTTCAAATGAGCTTTCAGATGCTGTTCAACGTAAGCCAAACCACTAAAGACAACAATAACTGGAATAACACGGACACATGCATCATTATGCTGGCTAATATCACTAAAACTGTGGTATTCTTATTCAACTCTTTTCCACCAAGAAGCTTTTATCCCATGACTTGGATATGAGATTATTTGGGTTTAGGTTTTTAGTAAAAAGGATCTGATGTTTATGTGCGTCAACACAGAAATGGCATATTTGGGTTTTCTGCATGATAAAGGGATATTGATGTGTGTTCAAACACACAGTCATAATAAATGAGATTTTCTTGTGTGGGAAAAAGGCTTTGAATGCATCTTTTTTTTATTCTGACAGACTGGAAAAGTGGGTACAAAAAAGGAAAAATCTGTTCAAAATCACTGTCTCTTAACCGAGCAGACCCCTCAGGAGTTTGACCAAATTTTCACCAAAGCGCACGAGTGTCTTGCATTAAAGTAGCAATAAAAAAAAACAACACAACCACTATTCATGCTTTTGACTTATAGTGAAATAACCAACCTTTTGTTTGTCTGTTTATTTGTTTCTTTATTTATTTTATTGGCAGTGGAAAGTTTGTGTCATGTCAACGGGCCCCGAGGACCAGCAATGAAGCTGAACAGGGGGGAGAAAAATGTGGCTTCAGTTAGCTGCATCCATTACAGTGTTTGTAAAACGAAAGCTGAGAGATCAGACTGTTTTCTCTCTGCACTTCAGTCTATTTTGGTTTGTTTGTCTGTTTGTTGAGGCAGAGGCGACTTTCATATTCTCTTGCACCCAAGACTATATTCTCTTCCGCCGGCTTTCAACAAGCATCTCCATTTGACGTGGGATTACAGGTAATATGACTAAACATGCTTTTAAGAGCTTCCCAGCATTCAACAACTTGAGTTACATCTGGCCTCGTAACTATCTGATTTAGGATCTGCTCTTACCCACCAGGTGCAGACGATTACGTTAACTAGATAGAATTAAAAAAGAGCCTGCAGATGAGTTCACAGATTAGATTCAGTTTAGCGCTGAGACAAAATTAAAGCAGAATCCTGGAACAGCTTTACATATGTTTGGCAAAGTCTACTTGACGCACTTCTTATTCACCAAACTTTAATAATAAAACCACAAAAGTGAGTCACACTGTTGTCATGGGTGATGCATCACTTTAGTATGACTATGCACTTTGCAGTTTATGTTTGGTAGACCCACACACACATGCACGCACTTCCGCTGCTGTAAATAATGAGTATAGAGTCAATCTCAGTGTGGAAATAGTCTCCAAAGGATGCACTATCCACTCTCCTTTGAGTCATGTTTGCTGAAATCTTCAAAGCGAGAAAATACAGGGCCTTTTTTGAAAAATGAAAGTCCACGGTTGACCTGTGTTGAAATGTTAGTAGGAGTTGGATTAAAAAAAGAAAAACAAGATAAATAAAGAATCACCACAATTTGAACATCTAACAGGATGACCTCCCGTCACATGTGCATGTCCGTGCGTGCACACACTCTACAGTGTGTTATGTTAGCATGCCTGCGTTAGTGTATGTGGGGTAAACTGTATCCCACCCCTGAGCTCCAGCTCTCAAATCAAGGCCCTGAAAGTAAACAGAGCACTGCCAGAGGACCTTGTTTATCAAATCTGCAATTGCACTCATAGAGCAAAATGACCTACAATTACAAGCCCAGCTAGAAATTAAGTTTTCAGTCAGCCATCCAGAAAAAGATCATAGGAAATTCTGCAAAAGGGAATTCTTCAGTAGTGCCCTCTTTTTCCTAAAACGCTACACCATCATGTCAAATATGTTCCATAAGATTTTGTCAGAGGGTTTATATAGCTTCCTTTCACACTAACACATGGTGGTTGAGTGTGTATATGTCACATCATGGTCATGTTTCTAGAATTTCCTCACAAAACAACCACAACAGGTTTAAACATCCAAGCATGAGAGCTTTGTTGCTACTGGCTTAGCCAACTTATTCCGACCACTCTTAAAACGTCAGCCGTTCCAGCAAAAGCAATTACATGCCCCTGCCCTGAGAGAGAAGTGGAGAGGTCCTCTCTTTAAAGTGTGTAAAATTCCCTCCTAGTTTAATTATGTGGTGCTGGGTGGAACCTGGAGGCTGTTCTCTGTTCACTCTGCTTCAACATTAGAGCCTTTTCCACGGCAAGAGCATGCAACATGTTGGTTCCCACAGAGGGATTGGAAGCATGGCGGGTCCCAAAGAAACCTGGGTTACAGCATTCCTGGATCTGTGAGCAAGAGCGGTGACCTAATCGCCTGACCACCTACCACTCCGTGCCAAATCCCAAGCAGCAGGCCAGACACCCCTGAGAGTAACATCCGACTGCACCATGAAATATTACATCAGGAGCGGGTCATTGGACACTGAGCCTGGGCTAGAACAGCTTTGCATGCTCACAAAAAAACAGGAGCTCTGATCAGACTGGATTTAGCCTGTGAATAAACCGTATCATCAAGGGAAGATTGTCACTCCTGGCAGCCGTATTACTAAATGTCGTAATGTTGCAGTAACTTCTATCCAAACTTTGAGGAAGAGGAAGCAGGATTTTTTTTCTGACTGATGAAAAAGTCTTGTAAACAACAGTTTGATACGTAATTTTACAGTCATGTAAAATTAATGAGCCATGTAACAGGATAAAAATTTGCCATTATAAACAAAAACGATGATCCAACTTTCTGTCAAGTATTTCAAATTGATGCATTGGCTCACTCAGGGAGAAACATGTTCACTGAACTCCAAAAATTTCTCTAACAAATGTCTCCTCTCATTCTGTAAACAGATGTTGTTCAGTGGGGAATTAACAAACAAAACTCCCTCTGGCAAATACAAGTTTGATAAACAAATTTTTCCTCCTATTAAACCCGATTGTGTAAGTATTATGGGTGTGTTGACATATAGGACGGACACATAATCAGTCAATATGTGGAGAAAAGCCGTAGAGTCAGCAAAAATGGATCTGGCTCATTGCCTGTTTACAGCCCCAAGTTTTAGACCTAGTTTTGCTCTACAGGTGGTGTAACACAGTTATTTACACATTACATACATTATTATATGTTGTGATAATACTATGCAATAGGACGACATTGATCAGGATATGTTAAAAACAGTTTGATACTCTACATCAGTGTTTCCCAACCTTTTCCAATCCAGGGCCCACTTTAAAGTCTCAAAAATGTTTGCAGCCCACCTCCAACCCAATAAGTGCGGACGCTTTGTAATGCCTTGTTAGAGCTTGATTTGTAACAAAGACCCAAATTGTAACAAATCCATTAAAATGTTATAATCTGGTTTTAATAAACTACTCAAAGGTCTTAAATTTGTTAGGACAGGATTTTGATAATTTTTTACTGATTTTATTTTATTTTTTGCTGGACTTTTCCAGAAGGAGATGTAGAGTGAAACTGTCTCACAAGCTGCTGATATAAATTATCTGCATCCTAGCAAGGTAGTCTGACTATGGGCCACTGTTTGCACGTTTACATTCAGATATTAATCAGTGAGCAACTTTATGTTTGATAAACAGTCAAAAAGTTAACTTGAATGAGTCTTATTAAGTGACACAGGCTATAATTTGGTTGTAATGCAGCAGGACCCTCAAACCATCAACCATATTCATGTGTTTTTGGTCTTAAATTTCATTCAAAGTGGCATCAAAAAGGTGTTTAAAAGTCTTAAATTTGACTTGCTGAAACCTGCAGGTACCCTGATGCCTAGCCCAAAACATAATAACCATTTACCCACAATGTAACAACTTAAATTGTTGTGATTACACTTTTGGTTCATACAACATTTGTTTTATTACATTTTAGGTTTTATTTCTTTTTCATTATTATTTTTATTACATATAAGGTCTTTGTCATATTTGGGCTCATGTCACAGATTGGGCTTTAACATGCTTTTCTTATATACGAATGTTTGAACATGTTTAATACTGTGTCAGTCCAGCTATGCTTAGTGAAATATTAACTAGCCTTATTATGTCACAGTTCAAACTTGAGCAACCACAGCCAATAACAAGCAGTTGTAGATCATCCCCACATTTCAGCGTCTTGTTTTGTCACATACCAACTAGAAATATTACAGAGTGAGACCCAACATGGCTTCTTAAACAAAATAAGGACGTAAGATTTTCTTAAAAATTTCCTCTTTAGCTGCATCCAAAAATATGCCAGCCAAATTGGTTTGGCTTTTACAGTTAGAAGCGTACTTTTCTTGGGAAGAAAAGAGACCTGTTGTGGAAAGTTACCAGCTGGATTTAAACTGAAATATCAGATTGAATATTTGAAACAGAGAAGTCTACAGCCTGCTACCACAAGCACGAATAACACTGCAGAACCCATGTTCAAATGAATCTCACTTACATCTTCATTTTAAGGCCAAAAAGACTCTAATAAGTCAAGTATTTGTTTCTTTACTCTGCCTCTGCGCTGTCATCGCCTCTCCTGTTGCCCATGGTTCGCCCACACAAGGGATGTTAGCATATTCTGACTGCTTGGAATTCCTTCCTGCTGTCTTGGGAGCACACACTGCATTTTAAAACTTGTTGGGCCCTTTCAAGTTTTATTTCAAAGTATGTTATTACATTCTTGCAGGAATAAAGGGTCCCTGGAGTGATTTACATACTCTATTAAATGTCAGGGTTTTTTAAAAGATGATCTGTTGACACACAGCTTATTGATAGCCTGTAATGAAAAGCCTGCTCTGGGAAATAAAAAGAGATGTTGTGATATAGGATGGAGGAGTGGTAGAAATGAGGGTAGGCTCCACCTCTGTGACGCCTTGTTGATGTCTCACTTCGTGGTGGTTTGTTGGGATGTTTTTGGCTGGTTTTACTTCATTTAAGTTATATGAGATTAAACCAATCATCTGAAATAGAATCAAAAACACAATAAGATGCATATCAGTATTTTTTTTCACATTTTGCTTTTCAGCTCCTGAGTTCGAGAAAGTGGCGCATGACTTAAAATCAGATTAGGGACATTTGATCTGCCAAATTGGCTTTTATTTAATTTTGTTCTATTCTGGTCAACTTCCATTTCGTCAGGTCTCATCTATTTTCTTCTCAAGCACCACTACATAACACTTGTGCAGTTCTCTATCACAGCACCACCACAGGAGAATTTATTTAGCTGCCTATTAGCCGGGCCTCTTGGGAACTGCGGTGTGCACAAAGTCAACTCCCCTCTCAGATTAAAGGAGTGTCTTCAAGTGCCAATCCACATGGTGATAAAAAAGCTTTTCAATCCATAGAGAAACCTTCCCAGTGTTACCTCCCTAGAGTCCCAGCATCAGGCGTTGCCCCACTCAGGCTACGTCTGGACAGTGTTGAGGGCCGAGTGTGTCTCCCTGCGCCCTGACAGAGGGAGAGACCTAAAAAAGGCCCACCTCCTCCTCATCTGCCACTCACTTGACCAGCTCTTTTTGATAGCATCTGGCAGGAGCAGGTTTGCAGCAGTGACAACAGGAACAGGAGATAGAGGAGCATTAAAGCCCTGTTACTCACACAAGGATGACGGGACTTCAGTCACTTATGCTGAAGTGTCAGTGATGATCTCGCTTTCTGAAGGGTCTGACGATATTTCCCTTTTTTATTTTGCTTTTGAACACAACTTCAAAATAACTCTTATCACTCAAACCTGCTTGGCTTCACAGGCCAAATACACTGCCTGGCCAAAAAAAGTCACCATCAAAAAAAAGGGTCACACACTCCAATATTTTATTGGAGCATATTTAGCTTTGATTACAGTGTGGCATTGTTTCCATAAGCTTCTGCAATGTCAAAAGATTTGGTTCCATCTATTGTTGCATTATTAATTTTTCACCAAGATCTTGTATTGATGATGGGAGAGTTTGACCACTGCACAAAGTTTTCTCCAGCACATCCCAAAGATTCTCAATGGGGTTAAGGTCTGGACTCTGTGGTGGCCAATCCATGTGCGAAAAAGGTGTCTCATGCTCCCTGAACCTCTCTTTCACAATTTGGGCCCATTCAATCCAGGTCATCTATGAATATGCCTGTGCCATTAGAGAAGAAAAAAATCCATTGATGGAATAACCTGCTCATTCAGTATATTCAGATAGTCAGCTGACCTCATTCTTTGGGAACATAATGTTGCTAAACCTAGACCTGAGCAACTGCAGCAACTCCAGATCATAGCACTGCCCCCACAGGATTGTACAGTAGGCACAAAGCATGATAGGTGCATCACTTCACCTGCCTCTCTTCTTACCCTGATGTACCCAAGACGATTGTCCCCCACCACCTTTCCAGTTTTTAATAATGCGTTAGACAGTTCTTAACCCAATATTAGTAGTTTCTGCATCAATCTATTCAGATGTTTTCTCTGTGATGCCAATGGTTTGACTCTTCTTAAACAGATGAACATCTTTTCCACAACCACAGGATGTGTCTTTGGCCATGGTTGTTTAAAAAAATGAGGAATTATTCATTGCACCAGCTGGAGTTAAATAACTTGGTACCAGCTGAAAGATAATAACCAATAGGAGGCTTGTACCTTTTGCTTAGTTTAATCCAGGTGGCAGCTTTTTTTTGGCCAGGCAGTGTATTTGTGTTGAAGAGGATCAGCCGCGTAACTTAGACCTATATTTGTTCAAGTGAAGAGGGTTACGAACAGTTGAGACGAGGCCAAAAGTGAGTTTCAACACAACTCCCCCGGAAAGGCTCAGACCTTTTCAACATCCATCCTTCTCCATTTTCTCTCTGTTTACTTTTCAGTTCATGAGTTTACATGCCAATTCCATTACAGGGATTAAAATAGTTTGTTCAATCCATCCTCAAACTCTGCTCCCCTTGTCCTTCTCCCTCCCTTAACCCCTCAAACCACCTACTTTCAGGCTCTCAGGTCCCAGGGCCGTGAGGGAGGGGGGGTTTCGGGACAACCAGAGGAGCGTAAGGCGGCCCAGCTGAAGAATGTTCCAATGAGATGTCCGAGCATTAGCGAGAGCTGAAGTTTGATCAATGGCTGCGGCGCGTGTCTGCACTAGCGAAACACTTCACAGAGCGTCTGAAAGAGAAGAAAGGGAAAATGAAGGTGTGTTTTGACATCAGGCTGAGGGTCACCTTTGAGCCACTGCTGCTGATTAAGGGCTGGTGTTCACAGGTGAGCGGCTCCGAGCAGGATTTAGTGACACAAAGGCACAGAGGTGAAATCAGCCGACTCTCCCGGCCAAAGCAGCAAACGCACCGCTGACCTCTCCCTCAAAAATGGCCAAAGGCATATGTCAGGAGATAAGTGAGCTCTGTGACCGTACTCTGCTCGCTCAAAGAAAAGTAATGGCAGGTGAACTTTCAGCTTTTTAAAGTCACTTTTCAAACAAAACCTTTGCACTAAAAATGGGAAAAAGTAGGACATTCCTCAGCAGGAAATGCTGTATTTGCATCTCAGGCAATGAGCCAGTCTTTGCTCAGACTGTGTGATCAGAGGTTCATATCATAAGCAGTGAAATAAGTCAGTCACCCGCTGCCTGTGGGTTTTAAGCCACCCGCAGTTGGTAATCCTCTTCGGAACTAGAGGGGCTCAAAGGGGCTAAGCCTGGTCAGCACCTCAGAGAGGACATCCACGCCATATCTTCAAGTGCTCCCAGCAGCCGCGCTGGTAAAACATAGCTGAGGCTTCCTGTGTGGAGGGAGTTCAGGCCGACAGAGGCTGCCATGCTGGATACACAACAGTAATTCAGGCTAAATTTGCTTCTCCCTCAAAGCATGTACAGTGACAGAAATGAGATCCTAAACAACAGTCAATTCATTCAAAAGTGTTTTTAAATGGCATTATTTACCATAATTCAACCAATAGATGAAACCGTCTACCTCTCTTCCTCATAACCTCTTCTACTGCAATGAGCCTTTCACACCAAACTGTTGCCATAAAAAAATGACAGTTCTACTCAGGACTTACGTTTAATATCCTGAAATATCAGAAAGTGCCAAATGGTGCACCAAAACCTTTTTTTTTTATCATATACTCTTGTATAATGAGAAAGAAGGAAAAGAAGGAGAGGAGAAACCAGTCAATAAAGGTCCTGTAGAGGCCAGATGATGCAAGTTTGCGCAGAGTTGGTGCAATTCACTTGTTCTACACAGGATAACTTGGGCGTTTGGGTTGGGCGTTTGATTAAGACCTCACTAGTTTAAAAAAAGAAACAAATATAAAAAAAGGAGGGCTCTCACAGAAAAACACATAACAGTCACTCATTTGTGCAAAGTTACTTTTAGATTGAAAATTTAAATGAAACTGATCACTTAGATTGGCCTACTGTAACTTTAAAGCTCCTGTAAGGAACTTGATTTGCATTGATTTTAGTACCCCTTTTTAAATGCTGCTGTCTTTTTGATTTTGTCCTATACATAAGACAAAGTGGAAAAATTGTGTTTTCTTTCTACAGTCAAAATATCAGTCATTGAGAGCCATGTGGAAAAAAACCTATATTATCAGCATTGAGTTCACCGCTTAGTTTAACGCCTACCCCCTGTAAGTGACACACATAAAAAAAAATAACCTTAATAAAATTGGTTATTCTTCTCATTCATCATCTTGTTTGCTTAGTCACAACACAAAAACATTTGAACACTCATTTTTAGATGTTTCATGATGACCAAAAACTCATTACAGGAGCTTTAAATTGAAAACAACAGTTAAATGAGTGTCAATGGCATTTTGCTGCAAACCTTTTTGTTGTGAAAAAAGTAACTGGTGGTATTATCTTTGTGAGTTTGGACTGATAAAACTTTAAAAAATGATGGTAGCACAACACATTCTTAATTTAAAGAGGAAAAAATAAAACATCCTGTGAAACCCTCAACACATTGATGTGTGTTTAAAGCTTGTTCATCTTCATCTTATCGCTGCAAAACAAATTTTTCCACAGCTGTCCTTTTGCTGTTTTTTTTTCTGTTTCTTTTTTACGTGATGCTTATTGAAGCTTATCTGCAGTTTGCATCTCATGGTACAAGGAAATGCCAGCGTGGGCTTGTGTTGTTGTCCTCTGTGTGTACAGATCATCTGCATCATACTGACGTAACACAGCAGTATCTCTTACATCTCAAAACATCCTGTGGTAAAATATGTTTCAATTTGGTCGTTGTACGTGTGCCCAGACTTGATATTATAAATCTCCCGGCACCAAGAACGACAATATCGAAACCTTCAGTCTTGCTGCGAGTTGCCTTGTTTGCTTTCATGTCAAATAAAGTGGCATCAGTTTTAATTTCAGACTTTTTCACAAGCAGCTCAAAATGCCTCGAAGGAGCCTTATGAATATTTCCAATGATCTTTTGATATTTATTCAATTGAAACAACAGATCAATTTGATGACACTCATATCAGAAGCACAGCCTTTTAAACTTTAGAGGTTTACCACTTATGTATGGATCTCTAGAGAAAGTATTCACCTAAAACTGACTGTGCATGACAGCGGTCACCATCAAAGAAACGAGACACAAATGGTTTTGGTAATAGTGTTGAGATGAGATAATCACAGCTGAGATCCAGAAACCAGAGTCATGCGAGAGGTATGCAGCAGAAGCTGAGGAATATTAAGTGACCTGAGTCACAGACAAGAGCTCAAATGCCACACACAGATAAACTCACGCACACTCGTGCCACTTATTTACAACTTTTTTTGCTCGTTAAATGGAACAAAGCTGCATCCTTACACTTGAGTTTACCAGTTAAATCCATAGAGAAAGTCAGATTGCTCTTTGAGATTGTGTTGAGAATTACTTACATGAGGAGTACCATACATGTAGAGGTTACAGTAAAAGATCATTTCAGCAGTGAGGTATAAACAGCTGAAAAAGTTTTTGAATAAGTTCCAGCCATTTGGTAATAGACTTGATAACCCAGGAGAATTGCAGCTGATCAGACAGGTATTAAGCAAAGTCCTACAGACAGCAAAATACACAGCAAAATTCTTCCATCCTATGGACAATGAACGCTTGCAACTCTAAACAAAACATTCACAACTCTGCTTATGTGTGATCCAAACAGTTTTAGAGTTTCTATGGAAATTCCAGCTTTAATTTTCAAAGGTAGAGACATTAAACAGTGTGTTTGTTTCAGTGCTCTAAACTAGGCTCCAGACCCAAAGATAACAGAACAGGGAACCACAGGGCATCTGTCTGGGTCTCCTTTACTTTTTACATATATCACCAAAATGTATCTTTTAAAGTTGTGTGAAATTCTAAAAGTTATTATAAATTATTACTGTTATCATGAAATAATTTATTATTTTACAATATTGGCTATTGAATCAGACTTTAATATTGGCTTCCTGAGAGAATCTAAAGTTTGATTTTATTCTTTGATGAGAACCAGAGTTAAATTTTTCTCAAAATGTTTTCACCATGTGCAACTTGAACAATCTTTTCAAATAGAGCTTAGAAGAAAGGGCATGTTATTAAAAGGGAGACCATCTGACAAATTTTACTTTTTTTTAAATTAAAAACTATGTAACTGAGCACAGGGAGAAGCTGTTGAGCTATAACTGACTCTGATCTCTTCATTCTCTTATATCATTAACAACTACAACAGACCTCATTAACACACATGATTGCCTCTGTATATATCTGACAGATTGAATTACATTAGCTTAAAGCAAAACAATAAGACTTAATTTCAGAAAACAGTTCATTTAAACTGTTGTTGAATAAAGACTTTGGATTCTGAGTTTAAGTTGTAAAAACACCAGCACCAACTAATTGAGGCAGAAGACTTTTCCTTAGCTGTTGTTAATGGAATTTTTGCAATTTAAAGTCTAAAAGTAAGGTGGCCCTGAAGTGCAAACCGCAACAGCAAATTAAAGTAAGTCAGTAATGTTATAAGAAAATAAACATTGTTTGCTGTTATGGTTTTGATTTGAGTCTTAGATGAGTAACACTTAAAATTATTTGTTTTAGTTATTCGCTGTTTGCAGGGCTGCTGTAGTAAAAGTGCTGTTTTTGCTCCCAATAGTGAAGTTCAGATAATATTAATGAACTGTTAATGCCTCTCACATTCTCTTCAGACTGACTGTCTACATCTACAGCTACATGGGTCTTTTTCTTTAGTGTACCACGACATTGCATTGTTAAGAGCAGTTTACAGTCTGGGTCCCCGCATTTACATGCAGATCAAACCATTTAGCATCTGGGCCCCCTCGGCTGTTATTCAAAGTCAAATTACAAAGTTCACCTCATGAGAAAGAAAACCGTGCGCCCGATGAGCTCTCTTTATTTAAAGTGGGGGTGGAGGGAAAGGGGGGTTATCCAAGGTGTTTGAGACAGATGAGGGAGGTGGAGGGAGGAGAGGAGGGAGAGAGGGAGGGGGGAGGAGGCAGAGAGGGTAAATTGGGCGGACACATAAAAACTGCAAGGGGCCATAGATGCTGGATCATTTGGAAAGTCTGTTCAGCCTGTGTCCTAGTCGTTCTCAGGAGCTGAAGCAGAGACGGTTTGGAAACCACGCAGCAGAGCGCAACGCCGGCCTCCACTCCGACCCCGTCCCGCCTGCTCCGCTCAGAGGTGTCGCTTAAGGATTAATGAGCCAGAAAGGAACCCAGCTTCTCCTCTAAGGCTCATTTCGGCGCTTTTCGGCTTTACGCCTGGACTGCCATACACCTTCCCTTTCTTATTCCCTTCACTTGAGGATACCTGTACCTCTACTGATGGTAAGCGCTCATCTGCTCACACATTCTCACTAAAAAAAGAAACAGCGGGGCTGCTTTAGGGAGCTGAACCTGTTGAGTCAGACAGGAGGAATCACAGTGACAGTTTGAGACTGACTTTGTCTTTCGCGGACTCAAGTCAAAAAAGTTTAGAGAGTATTCAACAGAAATGCGCAAAAAACACGCGTAAAACTTGACGTCTCCGTTGTTGTCAGAGATAAAGACGAAAAGGAGCGAATGAAAGCGAATCGATCCAGTTGGAGTTCGTAGCAGCCTTTGTGCCAGAGACAAACCTACAATCATGTGAGGTCATTCACAAAAAGAGTGTCCAATTTCTCCACCATTCTCTCTCTGAAACAATGATAGATATTTTTTTACGCGTCGATCCGTTACCTTCTGGTGCAGTTTGGCACAGATTTCGGACTCTTAAACACCTGTAGCTATCCGCTTCGTGCCATCCTGCTGTGCGTAATTTGGAAGATGGAGAAGACTGCTCAGAATTCACGAGTGATTCTTTCCTCAAAGTTTCTCTTTATCATCTCAAAATGCATTTTAGATTAAGTTACTGCGTAATTTATCCAGTATAATGACAATCTCAAAGTTTGGTGCAAAAAAATAGGGTATAAGGTTCGCAATTGTTGGAAGAGATCCTAACATGAGGGATCCATATGCTTTCGCCTGCGTTTTTTTTTTTTTTTAACAGCACCTGTTTGATAGAGCACGTTCCGGGGTGAAATTGTGACATGTAACGCAGTCACAGAAACGCGGCAGAGGAAACATTTTGCGGCCTCCAGGCGCATGGCGTCTTTGGCACACTCCTTCACTTCCAACTCAAGTTTCGCTTCCATCATGCAGAGGAAACTCGCCAAACTTTGCGCATTTCTTATTCTCAATCTTTTATTTCCATTTTTTTTTTTGCCAACCACGTGCGTTTTGCAAATCGAGCTCAAATCACTTAGGAAAATATTTGTCGAGGAGTGTTTTGGTGATGCTACCGAACAGCCATTACTCTGATTTCCAGCATTTATAAAACCAGCTGGGATACATCCACCAAGAGGGGAAAAAAAAGTTAAACATGAGAAATCTCAGATGACTTTCCAACTAACTCATCTCCTTGTCTTTGAGAATATAAAACAGCTAACAAAAGCATTAATGATCTCACTGACTGTGAATGTTCTCACTGTTGAACTGCTCACTGGGAGCAAATAAAACTCCAAACCTGCACTGCTCCACAACAACACACTTTACAAGTCCCTGTTTTATTTCTGTCAACACAAATGAGGATATTGCATGTTATTGGGAACACATGGGAAAGTGAAGCTAGAGTGTGATTCAACATCCTTTCAGCTTTTTCAAAAAGACATTTGTTATCAGGGAGTAAACAGGCCTTTTTCACATTTGTTTTTTTTTTAGTTTTTCTATATAACAATTACAATCTGAGGACCTTGAAGCTTGTCACCACGAACCAGGGGGACACACATAACAGGATTTCTCCTGACTATTACAGGCTTGTTAAAATGATAACTTTCCTACATGATGGTTAAACCAGGCCAGAGGTTTGGCTCTTCTCTTAGTAACCTGTTACCCTCCTTCCACCCTCCCTCCCCCCTCTCTCTTTCCAATTTTCCCTCCCACCATTACTGTCAAATTCCTCAGGAAACACATCTGAAGAGCCATGTGCAAAGACTGATCACATTATCTTTGGTCAGAGAGAAAGAGAGAGAGAGAGAGAGAGGCCAAGGGGGATCGAGCAGAGCCGAGGGCAGTTGACTGCTCCGGCCTAATTGCAGCCTGGTCTGCGTTTGTTGTTGCAAAAGACTGTTGGTCAGTTGTCGGGGGAAATCCTTTATTTAAACCTTTAACAAGGTTGGAGCTTTGGAAAGTAATTATGATTTTACATCGATGTGAAATTCCTCATTTTTTCACCAAGCTGGTGAAAAAAGGCAGAAAAAAAATCCCTCAAAAAACGAAGGCAACGACTTTTCCCAGCCCTGAAAGTTCCTCCCCGTCTGCCTTACATCTTCTTTCATCATCATCGTACCACTTTGAGTGTCTGTCTGTTTTAGCCCGCAGCTTTGTCAGTGGCTGGTTACAGTTACAAGATGTTCTGTATGGTCAGTGTTTTTGAGTGCTATGAATCCCTGTAATCATGGGAGAGGCCCTTGCTGTACAATGAACGTTTGTTGCGAGAGACGTGCACTCACACACACACAAAAACACACACGTTATCCCCCCCACCCCATGGGTAATAGAGCTGATCATGTTCTGAACCCTCCTCTCTTTCTTTCTCTTTCGCTCTCTCTCTGCCACTTTTCTCACGCACATGCAAGCAGTGGCACACACTTATACATGCAAACATGTCCGTGCATGCACTCACACATCGCACTCACACTTTTTCCACACACACACACACACACGTTGATTACAGTGTCATGACCGAGAGAGGGGTCAGTTATAGGTCAAAGTCTAACGCTGTTGGGAAAAAAAATCCTCGATTGCATGTACAGTGAGCTAAAATGCGCACACACGTATGGAAAAGGTTCTGTTAATGTGTGTCCTCGCTGTGTAGTAATGTTTGGTTGTTCTCCAATGGAACCAGCTCCAAACAATGACCGAAGACTCATTTGTCTCAGGAGCGAATATCTACCCTGTGGTGCTGCGGTTCAAAAAAATCAGTAACTTTATTAGCCTGATTCAACAACATTTAGCACTTTGCAATGACGTGTTACAGAAGTGCTGTGCTTGTTAAACTGAGCAGAGGGGAGAAACTTGCTGCAGCTTGAGAGAAAATCTGAAGTTTTTCGTTCAAGATGCTCAAAAAAGTTTTAATCAAATTATTCTCTTGGAACATATTCCCAGAGCCCAAAATTCAATTATGTCCACACCAGTGGAGGATGATTGGCCTCTCCTACTGGTGACAGTGATGTCAAAGAGCAGGAGGCCTGTCATCGGCGTCACAACAACCTGTGTGATCCCTCAAGTGCGGGAGTGTTACCAAGACATGAGGCCCTTTTTGAGTTGGCTGTACTGGCTCCTTGTGTAAGGAGGGATGAGGGTGACTGAGTTCACATCAGAGACGGAGTCTGTAAGCAAACAGCCCTCTTGTTTTGGATATGGATTTCACCAGTCCTTATCAAAGAGGCGTTATCTTCTCTTTGGTCTGAACATGAGAGGAAACTTTTATTTTGTTGGTGGAGTTATCTCTTGGAAAGCATTTGAAAGTAGCTGCTTTTTGAGCGTGTTTCTTGAAGGTGTCACATATGTGGTGTGTTTTCTGTTGTATGTGTCGTGGCACATACCTCCTTACATTCCAGTTACAGTAAATAGCTAGCTTAGCCGAAATGATAAGCCTCAAAGAGACACCAGGTCTCTCTTTTACCCCCACATATATTACCACTCTTTAGGTAAATAACATGGAACAGGCTCAGTTTCTAATTCCTCTGTGTTTGTATGTGTTTTTTCCAGGAACAGGGTCACTCCAACGTTCTCCTGCAGCCGCCCAACACCACCTAACATTTCCTGGAAGAACGTGTCCATCACCCGCTCTCAACAAACATGGACTGTTTTCCCATGCTTTATTTTCTGTCGGTAAGTAAGTGGACCGTGTCGATTTAATTTGTAGCATGTGACGAGATGCAGCATCTCCCTCTTTTCCTCTCTGCCCATAGAGTCACTGATTTATGTGGCATCCAGTCCCCATGGGGTGTTGGGCAAGGCGCTTGTGTGACGAGGAGACTGTGGCTCCTTATCAAGGGAAGAATTTGCTCTGACCCCCGGGGCTGCCTCCTTTATTTGTCTAATCATAGTGGTGGAGGGGGGGACGAGGGGCACGGGAGTAGTGGCGAGGAATGGTTCTCAGATTCCATTCAAGAGTTTGGTTTTTGAAGCAGATGTTTACGCTTGGAGGATGTCGCCAAAGATAAACTTAAAGTGCTCTATCTGATGAAGGACTGCTTCACTGTAAACAAGGTGCTTTAAGTCTTTGGTCAGTGGGAACAGTAGAAGAAAAAGGATGTACATGTGTAAAGGCATGTAGTCTGAAGTTAGTTAATAAAATAAAAAATGCAGGCTCTCTGTCTCCTTTTCTTGTTTGAGTTTCTCCCCTGCTCCTAACTCTTTATCTCCCTGTGCTATCCGCTGCTCCCCTCAGAGACATCATGATTCCTGGTAATCGAATGCTGATGGTCATTTTAATATGCCAAGTCCTGCTGGGAGAGAGCAACCATGCTAGTCTGATACCTGAAGAAGGGAAAAAGAAAGTACCGGGCCTGCAGGGTCGTTCGGCCGCTCAGAGCCATGAACTGCTGCGGGACTTCGAGGCCACGCTGCTGCACATGTTCGGCCTCAAGAGGCGGCCGCGGCCCAGCCGCTTGGCCACTGTGCCACGCTACCTGCTGGACCTCTACCGGCTCCAGTCGGGGGAGGCCGAAGACGTCGGAGTGCACGACATCGCCTTCGAGTACCCTGAGAGGTCAGCCAGCAGGGCCAATACTGTGAGGGGCTTCCACCATGAAGGTAAGAGAAACAGGACAGAAGTGTTCAATGTAAGAGAGTGAGACTAGAAACAAATGAAGACGAGGGAAAGTCTTCCCATGAGCAGGAGGAGGGAACTGAAACATTACACTCAACTCATAAGTCACAGCAGTCATGCATGCCAACTATTTTGGTAGTAATATATTTCATTAGCATGGGCGAGGACTGCTGAGTATTCAGGGTGTAAAAACATTTCCTACAACCCTTGAAACATGATTGTAAGGCAGCTCCACCCATCTCACCATAACCAAGGAATCTGAGGATGTGGTCACCAAACTCTGTCTGCAGAGGGGCTTAAAAATTTCTGCTAGACAAGCTCTCAAGAGCCTCATTTGACAGAACTCTGCATGTTTGGTTAGCAGCTGAAGGAAAAGCATACCTCCATATTACTGACTTCAACTTCTCACCCCACCCAGCAGAGCACGACTCCAAAAAACAAGGCCAGAGCTCCTCTCCAGTCTCTCGAGTCTCCAGTTTATGTGGAGGGCTCTCTGAGAAGGACCTTCCTCAACATACAATTATCTTTAATGCTACTCTTGCAGACTTCTAAATAAAGCCCCTACTGCCAACAATGTGGGTGCTGAGAGCAGACACTGCAGCTCTCTGAAGAGATGGAAAAACAGTCTCAGAAAGCGAATGCGATAGAAAGATTGGAATGCCAGAGGCTTTTCCATTTATTCCAATTTGGGGCTGTTGTGTTTTAGCTGCACATTCTACCTCTAGGGTGAGCAATCTGTTGAATGGGATGTGAAAACAGCTACACTGAAACCTGTTGGTTAAAGCGTAAAAACAATCTTTGGCAGAGAGACTGAGGTGATGCACCAGATTTTAGTGAGGAAAGGAACAATCTTGCCAGTAAAGTGGGGAGCTTTAAGGCTACAGAACATGCCCGGCCTTAGGGGGAGGAGTGAGGAAGGAGGGATGAGTCAGCCTTAATGTGGATTGTCAATAACTCTGCAAGAAGAAGCACACGGACGTGGGTTGAAGGGTGAAGGAATAAGGTTAGTGAGGTAGCAAAGCACCGCGTGTGTGCACAAATGTGTGTTTGTGCTGCTCTCTGCAGGCATTTAGCCTCCATCTTTGCTGAACTATGTTAATAATACGTTCTGAGGACTTTGAGTGGGAGTGCTTTGCTTTCATGGAAGCACCATTGTGCAATAGTATGATTCAGCTGTCTGAATGGCCTCAACACTGTGAGGTGTTACACTCTTTAAGAAATGGTCAGTGAGATGAGGGGACATGTTCATGTAAAAGTCAGCAGGTAAACGTGTGTATTTCCAGGCTGTTTGAGACAGAGGACACCTCTATGTTTTTCAAAGAGTTTTAACAAAACTGTGAATTCACCTACAAAGTTGACATGTGCATGTTAATGTTAGCTTTGTACAAGCTTTGTCAAAGGATTGAACTCATTTCATCCCTTTCTTTCCCATGAGCTTCAGACAAATGTGATCCCACTCAATCGTCTCTCTCTGTAATGATTATTCATGATGAAAATGATAAGCGTCTTAAGTGAACAAACTGCAGAGCCAATCAAAAACACAGCAGGTTTTAATAATGAGAACCACCTGGGTAAGATTAGGGCCTGGGTGTGAAATAACAGGGGTGGATTGAGCAGGAAAATAGTAGACACAACATTCCTTTCCCCAACAATGGTGATCTTGCCAGAAATCTGCAGACTGAGCGTGGAACAGGGAGCCTCCACTGTGTTTATACTGTAGCTGTGGTACGTTAATCACCACCCTCCTTGTAATGCGTGTTTCAGCAAAGTGCTCAGGGAAAGGCATTGAGAGAAGAGCTGGATAATCCTTAAAAAGAGATAAGGAAGCACGGGCAACGTTTATTTATCTAACCTGAATGCTTAAGAAGACTTTAAACTGTGCGTTTAAGTCATTTCGTTTCAGTCAGACAGTTTGAGGTTACCCAACCTTCTCAAGCCTAAAGAACACAGTAACAAAGAGTTTTCTGATAAGAAACTTTAATAACAGATGCATGTTCAGTGAAGACGAGCGACGGGGCGCACCATTCCTGTGCAAACGCACCAGGCGAGAATTGATGTATCGACAAAAGTGTTTTACTCAGCTACAGTAGGTGGCGCTTTAGCACATTTCATTAGTAACAATTTGGCTGGTGTCCATGTGACCTACTAACTCACTTGACCATCAACCAAAAACGTTAGCATACAGCAAACAAACTGTATGTTGAATGGTGGTGAAATGAATAAGTTTACAGCTGTTTACCTTTCCTATGTGTCAAAAATGATAATACTGTCTTTATCCTGCCCTCCGTCTAGAGGTTATTTTCACCACCATGCTTCCTTTCACACTTTTATGCTTCTTGGTTCCCAGAAAGGATGGGTAACTTTCACATTTGAACTGATTCAGTACCTATGCCCAGTACCCGGGAATCGGTATCAGTACTCAACGGTACCAGTTTTCAGTGCTTCTCTGTGTGTTTATGTAGTAATAAATGTTGATTTGTTTAGAACCAAAACCTCAAAATTTTTCATTTTTTAATATATTTATTTCTCAACATACAAAAGTTAACAAATATATAAAAACAACTTTAAACTTGTTTGTACTGCAACATCCAAGTTATTTCACAAGTTTCTTCAACATGAAAACCCTTCACTAATTTGGACTACAACTTAATAAATCAACTAAAACAATGTAGTGTTTTCCCTTTCTAATACACAAATTAAAACCCAGCTCTACCTACTTCATGCCCATGTCTAGCATGTGAAATCGCCTACTCTTCCACTCCCTCACAGTCACAAGAATGTTTAAGGTATTGAAACATGGTACTGTTTGATTTTACATGGATCAATACTGGGTACTACTGACAGAATTCAGTGGGTTCCTACAAAAGTACCAAATTCTGTACCTATCCCTAGTTCCCAAATCCAAAATGTATCTGCAAAGTCAATTTGTAGTCCCACTCAACAAATCATTTTTTGAGCTGATGTTAATGTACTGTATCTTTGTGTTAAGAGCTACATCCAAAGTTGAGCTCCCTTTCCTAATGTACCAGCTGATATTCCTCGATCTTGATAAAAAGTAATTTTGTAACTGATTACATATGTGACACTTCTGTTTCCTGTATTTTCAGAACACATGGAGAGGGTGCACGACGGGGACGATGGTGGAGCTGCGCCCCTTCGCTTCTTGTTTAACCTCACCAGCATTCCAGAGGATGAGCTGCTGTCATCAGCCGAGCTGAGGCTTTACCGTCATCAGATCCAGGAGGCCATCCCCGACACCCTCACCGATGACCAGAGGCTTCACCGGATAAATGTATACGAGGTGCTGAAGCCCCCGCGGCCCGGGCAGCTAATCACCCAGCTGTTAGATACGCGGCTGGTGCGACACAACATGTCCCGCTGGGAGAGCTTTGACGTGAGCCCTGCTGTGTTGCGCTGGACTCGTGAGCGCCTCCCAAATTACGGACTGGCGGTGGAGGTACTTCACCTCAACAAGACTTCGCAGCACCAGGGTCGACATGTCCGCATCAGCCGCTCGCTCCACCAGGAGCCTGGCGAGGACTGGGAGCAGCTGCGCCCTCTCCTGGTCACCTTTGGCCATGACGGGAAGGGTCACCCGCTGACCCGCCGGACCAAGCGCAGCCCCAAACAACGGGGTCGTAAGCGCAACCGCAGCTGCCGGCGCCAAGCACTGTATGTGGACTTCAGCGATGTAGGCTGGAATGACTGGATAGTGGCGCCCCCTGGCTACCAAGCCTATTACTGCCACGGAGAATGTCCCTTTCCTCTGGCAGATCATCTGAACTCAACCAACCACGCCATAGTTCAGACTTTGGTGAACTCTGTGAACAACAACATTCCTAAGGCCTGCTGCGTGCCCACAGAGCTCAGTGCCATCTCCATGCTCTACCTGGACGAACACGACAAGGTGGTCCTAAAAAACTACCAGGAAATGGTGGTGGAGGGCTGCGGCTGCCGCTAACACACAGACTGACAAGAACTCGGACTGGCGACTTGAAAAAGCTACATAGACACTTAAACAAACCAGAAGGTCTTTACTCCCAAAAATGTTCACTTGGACCCTTATTTATAACTTTTATGTTGAGGTGTATGTTTGTCTCACTTTTTTTGTTCCTTTGACAATATGATCATATATTTTGACAAAATATATATATTTATATCTACATATTAAAAATAAATTGAGTTCTTATTTTAAACAGAAAGAGCTGTACAACTTTTCATAATGTACATTAGATTGTATAAGGTTTTTTATTGAGAAAATAGTAAAAACAATCTTAAAAGTAAAGTTTATTTACTGGTAATATTTATTCTTTCTTTTTTTTTCATCTGGTTTACCTTTACAGGGAAAAAAATAGCAAACTATGACTTAAGAGCATAAACACATTCAAGCAGATCACAAGCTGTATCAAAGGAAATAAGAGTACTGTCAGGATTAACGACATCATTCATCATTCTGAAGAATTGGTTTAAACAATCAAAAGTGAAAATTTATATTCATCGCCCATTGTGACTCTAAGTAAAACTGATTATTTCACAGTTTCCCTGAAACACATTTCATTTAACTATAGTGTAAGAACACTGTGATTCCAATTCACCAGGTGGCTTTTGAATTTAGATGTATCCTCTTTCCTTTTTTTCTTGGTAAAGGGAAGACGAAAGTAGAAAAATCTCTCTAATTTTACAAAAAGTGTTTTTACAAGACATATTAGAGCCTGCTGTGTAACAAAGACCCAAAATGTAACAATTACTTGAAATGCAGTAACTGGTCAATAACGTAGTTTTAAAATATGTAGTGAAACCCAAAATGTTTCCTTTTTTTTTTTGGCTCAGTATCCATGACATTATTGAATAGTTTATTACATTTGGGTTTGTTACATTTTCTTTTATAAATGTGGGTCATTGTAACATATCTGGCTCGATTAAACTATTCAACAGACTTTAAGTGATTTTAGAGACAAAAATATAAATCACCTCCTTACTCCTGCTCTGCATTTTCTTCATCTTCAGATTATATTTAAAGCTGTTAAAGAAATGTTCTGCCTTTGAAAGCGAGCAGGCCTTTAGGCTAGAGCCTTATTGTTCTCAAATTTCACTTTTATGTCAATTAGGCTAACGTGGTGGTTGGACACTGACTAATCCAATTGCAGCCAGGGCGGCTTGTTGAGCCTGACTGTGGGAGAGTGATTCTATTGTTCCTGACGTCCCCACATTGGGGGCATGATTGTGGCCGATGCGTCCTGCCCTGCTACGAGGCGGCTGAGTCCTCAGAAGAATCAAAGGTTAGACGCTCTGTCTCCTGCCTTTGTCTTCGGCGGCTCATGCCGGCAGAGCAAAGACGCCTGTCTCCAACCTGTGCCCCATCACACAATAGGCTTCTACATCACTTATTTACAAGCTGACGGCTGTCCTAAATTATATGATAATGTTTGGAGAGAGGGACCCCTTTGAACTACTGGGGGGATGGCAGCTGTGCATTGTCTCACAGATACACAGAGAGTGGCCTGTTCATCAACAGATACATATATGTCATAAAAGAGGGTACAAACAGGGATTTCTTTTAAAAACACTTACTTTGTGCATTACAGCAAATAAAAACTTAACTCCAATAAGTCAGCTCCTCAACAGAGGTTTCCCAAAATATAATCCACTACTTAGTATGATTTACTGCTGGTTAGTTGTGTCTTATGACAGTTACAGATTGTAGTGATTTCTCTCTGTGATAACCAGCCCTCTAACTGAAGCATGAGCAGACCCTCAGGCCTCGTAAAGGCCGCTGGGCTTCTCTTTGATGCCTTCAGTGTCAAAAGGAGGGAGAAGATGAAGAAGAATTTCATTTTGAAGTGGCTGAGGGTGGGAGGTACGTAAAGGTGTGTGTTTGCAGGAGCAGAAGGACGAGGAGGAGGGTAGTTTTAGCAGAGCTATACAAAATTTAAGCTGATTTTCTCCTGATATGAATGGTTAAAAGGTCTCCTCCATGCATCGACCCTTTAACAAACACAAATTGAGGACGCAGGTCTGTTAAATAGTCTGAAGAGATGTTTACACAGCCAACCTTCCACTTTGCCAGCCTGCATGCCTCAACTTAAAGTTTGTGTGTGTGTGTGTGTGTGTGTGTGTGGAGGAGGAGGAGCTCGATCCTTCAGCAGCATCACACCTCCACTCCTGAACAATTTAGTACATGTCCTCTGCCACATGATTGTGAAGAGCTCCAGGAAACAGATAAATGTGAGTGTGTGAGTAAGTGTGTGTGAAGGGACTTAAAGACACAGGAGAAGGGAGGGGGCTCGGGGGTCAATTACAGAATGAGTCCTTAAAAACAGATCGAGGGCTTTGTCATTCCTATGTGACGTGCCACTCAGTCTCCTGTAAGTGCTTGTTCTCACGCAATTACAGGTGAGTCATTATGCAGCGGGTCTATTGACACTGAAGGACTAATTGACCGGGTGAAGTCTTCAAAAAGCTTTTTATTTGGACATTCCTCCATAAAAGCCGAGTGTTTATAGACAGTGAACCTCCCTACAGGAACAAAGGAAGATGATCCTCGCTTTGCATCGCCCTGTTTGAGTGGGCGCACTCTATACCTCTACTTGAAACTTTTGTTTTCTCCAGAGCTCACGGTTGTTTGGGATCCACATGTGTTTGAGTGTCACTGAATGGGCTCATAAGTCATGTGACATTAACACATTTTAAAAATGAACCCAGGAGTGACTGATTTTTGGGTTTCAGCTTTTTACAAATGTTAATCTAGGGGGAAAGTAAGACCTGGGTTCTGTGTCTCAAATCTCTAAGAGGAGTGAAATGGAGGATGATTAAATAAATGTATCAGCTTGTTTTTTGTTTTTAATCTTTTTTAATTGCAGTCTGAGGGGAAATTTGGCTAACTAACCCTTTAATGCATCCTGAAGGTGCTGCTTTTGTACAAGTAAGAGGTTTGCTCTTTTGACAAAGGCCATGTCCACCACACTAATTTTTCATATTATGAATGAAGTATTAAGTTTTCAAATGATAAGCAGTGTTCTTACCCTATTTGTTTCCCCAAAAGATATTCAATCTGGAACTGACAAGTTTAATAAGCACCTAATCTCACATCCTGAACTGATATTTACAAAAGTGGATCGATTTCTATTGGCTTTAAAATTAAGCACTTCTGAAAAGTTCTCCAAGTGTGGGTGAAACACTGATAGGGGTGGTGGTGAAATAACTTCCACAATCAATAACTTTCTACGTATAAGAAAAAGGAGGTGTTTAATTTTTTTTACAAATGGTTTTTCCACATTTCCTCTTTACCAAAAGACCCCTGAGGCGACTCAGCTTAAAAAAAAAGTTTCAGTAGTGATGGGGTCACACAGTTCAATTTTCTCCTAAATTTCCTTAAATTCATCAAGTTCATGCTATCATCATTATTATAAAAGCCTGGCACAGTAATGTATTCATCTCTGCAAGCTTTTATTTGAAACATCATTGCAAGTGCTGTGATGTTCAGCTTTTTCAGCACTGATAGATTTGGAGATTTCTGTCAGTCTGAGCGCACTATCTCTTTTCTGTACCATTAGGCCTTGTTGACTCATTTTACGTTTCACCCAAAAAGCACAAATAAAACGCAGTGAAAAAAAAATGTTTCCATGGGAACGCTGAGGGACTGCAAACACTCTAGTGTATATGCCAGGCCTGTAGTTGGCGATATAACTGTAGGGGCCATGTGAAGGTTTAGAGGTGGAAGTAAAGGTGAGCTGATCATCTGGCAAAAATGTTGAATTGATTCTGAATGCAGAAATGACGCAAAAGATAATTCAGCAGCACAAGCACGACACAGTAGTGAGCTATTGTTGCTGTTGTTGTAATTGTCATGTTTGTGCACGGCCACGACACAATGGAAGTGTAATGCACACAGGCAAAGCACAGCGTTTCCATTGACAACTCTGAAGTTTACATGACAATGGGGAAACAGTGTTTTAGAAAAATTCCACTCTGGAGACTCCATTTAAGGTCGGCTTAAATAGTGTTCCCATGTAAACGAGAGAGGCTGAAACAATACCTTTGCGTTTCACCCTAAAACCACTGTCATATAAAGAGCCACTTAGTCTATTCCTATGGCAGAAAGTCGCTGTTTTTCTTCCAGTCACAACAACCTTTGGAAAGTGTTTCCCTTGAAACCAAATCATGTCAGGTCGGACACAAGTCTTCCGGCTTTATTCAAAATTCTAGTTTAAAGTCCTCAAAACATAACTCACATGAACCATGAAACTCGCATTTTAAAAAGAGGAGGTATTAAAAGGAGACTCTCACAGTATGCAGATTTAAAAGACTACTATGTTTGTTTACACAATGACAGTTTACTGTTGCCTTTTGTCATTGCAGTAATAGTGTTTTAGCCAACCTTAAATGGAAACTTTTCATAATGGCCTTCAGAGTTGAATTTTTCTAAAATGTTGGGTCACTGCTGCTGTGTTAAGAGCGAGCCAGAGTTTTCAGTGTAAATTCTGACGCCATGCCCCAGTTTGTGCTAACACCTGACTCACGTCAACCATAGCGCTCACATTAAAATGAGAATCTAAGAGCGCCTGAAACCACCTGCTGCCTCTTTCCCACTTAACTTCCAACTCTCATCATGCTTCCTTTACTTTCTGTTGTCATTTTCTCTATGAATAAAAGCATAAGAAGCCAGAAAAAACTACTCTTAATTAAAATCATCTCAAACTGAAGAAATAGGGCCGTGACCCAGTTTAGATGGGCGCCTTGTTTTTATACATCTTCATGCAAAGCCTGCTCCCAGCTTTGGGTCCCTTAGAGACACAATGAATTATCTGTGTTGTCATTTAGTAAAACCAGCATTATTTAACTGTAAAGTATCTCAAAAAGATAAATTTCCTCATTGCATGTTCAGTGCTGCTTTGCCATATGTGTGAAGAAACTGGGGAGATATTTCCACTGCTTTTATTCTGATGCCAATCACTAAGTTGTGTTATTTACAATGTTTGTTCTGTCAGACTTAATGAGCCCAACACAGTGATTTCACTTAGTGTGGTTGTACCTCACCATCACAGCCAAAACGATTAACATGTACCACTTACACCCAGCCTTTAATCAGTATTTTAACCCTATGCAGATGTCTCGCAACAAATAAGATGACCTAACACCTGTTGTTTTGCAGCTAGATTGGATCAAAAAGCAGAGGTTTTATCTACACAGATCACACAGTTTAAGGAATTTTTTAATGTTATTAGATTATTTCAGTGCCAAGCTTTGTTGGCGATGCACAATGTTTGCGGTTGCCAAAGTTTTGAGATACCACAGAGGAAGAAAAAGAAAACAGATGGGAACATCGTCCTACAAACACATGCCGCTCCTGGATTCTTCCAGTCAACTTTTCTTTTTGTTATTCCAGCGGCTGCCAATTTATTATAACAGTTTAATATGATATTAATCAAACAAATCGAACAGCTTTGAGACTCTGCTGCACAGAAACAAGTGTTCATGGACCAGGATGCATCACTGTGGAAAGAGTGAGCCTCTGCTCCGTTGTTCTGCTCTCTCTGTCCGTTAGAGAATCAGGAGGGGCTGTGCTGATGAAAGCTCATGTCAGTGCTCCTCCAGGTCACGGCCTCTTGTTTCACTCTCCCACTCATACTTCCACACAAACACACACACACATGCACATTCCTCTTATACTCATTTTCAGGGTATATCATTTTTACACAAAGACACACACACACAGACACACAGGTCTGAAACCTTAGACCCGTCCCGCTGTCCGTCTGTGGGGGTTATCTGTGTGACACCTCCTCTCACCCCTGTCTGTGACTCATCTCCCCTCATCATGCACACCTCGCTGCTGCCACATGGCAGCCGGGACACTACACGCTGCATTTAAGGGGGATAAGGCTGTCATCAGTGGAATACTTTGACCCCGGGGTCACAGGCATGAAGAGCAGATACACAGTCAGTACAGTGCAGGTCATGAAGGGAAGTGCAGGATCCATCTTCAGGGTTCGGACACAGGTGAATTTAAAATGTTAAAACAGAATTTCATTGATGTTTTTTAAATGATTGAAACTACTTTACTATCAATTCTAAACATGTTTGTCCCATTTTTAAGATTACTGAAGGTAACTGCATCCCAAAAATGTTGAAAACTACATGATTCCTCAGATGAAAAGAAGTGTTTCAAAAGTTACTTTTACCGTTATGGTTGTTGTTCAATATTGAAACAATTCAGTTTGTCATTGTAAACTTTGATTAAAGAAAATGACACCAGGACAATGACTGCAGTCTAAGGGAGACAACAACCAGAGATCCATTATTTACTTATGAAGCAGGAGTAGACGATACATGTTTTAATGTTGATAAAACATGGCAGTATTTGTGTAATATTATTGTACTATTTTGAGCTCGAGTCAAACAAACTTGCAATTTCAGGATGCTGAACATGCCGACCTTGACCAAACTGGATATATTTCTATTTCAGACAAGTTTAACATGCAAAAGTAAAAATGTAGCAGTGCATATGTTACTGGTTCTGACCACGTATGTGAGTGTATGTGATCCTAATCTTAGTGAAAGTGCATTGAGATAAATAAAAAAAGGTCAAATTCTGTCACACCATAGGGCATCTTCTGCTTTAAAAGGTAAAACATGAAACCTCTGCTGATGTGTTTATTGCTGAAGTTGATTAAGTATCTCTTTGAAGCTGCAGAAACACCAGAAAAACGAAACATATTTGCAGCCTGGTTCAAAGACTGACTGTGTCCGAGTAGCTAATTTCTCAAAGTCACGCTACATGGTGAAGAATATTTGCAGGTAACTCTTTGGCACACCATGGTCACTGTAGTTGACATTTATTTCAAAGTCATTTTCTCCTCAATCGGATGATTTCTATGTTAAGACTGCTAATCACCCTGTGTCAAGATTTTTTCTTTGATTGTTTTTATTTGCCTTAGAGCATTAAAAAGGGTTTTTAATTATTCTCATACAGTTACAGAGATGCACCTGCATATCTAATAAAAAACACAAGCCAAACTGTATGAAAGTATTTCAAAAATTATTTGTAAAGCATAAGGGGAAATAAACACAATTCAATTCATATTTTAAATCTATTTAACTGGTTTATGTTAAATGCTCTGGCACATGTAGTCCACTTGATGGGAATTGTCTGTACCTTTCTGAAAAGAAAAATTAAATATTTGAAGAAAAAAAAAAGTAAGCCCTTAGAAGAATTAAAAACATATATATTATGAACAAAAATTGCCACAGACCCTGATGTGGGCACAGGAGCAGTCTGTAAAGAGGCTCGAGGCTCTTCTTTTTGCCTCATCCAAACTTAAATGAAACAAGTTGAGTCAAGCTTATTCAAATGGCATTTGCAATAATCGTCTTCAAACCCAGAATCAGAAAATAAATGAGTGCCGTCACGGAGACAGAGATAATAAATTATAGACTCTATGAGTCATGTCCATAATTGTAGCTAAATCACTTTACAAAGAGCCTCAGCTGAGTCTCAATTTTCTACTGTTCAAGTCCACACTGAGTCTTTTATACCTGATCTCAGTTGAGTGATTATTAGTAAAACTATTTTCAGTAGAATAAGAGCGATCTTTTTCTCCTACTTTTTATCTGTAAGAACCTCAGCCTACTGTGTGGGACCTTTGAGATGTGGAGAAAACACATTTCATTTAATGTTAAATTATTAGTGGTTCAATAAAAAAATCTACAGCACTGTGTGTCACGAGTGAATGCTGCAGTGGGATTAAAGAAGGTATGTATACAGGTCATGATACTTTTATCCGACCTGTTATCAAAGAAAAGTAAACAAACCAAACACCTTTGGACCAATGGTTGAGTCGATATAGCTGCTAACGTTACCGTTTGCATGTTAATGATATTGTACTCAATAGTCCAACTAACTTTATTAGTTAAGTTTATTAAGTTTATTAGTTGCTCTGCTCTAGCCTGCAACTGTTGTAAGTCTCTGATTAAAGTGTTACAACACCAGCTGATTCTCGTGACTCTTGGCATTTAAGAGTAAAGAAAACTCACTTGTTGCTATCCAAAAAGCGTAGACTACAAACACTGACAGTGACTGACAGTTGTTAGGGACTTTGGTCATTCTCCCCCACTCTAAGCTTCCTCTAACTAAGTGTGTGTAGGTGTGTGTATGCACATGCCTGCTGTGACATGCACACTTAAGTACATGTGCACAGTTACAGCTCTGTGTTTGCCCTGTGTGTTGGGGCTGTTAGCTCTGCTGGTGTCTGTCAGGGGTGTTAAAAGAAAAACAATGACGGCCTCTCAAAGAAACCTTAATAACAGTAATTGCTGCCTGAGTGATTAGAAAGAGTATCAGATATTTCCATCTTGACAACTGTTCCCAAACAAAGAGTACAGGAGCAGAGGGTCAGGGGCATGGAGTGAATGAGTGTGTGACTGTGTGATTAAACCCCCTTGTTTCTCCCACCAAACCTCTCCAACTGGAAGGGACCACAGTGGAAATTTCCACTTGTCAAAGGAACAACCTGTGGGTTTAAAATTTGGTGTCAAGTGCCGGTGTCGCTGTGTGGACGGAATGCTTCTATTGTGGGCAAGTCTCTGGTGTAATTTCGGGCAGGGCAGGGTGTCCCTGCAGTAGGCCTTTCTTCCTCCAGCCCTGAGCAGTTTCATTAGATACGGCTAATGAAAAGATGGCTGCTGGACGGCCCGGCCCCCTGATGCTCCTCTGGCCTGTATTTAGAGCCTCCGCCTCACTTCTCCAACCGAACAGGTGTGCTGGCCAGCCCTCCAGCACTACATCACGGCACTGAAAACACTTTTCATCCTCGTCTTTGCTGTAACAGATGGTAAAGCTTTTTTCTTTAAAATCTTTTTCCACAACACTAGTTGCATTTCACTTCTTTCAAAGCTGTTTTTTCCCCTGAATAACTTTTTACTTCCTTGACAAATGAGCTGGCCTGTCTGCTTCCTGTCAGTACGCTGGATTTTTTATTTTTTTTTTAACAAGCAGATCTACTTAAGAAAATTAAGGTAACATTTTGCATAATTTATTTATGTTGCTGATGCGAGTTTGCTTTTTATCTAAACCATCTTTTTTTTTACATGAAAAATAAAATCCAAGTGATGTGAACTTTTTTTTGTTTAGTAGATCAAGCAAAACCAAACTTTGTATAAATTACCCAATTTTTTCAATTTAGAAAATTAACCTTGCTTGTCAAATGAAGTTTTTAGTAATATTAGCGTAATAATATCATTTACATGAAGCATGAGGGGTTGCTGATCTACACTGTTGGACGTAGCCCAACTATGCTGTGTAGCATAGACAGGTCCACACCATTAAGTGTAGGCAGCCAGTCCACACCTGCATAGACAGCACGTGCCACCCATGTGATTTGTTCATGTACTGCAGGCTCTCATGTCCACTGCGTGCCCTCCTCACTCATGGTAGCAAGGTACGGTAAGGAATTAAGTTCAGTTTCTGGTTCCAGAAATATCAATTGAAACAGTAAAGATAACAAATCGTATCTTGTTATGTGGATAAACTCAAAAAGGTTGCCTCGCATTACTCAAATTATTCATGTTCTGAAAAAATTCACACTGTCTTGTATTTTGCACAAATATTTTTACAAACAAGAGTAGATATATTTGTGTGAAGACACTAACTTGAACTTTTATTGTTGATTTCAGCGTTTCAATTTAGTTAAATTTACTTCTCCCCAGATATATTTTTTTAATTGTATAATTTTGGTATCCTACAGCAAGATATTACGGGCTTACGCCATATTTTCAATAACTTTCGAAACCTAAAATTTAAAGGTCAAACTGTGTAAACATTGCAGTGTCATTAAGTTATTTTCTTCAGGGCCTGTGCCCATAAAAAACAATTTTGAGCTGTAAGCAACCATGGCTACAATTTCAGAGGAATTCTTACCAACGCTAGCAGCTATAATCCCACAAAAGTTGTTCCAAAGCTCCTCCACTTTCCTTTATGTAAGCTTTAAAATCTGTTTGAAAACATTTAAAAAGCGGTGAAAACAGTTGATAGAAGTGTATAAAAGCTTTAACAGAACAGTTTTTTGTTTGTTTGTTTTGGTCCAGGAACATATTGCAGTACCTCAGAGTATAAAAACTTCAACGCATGGCAGAGGTAAAAACACTGTATACTTATACCCACTGGTTTGGATAAGGATACACATTCATAAATGTAGCTATTATAAAATTCCCTCAGTGCTTTTGATAGTCAAGGCCCCACAGACCTTGCAGTTTGTTTTTTATGCCTGTAGTAAAAACAAGTGGCGACATAAAAAGTCACATATTCTTCTCACATCCTTGTCTTTATTTTCACATATGGCAGGAAATTAAAGACAGTGAGGAAAGCGTGTATCCCTTATTTAACAATCTCCAGCCCTCTGAAGCCTCTGGCTAAGTGAGACGTTGTAAAAAATAGCCTCCTGTAATTAGACGAAGCGGTTTATGCACAACTGCTACATTTCATTCCCTCATTGGCCTCTCTATGAAGCACTAATTTGCCCTCCAGCATGATAATAGTTGATATAGAGTTTGGTGTCATCTGGTGACAGGTCATTGTTTTGCTTTGGTTACTTACAGAAGCCGTTGTCGGCTACTGGCGGCTTCTCCCTTTTCAGGTGCATAAATATCTGAGAAGAGGACTGGTGTTTGGCTGGGAGTTAGATCTCAGTGTTTATTTGCTAACAGACTCCCTCTGTGTTCATACGCTGACCCTTTGTGTGGCTCTCTGAGAGGCAGGTGGATTGTGCCCCTGGCTTGCGAGCTACAGTTTGAAAGCAACAACGTGAAACCGGAGCCGTAACATGACCCTGAGGCAATTAGGCCCACAATGAGGACGTTTCTTTGGCATTCACTCCTTTTGTGCTCCCAAATACTATTTAAGGGCAAATAAAATAAGGAGCTTTGGGCGTTTTGGCAGAATGGCCGAGGAAATTTTACCAACCAGGTTGCAAATGATGAAGAGATAATGTTTTTCTGTCTGTCTGTCTGTTGAGCTTTTTTCTCTGAAGTTGCCCCTAACAGTGGTCCTGGGTGGGTGGGGTGGACAAACTCAAGAAAGCGAGACCATTATAGTCCATTTGTAGGAACATTAGCCTGACAACTCATCGCCATGTTTACCAACGGTCTGAGAAAGCGGAAAAAGGTACAAGGATGACTGGAAAAGAGAGAGACTGTGTACCTCCTTCCCTCCTTCTCTCCCTCCTCCTCTCCTTCCCTGAATGGAGTGTGTCTACCGGATCTGGCCAGGATGAAATGTCATATCTTAGACTGATCCTTATCTCTTAATCGCTTCCTTTGTCTCCCATGATTCCCCAGACCCTCCCTGACTTCCCTCCTCGGACGCGGCCCTTTGATGTGTCAGCCATGGTTAGGGACGCTGGGGGTGGGATATTTGTGGTGTGTGCATGCATATGTGTGTTTAAAAGCAGCAGTCTGGTTCTCCTCTGAGCTAACGAGAGCCAGAGGTTATCAGAGTTTGATGAAAAGAGCTGGTGCTTTGCATGTCTTCTGGCGGTGCAGGGTTAGCTCTTATGTTTTTGCATGCGTTTCTGTGTATCTATGAATGTCTTTATGTGCTGGAGGGCAGGACTAATGTATAACATGGACAGTAAAGCAGACCTGTGTGTCTGTGTTTGATGTGTTTGTATGACTTTGTTCTGATGACACATCAGCCTCACAAACTTTATCCAGGGATACAAGCAGATGTTTGTACGGTAACAGACTGTTCACAGAAACTAATACTGGGAATACAAAAAACATGGAGTACAAATGAAAAAATTCAAAAGGAACATAACCAATGAAACAGAGCTTTGAAATACTCAACTTTTGTGTAAAATCAAGTTTCTCACAGAAATGACATTTCAAATTCATCATCTGATTGTCTTTCTCACATTCATTCCACTGTATCGCTTTTTTACCAGCGTAAATGAAATACCTCTGTGGATTGCTGGGTCCTGTTGTTGGTTGGTCACCTTGATGCCCACAAAAAGGAAATGAATTTCACTTCATACGTGAAATGATCACAAGAGGCTGCCAAGCTTGGTTTGGCTTTTATGTTCTATTTTGTGAAATGTCACAACAACTAATAGAAGAATCATCGCAGCAGGAACTCAATTATTCATGTGAATTGTGTCATCCTTTTCTGCTCTAACCTGTATGTTTTCTGAGTCGAGATTTAAATATTTATAATAAGGCTGGCGCTGAAAAAAAAATCCTCTAAAAAGATGATTATTGTCCTTGCTTTGTGTTTAGAACTGACTGGCGAGCATGCTCACACGCGAAAGCGATCAGGTGAAAGGGTCCTTCCTGGACAACATCATACTGGAAGAAATTTGAAGGGAATTCCCACCCTCTCACAGGATTTGCGCCTTTGTGCCATCCAAAATGGTATTTGCAAGAACTCAGCCAGTAAGCACAAAACATTCACACAAACCCGCATGCATGGGTTTGGACCATAGCGGACATTTGCAGCTACACTATGAAGGTTGCCAAATTCGAAAAACTGACTTGTCCCTTTACTGGTTGACTTACCAAAAAGCAAAAAGATGGAGCGTATGGGTCTGTAGCTTCTTGGTTTGAATTTATAATCTGCCCAGCTGTCAGTCAAGACGCCCAAACCCCTTAGTATGCCAAATTATGCAAAATTGTAACATTGTTGCTGACTGGGTCTCTTACGATTTGAGAGCCAGCTACAAGTGGTCACTCACACTGGAGGGCCTGGTGGTAAACCAATATGCTCAGTGACACGTACCACTTATTCAGTGACATTTAGCAAGTGCTCAGACGCACTTGCCAATCCCTCACTGACACCGACCAATTGCCCACTGGCACCTACCAATGGCTCAGTCGCACCTACAAACTGCACAGTGGCACTCACCAATTGCATAGTGACACCTGCCAGTGGTTCATTAACAATTGCCGATTCCTCAGTGAAACAAGCCAATCGCCAAGGGCCTTCTGCCAATCATTTAGTGACACCTGCCAATCCCACAGCAATTGGCATGATTCACTGAGCAATTGGTAGATATCATTATATCAGTAAGTGATTGGCAGTTGTTACTGAGTGTTTGGCAGGTGTCACTTTGAATCAATGGCGTACCATAAACTGCTTTTGGATCTGGCTGTCATTACCTACTCAAAGAACTGCAGCTTTCTGCGCAGCTTCATTAGCATCATCTCTCTTTTCAACAATAGGATTGTCTATTACTGGCATCGACTGGACTTTGAGAGCGAGTATCTGCCACGACATCACAGTTTGGATAGTGGACCAAAGTTGTCAAACTGTGTCAAACGGTAACATTTCCATACAAAATGTTGCCTGCTAGTTTTCCATTTCACTTCAACTCAGACTTAAATTACACAATACACTTTATTCTGCCTTGAAGATTACTTGAAACTAGAGATTGAGGCCAAAAACTCATTAGGGAAATGTTTACTGAGGTGCTGTATAAAGTTAATAGCGGACAAATGTAGTTTCCTAATCCAAGCTTGACAAAAGTCTACAGAGAAGCTTATTCCAATACTGTGAGCCTCCTGAAAACACATCCAGACATACCATTGTTATCTCTCCACCATTGTTACCATTAGCCTGGAGCTAAGCTACTGCTGTTTTTGTTGTAATGTAAAACATACTCAAATAGTTCCTCAGTGTATATTTGATTTCACTGTACAAGCAGGAACTGAAGACAAAAGGAAAAAAAGAACAAAAAATTGTTTGGTTCCCTAAAGTGAAACCTGCTGCTGATCCAGCAGTTACAGTAAGTTTGATGTTTTTACCTGCTCTCTCTCTCTCTCTCTCTCTCCAGCTGGCTCTGGTCGTACAGTATCCACTGCACTGATGAAGTTTCCATATTTATATGCAGGTTTAAATAATTCAACAAAGGAAAAGCTAGAATGGCCCGTGGTCTGATCTGACTACAAGTGGATTTAATAGTTTTGACCTCCTAACCTCCAGTCGACCCAGTATCTGGTCTATGTATTTTAATTCTTGGCAACGGATGGAGCATATTAAATATCAGCTAAGATGAACTGATTATTTATTATGCTTATAAAACATTATTTCCAACTCATTGTTTTTAAGCTTGGATTGTACAGAAGAATGTTTTAGTGAAATGCTCCCCTTGAAAGTTTTGTGTGTTTTACAGCCCAAAAAATTATCTCATACAATTCAAGCATACCTTAAGGACAATTTCTGTATCAAAATGTCATAATCTAAATGTCAAGGTGGTGAGTTAGTGTATGTGGTAGTCTTGTGGTTGTAAATATGTGACTAAATTAATTTGAAATAATTTGAAATAATTTGAAATAATTTGTTTTAGCTGCTGTCTCTTTAAGGCTCCCTGCCCCACAGACTCTGATTGGCCACACCTCTTGTGTCTTGTGCCATTTTCATTTTAACAACGGGCCATTTTGAGCAGTTCACAGACAAATTAAGAGATTTAAAAATTTGAAAATGAAGCTATTTGAAAATCTGTACATTTTTGAAAACATACAAAAATACAGCATTGTTACTTTTAATGTATTTTTAACATATGGGGAAGCATAACACTTCCACTTTAACCTCTTGAGACCGGAGTCTTTTCTGGTGTGCATTTTTTATTTTTCCCCGCTATTTGGAATAAGACAGACCTTATCGGTATAAAAATAAACCTGGTCTTTTTATTCGTAAGCTATTAGATTTTGGGTATCATGTGGCTAATAGGTGAAAGTTTTAAAACTTGAGGTTTTATGGGTCTAACTGGCAAAAATGTACTGTTCGTATATGTGGACTCTGGGTCTTAAGAGGCTAAGTTGAAAGTGTTATGCATCAGGTTGGTGTAAACATTGACTTTAATTAAAATCAGACAAAAAAACTGAAAAAACTAGGCAGTCTAGCTGGGTTTTATCTGGTAAAATGTTGGATAGCTGCTTTAAGACCATCAGCTCTGCTTTCCTAGATTTATGTCTGGGAGCTGTGTGTTTGTGCGCTACTTGTGTGCAACTGTGTGTGAGAGAGCCAATGTGCAAAAGGACAGAGCGTGAGAAAAAGAAGACGACACAGAGAGACAGTGAGAGCGTGTTGGAGAATGGTCAAATCTTCTCTCACATGTTTGAGCAGATGTATGTGGTCATATCTTAAAGTGTGTGTCTGTGTATGTGTGAAAATGTTTGACTATATCTTATCACAGGTCATTGTGTAGCTGGTTTTATAGCTGCTCCAACATCCGCAGACTTATTCTTTGGTGGTTACAGGAATTTCTGTCTGTAGCCAGGGATGATGGGGGCACATTGTCTGCACCCTCTGGTGGCAGGATGTATCAGCACAAGCTGCCCCTTTGTGTGAGTATCTGTGTGTGCACCAAGTGTGTTTGTGCACCCACCTGTTGTCCTGGAGTCAGTGAAAGATCACGCTTCCTCAGGTGACAGTACAACACTGCATGTTTGTGTGGGGAGGCCACCCAGCATCAGCTGCATATCCTGACAAAGATAGGAGGCTCACAATTAGAGGTTTTTGCTTCAGCCAAAAGCAACATTGTTCATTTCACTGAAAGAGTGGGGCGCTCACTGGGTCTTTAGCCACCTGGAGATGGAGGAGGGCGGAGGCGAGTGGAAAGTAGAGAGAAGAATAACAGCATTAGTGTCAGAAATAGAATGTCACCTAAAGAACAAGTTCATCATGTAACGGTAGAGCTGTTGCTATCGTGTCTCCAGAAACCGTGTTTTGAAACCGTGGGTGGATTTTCAAATTGTCAGCCACTGGTGTATCCCCTGTTTTACACATCCAAGCTTGAGAAGTGCAAAAACAAGCAAGAACCTCCCCCAGATTTAGGTTAAAGCTCAAACAAGCTCTGACACTCCCTCCTTTGCAAGTGACTTTCAAGAGGCTGTTTGTTTTTCTTGGCATGAACATACACAACTGTATACACTTAGCTGTGGACTTTGGGGCATTCGAGAGTGAGATCATTAACATATGGGCCGAGCAGTTAAAGCCTGCAGACATGGGCCTGGAGGGACAGCCTGGTTGAGAGAGTAAATACTTAACAACTTAAGAGATTATTGCCTCTCCCTGTGTGAAAAGGCATGCATCAGGTACCCAAACCAGAAACAAAAAACAGGGAGATGCGTTTGTTGTAAAGGAAAATTTGCTGTTGCAGATTCAAGGTTCTATCCTAAGGGCCCAAACTCCTGAAAGTTGCACGGCTAATTCGCTGGTTTCAGCTGAGTTGTATCTACATTTTGGACGAAACCAATTCAAAAGTTAGTTAGTTGTGAATTGTTCACCAGCAGAAGCAGAAGTCTACCTTCTTATTAAATATCCCTAATTTAAACATGTCCCAACGTTTATAAAGCTCAAGTGCAACCTCTTAGCCCTTTGACTGTCTGCACTGAAAATGAAGGAAATTTGATATTTGCTTTTCACAATCCTTTATATACTCAAAAAATGTTTTATTAGACTTGATATGGGACACATTTACCTGCAAATTTCAACAAATTGTGTTTAGTCAAGGTTATCAAACATAACAATTACAACTGAGCTGCTCAGAAATATTGCCTGTGGGGTAGGGAAAGTTTAGGTGTCAAGTTTGATACAAAAAAATGCAAAAACTAGTAAACCAGCAATGTCGGCCTTTTTTCAATCTTAAAATTACATACTTTTTGGACCTCTCAGGCATATGTGGCTATGATGGCTTTGATCTGAAAGCAGGTTTTTATTAAAAATTAGACATAAAAGCTTACATTTCTGATTTTGCATTGTTTAAGCATGAAGGCAAACTATTTAAGCCCACAGACCAAGGATCCTCAAAGCTTTGATAGCTGAGGGCTGATAAAGGAACCCAACATTGGACTGAGGGCAGCCGAAGGAAAAATAGAAAGAGAAAAAATCCTATTTGTTATCATTTTAATGACGGTTTTTACAGTCTGTGTTTATTAGTCGACATCCAATAATGTGCAATTAACTCCATTTAATGAATAAATGAGGCTAAACCTGGCAAAACTTGGGAAAACCTTCAAATTTCATAGCAATGTACAGTTGGATTATATATATCTGTTTGTTTTACATCATTTCTGATGGGCCGCTAGGAACATTTCTGCACGTCATTGGTGTGCAGGTCACACTTTGAGCATCTATACCTTAGTTTAACATCCACTTATAGCATCTGGATCTCATCTTGATTCCTTATATCTCTTTGAAGGAACTCTCATTGGTGCGTTATGATGAGTCTCAGTTTTACTGTAAACAGTAGGTCACACCAGGGGTTCCTAAACTTATTAGCCTGTTAGCCACAATATAATAGTACAAGAGACTGATTACCCCCACACAGTTAAAAGCCAATTAGAGCAACACACAAAGAACAAAACAGACCATAATAATATCATTGAATGGAAATTTGTTAAAAAGCAGGGACTTCAGGGAATTCATCATAGAGGCTGTGGCAGAGACTATTCAACATGTAAAAACATATAACTACTTTTGTGTATATTTTTACAATAGTGGATAAAATGTGCAATTATAAGACGCCTGTGTGTACTGATATGATTTCACCAGTGCAGCTGTCTGACTCTACTTGCTCATAGATTTCAGATTTTTTCAATTCCTGTTTTTCTTTTTCCCATCAGCCTCTCATCCCAAACATAAAATTATACATCTCAACCATGAAACTTTTAAATTTTGGGGATAGAAATGTTTTGAAAAGCCCCAGAGTGTTTTTAGCATCGCATTTCAACAACTTACACCACAGACTAAGGAAAGGGGAAAAAATGTGAAAACGTACAATTAACCATCTCGGTCAGTAATAAAAAAGCAGAGGAAGTCTCACACCAAACAAACAAACACTCTTGTTGCTTTAGTAACGGACAACCCCCTGCTGAGGTGGCACACATGGGCCCTCCAGACTTATGGAAAGAGGCATCAGAATGAGCCCTATCGAGAAATGAGGACCACCAGACAGGCAAGTTAGAAGAGTTTTCAAATGTTTTTCTGGTTGATTTGTATCAAATCAGTCTGAGGAAACGATAAAGAAGAGGCCACATTGGGAAGTGTCATGAGGTTCATACAAGTTCCTGACACATTTACCACCTCGTTGCTCTTTGTCATGTACCTGCACTCCAGCATCTTTCAAATATTCAATGATGAACAAGGAAAAGTGGAGCACAGTTTAAGAATCTGGCTGTGGTACATGAAGTTTACCTTAACAGAGAGAGATAAAGAAGATGGCGACAGTGGAGGTACAGATTGGGACAGACACATGACTAAGGCACACAGTTGGACTGGTCAACACGTGGTGCATGTGTGTGTTAGTGTGTGTGTGTGTTTGTGTGTGTGTGTAAGGCTCGCAGCCACAGCCATGCCCGGAAAGGCTTAGAGCACAACCAGTCATTAGGAAGTCAGGCTGTCTGGAGCACATTATGGGCTGGGTACAGTAACCCTTACAAGCACAGGGCGCTATCAAATCCGGGATGAAGGAAACAACGAGAGAATGAAGGACGAGTCGCTCTGGTGGCTTCTTTAGCTCATTTGTTTGTCCTGGGGAACAACTTTGCGTGGATTCACCGGAAAACATTTGTTTAAGTTGTCCTGCTGCAGGCGCTGAAAGAAGGATGAAACCCACATTAGTTAAATCAATGGTAATCTGTTTGTGTAAAGAGACTGGGAGATTCAAGTGAAGTTTTGACTTCAGACATCAACAACTTGGCAGGTTTGAGTGCTTCATGGAGTGCTTACATTGGTTCTGCTGGGGTGTCATCAAATTGATATGATTCACTCCAGACTATACAAAGAACGTCAAACAGAAAGCAAAAGTACGCAGCAACATTCAGCGAGAATGACACCTGAACAAAGACATAAATAAGTGCAAAGCAGAAATATCTTAAGATACTCTTTGAGCCTGATAACTGGAACAATGTAACCTATAAGTCGATCAATAAAGACTTACCCAGGACTGGCCTACAGTATTATTATAGTGTGTAGGCATTGCATTTATTTCTCTCTCCAGAGCTCTGGGCAGACACTTTGTAATGCATGCAAGCCTTGGTAAGTGTGCAGAGCCCACCACAAAGCTGTTTGTTAACACTTTTTAAAACATAGCTTGTCACGTCTTCATTTCAACAAAGTATGACATACTGAAAACAGGCAGAGGACAGAAATCTTATGGTGAATTTATGGTAAGACTTCAAACACAAAGCTAAATGGTGCACTACAAGTTATTCACACAAACCAAGATTTAAATCTAGACATTTAGACATTTAAGATATACAACCTTTTAAAGGTAGGGTTTGCAGGAATTTTTGTTACTGTTTATAAACACAACATCCAAACTGGGCTCCTCCTTCATGGCTCAGTGCCAGGGACAGCGCACAGCCACTTCCACCTATTGTAGCTAATAGCCGTAACTACATGAACACACTCACCAGCACCTGCAGCATCATATTTCAACTCAAGGGTGGAAATCTGGGTGAAAACCTTCATCTCACGTGGAAGCACCTTCTTTGGCTCAGTTTCTACACAGTATCAGTGCACACTGAGGCGGACGTGTTGGAGTTTTTGGGTAGTAAAGGGAGTAGGCGGAGCAATTTGTACAACTTTCGTGTCTATTATTTATTCCTCTCTGTCTTTGGGAACTGACCTTTTTTTGGACAGAAAACTCCATGGGAGTCATCCCCAACAGTAATTCAACTACAAAAATATGAGAGATTTTGTTTATCTAGAAGTTTGTTAGTGAAGCTGCCTGCAGTTTTGCACACTGCAAAAAAAGAAATCCAAGCAAGTCATTATGTCTTATTTTTCGTAAAATTTGTCTTATTATTCTTGATGTGGGCTACATTCTACTGATAAGTCCAGGGAAATGTCTTATTTCAAATTATGTTAAAACAAAATGATGTCTGAATTTCTTGTAACAACTTTTTTCTTATCCCATTGGTGATGTTTTTTTAACTTGTTGGAAGTAATTCAGACCAAATTTTTGTCTTTAAAAAACTTGAAATAGTACATTTTTATGACCTGGTCTGGTGAATGTGGCTCAAATCAAGGAAAATAAGACAAACTTTACAACAAATAAGACATAATGACTTGCTTAGATTTCAGTTTTTGCAGTGCAGATAGTCCAGTCTCTTCAGAAAGGCTGCAAATAGTCACATTCAGTTGCAGCTACCCAGTTCAAAGAGAAGTCTGTCGATTCGTCAGTGGGATTCATCTCTGTAGTTAAAACTTATGAGACAGCCAGAGCTGGAGGCTGCCATTTAAGGCCTCTCATTTGACATCTTGACTTCATCCTGCTCCTCTGTTTTTTGATTTAGGTGCAGAGGGGGAAAGGAATTGCCTGGCAAGCGTCTGGTCTCCATGTTACAGCATTGGACATATTGAAACACCTGTTTTGATTTATTGTGTTTGGGTAGTTGGCAGTGGATTGATTCCAGCGCCCAGCTCCTCACACATGTTCTGCCAGGAGACGCACATGTCCACGACTCCATCTACAGCGCTCAGGGGAATGTACTCACTCTCACAGGCCTATTACACGGCAAAGGTACATACTTGTACAGCCATGCACTAACACACTTTTACATTGTACTCAGACAAGTTAATAAATGACTCAGTAGAAAGATCAATCATGAGAGCAGAGTATCTGGAAATCTGCCGTGTGTCGTTTTTGGGACGCAAAGGCACACAAGCACTCAAAACAAGAGCGTGAGTCCAGGGGGAGAGAACAATCGTCCAAGGGAATAGTTGAAACGAGACAACCATACGTCAGTCTGCCCTGAACTCACCTTTGACAGGGTCCCACATGTCAGCATGGACCTGAATCGAGATCCCTTTTCTCTGAAACCAGGTGCATTGAACTAAGAGAGCAAATTCCCAGTGCAGCTACTTCTGGTGCTGAGCCAGTTCCTCTCCTTGTTGGCCTGCATCTATCTATCTGCTGCATAGACTAGAGCGAAAGAGGAGCAAATAGATACTCCATCTGGCAGTTGTCTGGCCTTAGCTGTCTGTGGGACATATGATGGATTCTAGCAGGACAAGATGCCAAAACACAAAATAGCTGAGGTCAGGAAGTTTAGGAAATCCCAAAAGTGGGAGAGGGCTGCAGATCTTTGTTGTTTTGAATGTTTGAGAGTGTTTTTGTGACAGGGGTTTGGATGTCTAACAGGTAAATGTCTCACGTCGGTGTTTAAATCACAGAAAGTGCCACCTTTCTTGTGTTTCTATGCATTAAAGCACACAACACAAAGTGACCAAGTGGAATGAGCTCCGCCCGATCTGGTGGTAGATGGCTGTCGTCACGTTGACGCAAGTATACGCAGCCCTAATTAGATGGTTCGGGGACCTAGACAAGTGTTTGCCAAGGCCAGACGGGGTTCTTCCCTTGTGTGTCACAGAATGACATCACAGTCTGGGTGCAAAGACACCCTATCATTGGTATGAACGGGCTGTGTTTGAGGAGTGACTGAGCCGACCTCAGAGTCCTGTCACGGTCCCAGTCCACCGAGCGCAACACCATCAAGGAGGAAGCCGTACATGTGCCAAGGAGTGTGGGCTCTTCCATTCACGTCCAGGAATTCTTATCATGTTGACATTTCAAAAGGGATGCACCACATTGCGGTGGAGTCTGCAGCTGGGACAACAAAGTGATGAATGTGGCGGCTAGTGAGGAAGGGATATGCCCACACACTCACCTCCTCCCTGAACGCCCTCAATCAATTCACACACACTAAAACAAACACACATACCAGTTTTTTAAATCCTGCTGCAGCCATCTGGGTAGAGAAATCCGTGAGCTGTAGGGCTCCACAGAGCCACTCTCCAGGGCCGTGGTCATAAAACAAAAGCACTTGTAACATGAAAGAATTCCTGCAATTTACAAGAGGAAGTGGAACATCTGAGAGACGATGTTTGAATTCTCAGTGTGCTCTTCTGGGCGAAGTGTCAAAGCAGGGGTGGCTGATGCTGGCTTATGTTTCCCTCTTCCCCCAACCAACGCCTCTCAAGTCAAACCAACCTCCATCCCAGCACACGTATGCCCTGTTTAATGCTAAATGTACTCCCTGTTCCCCATTACGTGGCTTGTCTGAGTGACCGGAGAGACCTCGGTAAAACATGTCCACCCTGAGTGCAGACATCCACCGCAAACTTCACTTTGAACCTCGCTGCACCGGGGAATGATCCTCCCTGCAAAGGTTTATTTGGTTATCTCTGCGAATGTCCTGAGGTGAAATGCAGTGTTAAGTAAACTTAGCTGACACAAAACAGTTGTCGGCACGCAATAGTAAACAGATTGTGTGCTTTTAACATGGATGCAATATGCTGTCTACCTCCTACATAGGTTTATCATAAAACACACTCAAACTTTAAACAACCTTTGTGTGAAATTACTCCCTCATCCATTTGTTCTTTTACGATACGACTTAATATTTTGCAACATTTCAACATCTAATTGGAAATAGGGCTTTAAAAGACAAGAAAATCGCAACCATTTGTTGCAGAGCACGATGCTGAGAGAGTGTAACCTGCATGCATTTGTGTGTGTATGTTTGTGTGTAGTTTTCCAGAATTTGGTCTGCATTCATGTGGATAATTATAACTTTATGGAGATTTTTTCCCTCCCTTCCTTACGACCACATCTGCAGCAGAGGCACATAGTAAGAGGATGGGTGGAGGCCAAACTTTCTTTCTCCTCTCTGTTTCTTTCCCTTTCTCTCTCTGCTTCTGCCTCCTCTCGACTTTTTTTTTTTTTTTTTTTTTTTGCTCTCTCTTCCTTGTGTCGCTCATCTTCCTGCCTGGTCCGGACCACCTACGTTTGGAGCCTTGGGTGGACCCAGAACCATTGCTATCAGCACAAGTGTACTCAAACGTCCCATAATGACTTCCACTTAGAGCCAGTCCATAAACACTCTCAGATGCAGAAACACACTTTCAGGGCTCGGGTTCATGCTTTCCTCATCCGCAGTGGCTGTAGTCACTTAGCTTGTTTCCTTAATTCCTTTCTTAATCGGAATGTGTTTGTTTGTTTGTGCATTGGTTCAGTCTTGTTTATTTGGCTGCTTCTCTTATGACATAAAGCGAAGTTGGAGCTGTGTTAACCTCATGTGTGTGGCAGCATTCACATATTAAAGTTGAAGTTCTTTACAGTAACTCGTCCAGTTTTCCGGCAGTGGTTGGACCTGTGGTGTGGCTACCTCCATGAAGTCTTGCCAGAGCTGCACCATGATTTCGTCTGATCCCGAAAGCTGCAGGTCCCACGGCTGCGGACGTTGATGTAATGCCACATTATGTAATTACGTTTTGCGTTGTGTTAAATACCATAAAACTCATGTACACTGTTAGGGTGGAGCTGACATATTCCTTTAACTCACTGAATGACCTCAAGCTCATTTAACTGAGGTACAACTCTGATTGGTTTGGTACAAGTCTGAGGAGGATGTTGGATTTAAAGTGTCAGCTCTGAGTTATTTGTTTGCTTTCTCACAGATGTCACTTTTAATCCAAGTGAGCACTACAGTCAGGAATTAATCGAAAGGCACTGAGTAAAGTCTGACAAGTGGTGCTATTATGTGATCAGCACTTAAAGGATAATTCACCATTGGATCTTACTTTTATAGTTTGGGCAGTGGTTCCTGTTGGATATAATAAGACTTTAATTTATGTTAATTGCTGCAATCTGGGATCAACACAGTGACATTGAATAAAAGGAGCCAGATGGGGGAAAAAAATAACAGTCAGAGGTTTTTAAGGTTTTCAATAAAAGCCTCAGCTTAGCTTAACTTGTTTACAAAGGAGAAAGAGGAAAAACAGTAAGAGTAATGTAGGCTAACGCCAACACATCAACCACTTCCTATCTCTCTTACCCATCAACTGGCACAGTTACAATCATGGTACAACCTTTGTTACATTTGAGCTTGTGAACAAGCAATTCAATTCAATTGCTTGTAAGAAGTAAAAAAAAAAATCTGCAAATGGGATAAGATAAAAGATTCTTGTTTTAAGACATCTTTATAATTTCAAGAAACTTCCCGGGCAAATCTGTCTGATCCCATTGGCATATTTTTTTTGACTTGTTACAAGCAATTTACACCTCATTTTTGTCTTAAAAAAACTTGAAATAAGACATTTTTATGACCTGGTCTGGTGAATGTGGCTCAAATTAAGAACAATAAGACAATTGTTACTACAGATAAGACATAATGACTTGCTTAGATTTCAGTTTTTGCAGTGTAAAATTTCTATGACACATGCTGAAATGAGGATGTCATTGCATCAGGTTCTCTTACCTGGTTCTTGACATGGCAGAGGTGTGGGCCTCAATCACCAAGGTCTGCTCATAGCTCTGCCCCTAAATCATTGTATGTCTGGAGCCAGCCTCAAGAAGATATTTGACGAAATGCAGATTTTGCCACATACTTTCAGACCTGAGGCTGCTGCATAACTCAGATTTGCAATAGAAGCCAGAGCCCTTCAGATGCCAGACTCCAGTTCCATTACCATATATTAAACAATCCAAAACAGGCCTATTCATCTGATCACCAGACATATATTTCTATCAAGAACATTTACCAGCGCTTAGGTGTAAAACATCTCATGTGTTTCTTCATCTTGACACCTGCAGACACTCCCTTGAACCTGATCGTGACAGAAGAATGTCAGAAAGTCCTGTGACACCATCTATATCACAACACCTGGAGTTTATCTGACAGCCAGATAAACACAAATATTCACACATCTTTCTTCCCGAAACCTCCTAAACACATAACACACTCCCTGTTATCAGTGATGGAGTGGACTATCTACTGCCTGCTCTGACTGGATAAGAGAGATAGACCTTTTGGAAATGACATTTTTGCCAGCAGACTGTAAAGACTCTTACGTGACAACAGAACATCTCCCGAAGGTCGGAAAAAGAGCAGAGTCAAGAGAGGATGAGATTGAGATCAGGCTCCCAGCTGCTCTAATCCCATCTTCTATCAATGTTGACATTTCAGAGTGTTTTAAATCATGTCAGAATGTGGTTTTGTAAATGTGCTGCTGATATGGTGCTTCTGAGGCTGACGTGTGGGAAAAAATGTGTCTTGTATTCTTTCGGCTGTTTAGGGTTTCAAACCAAACATGAATAGACCCTGATATTGTACATAAATGACGAGCATGTGAATGTGCGGACGAATCCAGAAACAAATCAAAGGCAGTCAGATTAAAAAAAAACATCCAACAGCCTCTTTCATCTGGTTTGTTTAGGATTTTTCTATCTGGTGTTTATCCCTCGTGTAAAACTATGCATCTTACTTTGAGATCAGCTCGCCTTTAATCTGTTCAGGACATTGTCTCATCTTCCATCAGTACACAGGTAAGTTATCTCTGCAGCTCTGCATCCTGTCAAGCGTGGGGTTTCACAGCTCAGGGGCCACTATCTGGACTCGCACTGAGCAGTTATCTTCACATGAGGGCCAGAGGGGCCAAACATGTCCCAGATCAGACACAGCACTGAGCCCTGCCACCATAGGCTTCCTTCAAGGTGATGTTGCAAACCTCAGGAGATTACACATGAGTAGATGTGAGATATCAAACATGCCATGAAGCAGGTGGGTGTTTTTTATTTACCTCAGTTTTTACTGCACGGACATCTTAGTGACCAAAATGTTTTCTTTTGCCCATCAGGGAGCTTTAACCCTCTGAATCCCAATCAGTTTCTGGTCATTTCACGTTTCTAAGGGTAGACCAATCCATTGACAATTCCATTTTTTTGTGAAGACAGCCTGAACCTAATTGGACTTTTGGCTGAAATAAGAGTTTTCTGAAATACTAGTTTTTAAAAAAAGGTTTGAGCTGTTAATCACAAAGCTACAACGTAAAATGTTAGAATAAAGCTGAAAAAGGGGCAATACTCTGTAAGGACGCAACAAGTATGAATACAGGACACTATAGTTACGATAAATTAGTGTGTCCTTTTTTATGCCGAATAAGGGGATGATACGCAGAACTCAAAATCAGGGGCACTCCTATATTCTAGATATATTGAAATATACAAGAAACTGAGGGCCTGATCAACTACAGTCCCAAATACAGAGCACTAAATTGCACGTGCAAACTAAAAGTTTGAACGCACTAAAGTGGGCATGTTGCAGGTGATCTACTAAGATAGTGCTGACAACAGGAGAAGCCATTTCAATCAGTGGAATTTTGCTTATCTGGAGCGTAAGTTGTGGAAAAAAGACTTAATGTGCTAGAAAAAGAACTGACCGCAATTTTGGAATCAGCATGCCAATTTAAGTTCTAACCAAAAAATCTAACTCAACAGAATTTTTACAAACTGTTCTCCAGTGTTTTTTAAGAAAACGGGGATCTCATATTTCAAGAACTTGACATGATAGAGAAAAACTGAGATCCTTTTTTCATTCTGCACCCAAAAATGAGTTAAAAACAGCTTAGACCTAACTTACGAAAAATTGTGTTCCCCAGTGTAATCTACATTTAAGAGCATCAAAACACAGCAAACCTAAAGCTGTTTGTTACGACGGAGTATTAGGGCCACATTAAGAATGAATTTTTTTGCTTCATATTTTACTATGAGATTAAAGTTGAATTTAATTATTTTACTAAGAGATTAAAGTTGAATTTCATTAATTTACTACGAGAATAAAGTTGAAATTAATTATTTTACTACGAGATTAAAGTCAAAGTAAAGTTGTACCGGAAGTAGGTAAGGAAATATGATCATCTGATGTTGATGTGCTAAAAGTTGAAGTATCTCCTTGTCTGTAAAACCCAAGTTAAAGTACAATTTGACTAAATGCTCAGTTGTCCTCATTTCCTCCTGCTCGTAGACTGCCCGCAGTTATATTTCGACTTTATTATCGTAGTAAATTACGTCATTATTTTTGACTTTAATCTCATAAAATAATTAATTTCGACTTTAAACTCGTAGTAAAACATGAAGTAAAAGAAAAAAAAATAATTCTTAATGTGGCCCTAATACTCCGTCGTAGTTTTTCAACAATTTAATTATTAATTCAATCGTAATGCCCAGAGAGGGGAGAGAGAGACAGAGAAAGAGAGAGAGAATCTAAATCATATTATAGGCTCTGTTTATCTTTTTCCCTTTTTTTGGTTTGTTTTTTTAAAAGAGTTTCTTAAGAGTTTCTTAGGGCTCATGGGTTGTGGAGATGTCTAAACATTTGTCTGTAGTTTGTTTTATTTGACTGCAGCCGTCTTCCAGTTTACACCTGAATTTCACAAAATATCAACAGTAAAATAGCGACCGCAAACAGTTTCAGGTTTGATGAATCACTTTGTGGGTGCTAAATGATCACATTTTCATCTCCTCCTCCCAGTATTTTGCATGTCCTGGTGATCTGCATGTATTATGCATATTGATGAACACAGAGCAGAGGCAGACGCGGTAAATGAGTGACACATCCCACATCCGCACCCCGTTAGTAGATCAGTTTTCCGCACGCTATCGAGTTTGCACGTGTTTCTGTACATGCAAACCTTACGTAGATCAGGCCCTTAATGCTACATTGGCAGATAACTCAGACCTACCTATTCACTCTTTTTGGGTGGGGCCAGCATCATTTGGTTCGAGATAGTCTTTCATTAAAAACATGACATTAGTGTCAGGATCAGCTTTAATGAGAGCTTCCGTTCCCATCTTTAAATGTAAGTCACGGATCATGTGTGATACTTAAATACACCTTGCTACCCAGGGACAACTTACTACAGTGGCATGAGGCAGCGGCTTCCCTCCCAAGGTCATGCAGAGTTCCTGGGCTGGTGAGTCAGTTACACTTGTGAGTGAGTCAATTAGTTTTTGTGACTCACTTTGTGGGGCCATTTTGCTCGTGAGTCACCTGGACCAGCCGTTCAGTTTCCCGCAACACAAAGAGACTTTTTAAGGTCCCCTCTGTTTGGACAGAATAGCCCCCTTAATTGACCTCCCTTTGATGTCTCCAGTTTAAAGTCTTGCTGTGTCGTGTCACTCAGCAGGCAACATGAACTAATGACAATGTAGCTGTCACTCTCCTGAATGGTTTAGTGGTTGTGGGGTAAAGGATTGTATGGTTTCTGATGGAGTGTTTCCCCCGTTACAAATACTTTATAGGTTGAAGAAAATCTTTTTAGCTCCTAAACCACAGCCACAAAAGAAAACAACATTAATTGGATGACTGGAGGGGCTGTTAGTGAGTAAGTAAACAGTCACCGAGGCCACATCCACTCCAAGGTGAATAAATCTGGGAACCACATTTACGAAGAAACATGACTACCAACCACTTCAAGTTATTGGAATAAAACTCTTTTGTTCCAAATACGATGGAGTCAAATGGCCACAAATTTTATTTCTTCCCTTCAGTGAAAAATAAATAACTCTGATGACTCCCAAGAGAAACATGAGTAACTCTTCCATTGGACCGGCCCACGAAGTCAAGATCCCAATCAGTGCATGAAGCAGCGTGAAAATCCTCAAAGACTGAAGTCAGATTCACATCAGTTTCTGTTTCTCAAATATGAGTGTGTTGTAGTTCCATCTGTACACTCACTGGCATAGCATAAGAAAGGAGCAGGAACACAGGGAGTGAGAGAGACAGAGAGAGAGAGAGAGAGAGAGAGAGAGAGAGAGAAAGCACACGACTAAAGCACGGTCAAGCAATATTGAAAACGTCACAAAATTTGCAGTTAAGTAAAGGATAGTTTACTGTTTAGTTGACAGGTTTACAAAAGGAATCAAAATAACACAACTACAAATATTGCTGTTTCTGTTCATGAATAAAAGTAAAAAACTGTTCTTTTTTTCAATTACAGGACAATTATGTGCCCTAATGTTTTTCCCTGTTCAGTTGTTAAACAGTACATTTGAATGTTTATGGATAACAGGGATTAATTTATATTAGCATTTAAGATACCATTTTCATTAAACAGCTTGCACATACTGGCAGATTATCCATAACAGACACATTACAAATACTCAGGAAATCTGCAATTTACTGATAATGTAGAGCAGCAGTGCAAAAAGACTTAGACTGGGTGTTGGTCTAATAAGTTTGTTAAGCAAAATGTAACATATTTAGCAGAGTGCTCAAAAGAAAAGTGAGGGAGAGGAGGAGCGCATGTGCGGAAGAGAAAATGAAAGTGAAACTTAAGTATCAATCTCATCACGTAAGTATGCCGATACCAACATTGGCATCGATATATCAATATATTGGATCGATCCGCCTGCCACTAGAAAGCAGAATTGGACCATTCTACCAGCCTCACAGGTTGAATTAACTTAGAACTTGACATTGCTGTCTCAGGAAAGATTTTATAGTTTTTAAACCCAAAAATCTTTGCCAGTTTTTGGCTGGCTTCACTATTAGCCCTAAAGTTGGGTCACCATTTCCTAAAAACCCAAACAGAGCCTCTATCTGGCTTTTGGAGATTCTGCAAAAATACCCAAAGTACAACCAAGTAGCCTCATGTATTGAATACAGTCCTTAACTTTTTGTGAATGTAAACATGAATAATGTCTCCAAAGCCCATTTCCACCAGTTTGGCTGGTTTTGCTTGCTTTGATTGGCTTTGTTGATTTTTTTCCTGAATGAAGCCAAAATATTGAGATGGAAGTCAGACTCATGAAATAAAAAATTTGACTTTATACAACAAATTTTTTGACTTTTTCATGATTTTAATCTTACTATCTCCAAATGTGCCCTTAATTAGTCTACAAGTTCTTCCTATCTCATGATTTTGATGTTTTTTCTTTTAACTTTGACTTGATAATAAGAAAATTTTGACTTTGCTGCCTTACTATATTGAGATTTATATCTCAAAATTTGATTTTATTGTCCTACATTTTGACTCCTTTTTGACTTTTTGTAAAAAAAAAAAGAGTCAAAAAGTCAAAATTTTTATCATAAATTTTGACTTTTTTCTTCAAATTTTTGACTTTTTATCTCATACTTTGACTTAACATGTGCAATGCTGTGTGCATGCTCACCATCTTGACAGCTTGGTGTGTCATAACAATGCCAGTAGCCCGGGGCAGTTCTTTATTATAAGAATCAAGGTGTCAAACAAGCTGAGGAAAACCTGGACATTTTTGGGGATTTCATAAAATCCTCCTGGACATTATTTTATGGCCAACAAGGGCATGTCTGGGCACAAGAGGACATATGGTCACCTTATCTGAAGCCCATCTTTTCTCATCTCTATCTTGAATTACTTGTATCATCAGTCGGTCTTATGGTGCTGATTTACGTCTAAGTGTTCATTCTCATTTCCTGAGACATTAGATATGTTAAATAAAGCTATAAAAGTGAGTTGATGCAATAATTTCCAGAATAATTTCCTGTGTTATCATCTGGGATCTTTGCAGTTATATTGGAGGGATTAATATGTGTTACAGTTATTGGAAGTGAAGGGATGGCAATGCAACAGCTCCACCTGTCAGACTACAGCTACAAATACAGCAACACACCTTGTACAAAGAGTGGTACCTTGGCTTCACTGATGTGCAACAGAGACTGGCCAAGATGTGTCCAGCAACGATGTGTAAAGTCAATACAAACTGCTAGCAACACAAGTTGCCATCAATGAAATAATCATGAATGATATTAGTCTCGATAGGACGGTTTATTCATTGAGTGCAAAGACTGTGGTGCTGCTCATCGACTCATCGACTCAAACAACACTGTCATGTCTCCTTTCACTCTCAGCCACTCTCCCTCTGAAGGCACATTAGTCTGACAGGAGTGAGACCTCACAGCACTGTTATCCTGCATGGTGTCTGCAGATTATAAATCACTCGATGATTCCTTTGTAACAAATGTTCTCACTGCTGCACTTTTTATTTTACCACGAGTGCAAAATACCTTCCAAACTGTGTATTGTGATTTCAAATAACTTATTTATTGGGTGTGAGATAGTGTGTGCTTGTTTTAAAAGGAGAGACTGTTGAGGAAAACAAAGCTGTATGAATTTATCCTGCTCGTCGTCCCCTCACACTTTCAACTCTCCCCCTGTATGCACCTCTATCTCTGGGGTGCTGAGAGCACAGAATTCGGTTCCATCATCACAGGCTGAGTGGCTGCAGACAGGAAGAACCGGCCCATCTGCTGAAGTAGTTTTGCTGCCGACTATGGAGCACTTAAGTGTTCTGGAGTACAGTGTTTGCCATCTCACATTAATAACAGCCTTCTTTTTCAGTTCAGTTCACTTTAGTTCAGTGTGTGCTTTATCGACATGATAGAACAATGTGAGCACACACACACACACACACACACACAGGGGGTGGACACAAAATCATGACCACCTGTGCAATCTAATCCAATACACTACAATACCCCCCTTTGTGAAGAATATGATGTTGATGCTTGGTCTCCATGGCAGCTTTTGAGGCCAAAGATTGCTTAGTAAATGACTGAATTATACACATGAGGTTCACACTACGTTATGAAGGTGAAGTAATTACAGAAAAGAAAGTGTCTCCTTTAAGAATGTACTAGCTCTGAAAAGAAGAATTTATGCTACACAACACACACAAAGAGACAAAACACATGCATACATCGACTTCAAAGGGGCAAGAAATTATAGCCTGCATACTAACTGGGACCTGGCACACTCTCCCTGGCTCTCTCCTTGGCTCTCCTTCATCTGAAATAAATACATTTGCAAATACAAAACAGGCAAATGCAAAACCAGTGAAACATGTTTCTCCTGTGTTCCAAAACTTTTTTTTATTTAACTTCAGAGGGTTGTATTTTTAACATTCAGGTGTGTAGTACATGCAATTTCCCCATTTCTCATGTAAGTTCTGGTAAACTCTCTACCAAAGCATTTCAATCATCTTCACTAATCTTGAAAATATTCCCTCACTAAAATCTTGACACCTCGTGATTTTCCCCTCATCTTTCCAATCTACGGTTAGCGACATGCACTCCTGCCACAAAGATAGCAACCAATGAGGGTTCAAAATATGAAGACATTCACTCAGAGTCTGTATTCCCATCACTCGCCTGCACCCCATTCCTATCTCGTTTCGGTTCTTAAATTTTGATGGAGTGATGATTTCATCCTGGATCTCTTCAGGTACGAGATAAATGTGGGCATCATTTTACAAGCACCATCACAAAATAGTTTCCCCTGGAGACAAAGCAGAATAAAACCATTCCAGGGATTCCTGTGCTCTGAGTATGATCTGCTGTTTGGACCACCGTCCACAAGTGCAAAAAGGAGGCAACCTGCAAACTTTTAAAGACGGGGTTTGGACATCTGAGCATTTTAAGCTGCACAAAATGTTTCTGACATGACGTGAAGTAAAAAAAAACAAACCCTAAAAAAAGTAACAGCCATGAGGACGGTATGTTTTTTAGTGCCACGGGTTTATAAAGTACATCTGCTTTCTTTGTTTAGAGCAAAATGTTCTCTCTCATCTTTTTCTTCCGCTATAAATCAGAGACCACAATGGCACAGTGAGTAAAAGTCAGGGACAGCTAAGCTCTGGTGTACATCTCACTAGCGACAGCAAAGTCTGAGTTTATGCGTTTGTACATTTGTTTGTGCTGACCTCTTGTCTGCCTGTCTATATGTCTGTCGTCCTGAGTTATGCATCATTTGACGTCTTCATTTCAAAACTCTAGCAAACATGTTCCAGGAAATACAAACTAAAGAGCGATGAAGGAGAATTGCATGTCCTTGTTAGTAGAAATGATTAAATTCATCCTCCTTGTTAACGAAATGTTTGAGCTAAATTGTGGTTGATATCATCAAATTGCTCTTCGTCATCCCTCTCGCTAACTTTGAACACTGTGCCCAGAGCTTGATGGATATTAAAACTGTGGAAAGATTGGGCAAGCTATTATTTTGGTAGTTTCTGTCTTCTCCGTTTTTTCTCACACACGATGCTGGTTTCAGTAAAGTTCCTCTTACAACTATTTTCAATAACCACATGGGCTCCAAACACACACATGCACACAGAGCCAGCTGGATGAGGCCCACCCTGCAGCCTGATCTTGTTAGTGGTGTGGTGCGGAGCAAAGCCACACCTCGAATAAACGAATAAAAGGGATGGGACAGAAAGAGAGCAATGCTCCCAGTTCGACCCCTCAGCCCTGTCACGATATTCCGAGACGTGGACCACAGATCCGTGACCATTTGGCCGGTCTGATGCCTGACCACAGCGCTCTGAGGATCCATGTCCCGTCAGACTCAAACAATAATTTTTCCTGCCACATGTGTGGGCACAAGCAGATGCAGGCTGGGATGCTGTTTGATTTAGTGATGTTTCAATCAGGCAACAACAGCAAACATCTTGTGAGACAGTGACAAATGTGTAAACATCTCCACTGAAACTCAGTCCATTCACAAGAAATCACAAAACAATTCCTCATACCAATGTGACACTACTTTTTTTCATGATTGCTTTCCAAAACAATTCAGGAGTGTTTTTCTTGTTGGCTGTCAAGGGCAAACAAGGTACAACAGTGACTGTGATCCCATTTCAAACTGCTTTCCAGGAGAAGGAGAGCACTTCTTCAGAAACAAGACCAGGCGCAGAACATTGGGCTAAGAAAAGAAGGAAAAACTGCTCCATTAAAGGTAGAGTATGTAGAACTTCCCTAAAAAGTGAAATGTTCGTTTTGACAGGAATAATCCTGCTCAATCATAATCTCTGGGCCTCTATACCTGTGTGTCAGTGTCTGTGTGTGTCTCACCCCCTTGTAGACCCCCTCCCTCGCCTTTTTTGTTGAAGTTTTCTTTACTCAGGACACTTGTTATGGGTGATGACCAGCCAATCACAGTGCGCTCAGTGCACAAATGACTTTGTGTGTTGATGATAGCAAGTGGGAAAGACGGCTACGATAGCAGCCACAACAAAGAAAAAGAATAATTCTATATCTGCCACATGTTTCATGTACCTGCAGGAAGTCAGGTGTACGGCTCTTGAGTTTCTCTCTCATGATGCTGCAGGTGTTCGCAGGGCTGTTTTTTACCATCTGTGGTGGTTTTACGAAGCTAAGACTGTTAGCTGTGCTATTAGCTACGTTTGGGGGCAGTGAGCATGAGCTGCAGCTGACACTGAGCCATGGAGGAGGAGACGAGTTTGGATGCTATTTGTAAACAGAGAAACAGAACCTATCGAAAACTACTGCATAACTGTGCCTTTAAGCAATGAACACCAGAAAAGGAACTTATTTCCAAAAGGTAATGCTTTCCAACGTAATGCTTGAGGGCATTGCAGTGTCTCCTTGCGACAGATTACCTGTTTCTAGCCCTGCTGTCAGCTTTCAGCGAAAATGTTATGACCAGGAATATGGCGTCATTTCAGTGTCAAATCCCACACATTAAAACAATCAATAAGACCAATCTGCACACTCACAATTTATTTCTTAATTTCCCTTCATTTTTAACAGCTTGGGACCAAACGTGATGGTTTACTGACTTGCTACAAGGAAGATTAGAGGCTTTCTGCGTCCACTGCAAAAGGCTTTGTTGTAGGCATTTATTGATCAATCAGAAAGGAGGGGTTGTCTATTTTTTCTGTTTGTTTATTTACTGAAATGATGCCATACTGGAAGGTTCAAGAGGAAACTTTGAAGGGGATGTAATGTTTGTCAGTGTATGGCAAATGTATGGGCAGTTCAAGAATTTTGTAACTACAGGTAACGTGATGTCACCAGTGCACCAATCATGGGACTGTCCCTGTTTTTTTCATGTGCATTAACATTCAGACGAAGGTGAACATCAAGCAACATATGTTGGCAAGCCTGTCAGAAAAGGGCTACAGCACTGATTTGATGCAGCGTTATTAACCAGGCTTATGCTTGGGGTCAAACAGACGGTTGTTAGCATCCAGACGAGCAATTCACTCTGGAAAATGTGAGTTTCTTTAGAGGTTGGGTGAATACATGGATACAGTGATAGCTGCTAGCATCAGGCGACTGTTTGAGGTTGGTAAGTCCCTTATCTGAAAGTTAAACTAAGGGCAGAGGCACCTGCAGTGTTTTTTGTTCTGTTTTGTTGGAAACATACTTTGAAAATTTTAAGTCACCACAAAAAGGACAAAAAGGATGGAGGATGGTTGCTGAGGCTAATGAAACACAGCCCAGGTGCCAACAATAATTTCCTTCAAGAGGTTTCGCTATGCTTGGTCAACTTTGTTCCTTTCAGCGCTAACCTCTTAGAGACAAGTTAGTATTTGTGCAACCATGAAAAGAAAGTTTCAGGAGAAAGTGGACATGAATAACTTCAGCGTGTGAACAAAACAAGTAATGCAGTGTGTCTTTTCCTGTTGCGAGGACAGTTTCAAGACACATGTGTAACTGCAATTCACAGAAATCTGATTTAGATTAGGCTCCACTAATGCATGCAGGTTACAGTGGAACGAAGCGGAGCAACATATTGCCTGGGAGGGGGGCAGAGAGTGATGGAGGATGTGTGTGCGTGTGTGTGTGTGTGTGTGTGTGTGTGTGTGTAGGGGGGTGGGTTGGAGCTGAACTCACAGCTGGGAGAATGGTGTGCTAACCCTGCCAAAGCCTCAGCACATGACTCCCACCACTTGTCAAAATCACCATGTGTGCAATAATGTGATTACAGTCTGGTTACTATTATGATTTAAAACAACAGCTTGTGCAGAGGGGAAGAAATGCACTGTCCCACAATGTGTGTTTGTCTGTGTGTCAGAGGGTACAGGAAGAGGCTGGAATATGGGTAACAGAAGTAGGGAAAGGGTGGGTTTGATGTTGGGCCCAGCACCCTGACTTCTTTCTCCCATCCATGCCCTGCAGGGGGACACTGGGTGGGGGTTTCTGGGTGACTGTCTGGGTCTTGTCATGGATTTACAAGTCAGGGGGAAAGCTTTATGTCATTAGCTCCCCCTCTGTAGCCCCTTACACCATCCACAGCCTCCCCCTCCTCCTCTCATTCCAGGTTACACAATCACTGCACTGCACACAAGGGGTTGTCATCACAGGTGCAGCCGAGATTGGCCAGGATAAAGGAATGCTTCCAGCTCAAGATGTTTTTCCCCTCTCTTCTTTTTTCCTACACCAGCTCCTTGCCTCTCCTTTCTTGTTTTCCCTTTTCTTCTTGTGTCCTGTAATTCCTTTTTTCCATGTTTGTTGCTCCCTTTTCACTCATGTTTCCCCCATACAGGTCCAAGTCCTCCTTTACGTATCTTGTTCTCAGTCCAAGGAGGCTAAATGAAAAACAAAACAAGTCACTATTCCCACCACATGGGGTTTGTCTTTGGCTTTGACTGAAACAGAATTCTGACCCCTTCAAGCCAGGAACCCTGCCCAGACTCCCTCGTCTACGCCTCCTGACTGTGCCTGTCCCCTGGCTCACTCCTGAGGAGCAGTCAGGCAGCCAGCAGAGCAAAGGTGTGAGATCACTAATTTGCCAAAACCGTGAATATGTGTCTGTTTGTAATTATGCAGAAAGGTCTTCCAGCATCTCAGCCACAGTGAATGGAGAGCCTCCTTTTTGGTGGTACAGCCTTGGCCGCAGGGCCAGATGGAAAAGGGAGAGGGAGGAAGGGAGGGAGCAAGGGAGGAATGTAAACTGTAACCAGGCAGCCCAGCATGTTAAAAGCTGGACTCGATCCACACGATGCCAGCCGGGCATGAAGGCAGCTCTAACCATTCCCTCCTGGGCATCTGGAAGTAGGAGAGACAGAATAAGAGAGGCCCGGGCCCACAATGCCACCCATCTCGGAGCTCAGCTAAGTAAAACAAACGCCAGCGGTCACAGAGAGGGGATTTCCGGTTAGAGTCACCTAATACCTCCCTGGAATCTCAGAGGTTTGGAATCCAGACTTGTGGATGAGCTCTGGCTGCAAAAAGCCACACAGCAGCGACGTAACTCCACTTTTAAGTTTCACCTCATCGTATTAAACTCTGTGGGCTTAGCATTGGGCTCTCTGGAAGCTTAGCCCAGATGAAGGAAATAACGGTGGATTTCACAAGAATAGAAAGATCAAGTGATTCATCTGGTTTTACAAATCACCAAAATCCCAGCACATGTGACTCCCCCATGTCTTGTCATACCACCACCATGATTGATCCTCGTTTGTAATGAGTTTGGGTACACTTCCTGTGAAGTATAGGCCAAATGAAGGAAATGAAAGCAAGCACTTTACACAGCTCCCCTTTCTGAGCCTGGGACTTGATGAGGAGGTGGTCAGGAGCAGGATCTCCACCCTCAACCCTGTGAACAGCATGTGTTTGATACCTGAGGTGAGCAGGTGGTGCAGAATCACTCAGTAGCGAAGTTCATAATATGGGGCCTTGCCTTAATTCTTTCACCAACTCCTTTAGTACAGCAGATGTTGTTAGAGAGACAAAGCCCAGACTCCTAATAGAAATAGTTTCCAAAAGTCCCTGTTGGCTTTTTAGGGAGAGATCCGATTGTGAGGCATGTGTAAGGTCGTGTGCGCTTTGGGTTTTGGTCCAATTGGTTCCCCGGCCTCTTCTGTGTCTTGTGATAAAACATCTGTGCACATTTGTGGAGCAACTACAGCAAGACATGTCTCATGTGTACTAGGTGTGGCCCAAGCTGTTTACATCTTGGACTGAGTCTGTGCTGTGTTTTCATCGTACTGGTACATGTCCTGTGAGCACTCCCACCTCCAAGGTTTCTCCAGGCACTTTAGCCAGGGGTTTTTGTGCTCAAAGGACTCTGTGATGAGACAGCTGTGCAAGAGTGTGTGTATAAGCCCTACAAAATTGTAAACGCCTTGGTTCTGCTCGTAGCCAATGTGACATTTTGCCCTGACGCAGCAGGACAGTGTGAAGGAGCGAGGTCACCATGCGCTGGGAGTTAAGGCATCTGTCTCGGCTGTGATGAATAGCAAGCACCTGCACTACTCACGGAAAGCAGCGAGATTGAGAGATGGAGCGGAGGGGAGGAAAGAGAGTAAGTGTCTACCTCTTCAAATTGGCAACAAGAGACCTCACCTGCAACAAGGCATGAAGTAATAAAAATCCGCCTCCCAACTGCCGCAACGATCACACCACAACCAACAACACAGATACGTATAAAACCTTCACACTTACACACACACGCAAGCTCAGCCCGCTTCATTTGAGATGTTTGTCTTGCTAATGTGCAGTACCTCAGGGAAAATCAGGCTTAATACAAGGAGACTGCAAACTCTTCGCTCTCTGGTCTTAATAAGGACTAACCACTTGCTGATCTTGGCCAGAGCAGGACAGGCAGTCTGAGGGGAGAGAACCAGTGGTAGAGAGAGTGAGGATGAGTGATGATGAAGAGAGAGCGAGCATGCAGGATGGAGGGAGAGAGAGTGTGCGATGGCAAGAGAGGGAAGGAGGTCGGGGATTGTTTTACAAACAGAATTCCTTTAATTAATCACCCTGTTTGAACAGCTGGCCTTCTCAAGACAGGTCGTAACGGGATCCCTACATGGAAGTGCGGATTACAGACGTAGATTCGGCAGAAAAATATTAGCTGTCAAAAGTTGCAGCCGTGAGGTGCAGGAGAAGGCCCCCGTTTCCTGGTGGTGAGAGAGCTGTGGACTTGCTTAACATGGCTCCCCAAGGACTGGAGCAGCACAAGACAACACAGGGGGGCTACTGGAGGGGGGAGGACCTCGGGCCAGGGGGCAGCCCCAGAGGCCAGAGTCGTCCCACAGGACCGAGCCCGGTGCTGCAGTCCAGGAACAGGGTTCAGATTTTGGGGTCAAGCTCTGATATGGGACTGGAAACTCTGGGACCCCCATGTCAGCATTTATGTACAGCTGTCAGGAGAGAGGGCAGTGTCTTAGAGGTACATGTTTATTATCGATGTCCCTGCAGATGGATTGACATCATGTTTAAGAATGTGGCTGTGAAATCGTTGGCTACCTTCTTTCTGTAAATAAATACATCCCGTATGTAGGTCAGTTTGTAGACAGGTCATTGGCTTCTTGAAGGAACACTGGGAATTAAATTTATTCACAAAGATTCATCACTGATCTTTTACATCATGTGAGTGTTGTTTGGGGTAGTGCTCAGTTACAGCAGCAAAAATGTCCACAACAGTCAAATGCTGCCTCTTTTTGGAGCTAAACTTTGGCAACCTCCTCAGCAGTCCTGGCCTTTGGAAGGGTGGAGAGACACATCCAAACAGACAAAGTTATCAGATTCCAACCAGAAACTTTATTAAACCCTGCTCTGGTGAATGAAGGGATGCCAATGTAGCTTTTCTCTTCTCTTAAGACAACTAGAGCCACTGGATAGCTCACAAGTAGATATAATACCAAGTGAAGCCACAGGTGGTGATAAATCAATGAAGGGTCAGGGCTCCAGGATACTATTGAAAACTACTCTTGTGAGGAAAACAAGCTATGTCCTTTTTTTGTTTATTTTTTTAAACCAGCCCTCTGAAAAGTAGCTTCTATGAAAAAAAATCGAAAGACACCACCCACAAACCTGTTGCATCCATAGACACATTAGCCCTCTCTTGTTCAGTTGATGACTGCTTGCACGTGAGTATTGAGATTTCTAAGTAGAATTTTTCTCTGACTTGCCACTGACTGTTCAGGATGGAACTATCTGAAGCTTGCATACTTTATGTTGTTAAAAATTGGCCCTATAAATATATGCTGCAGCAACCCTCAAAACAGACTTTGAGTCTGAAGCTCAGGGTGATGTTGCAGGTTTACTGAGAAGTTTACTCAGGTTACTGAGGGCTGTAGCCAAAGTTGAGAATAACAGACTTTGCTCTTCATCGCTGCTGGACGAATGAGTCAAAACCTTATGTATAGAAAACACTTCTTGAGCCCTCTACCCAACACAAACACAAGTCACCCCTACGCTGTTAAATGTAACTTGTTTCAACGTAAAGATATGATGTAAAGGGCTTCCTCAAAATTTTATGCTTGTGCAAAAAGTAGATTCCATTGTTCCAACACCAACACAAGTATTCTTGATTGAATAAGATGTCTTGTGTCATCTTTTGTCATACTTTGGTTGATTTAGAGTTGTCAGTTAACTTAGCATCTTCAGGTAGTTTTTTGAAATAATTAATCCATTTTGTCTCAAACTCTGCAGTTTTGTAAACCGTGGATTTTAGTCTACGTCATGAACTCAGACAGACGCTCTGTCTTTCTGAGCCTGTGCGACCACACAGCATTTTTAATATACAGCAGGGTCTCATATTCACTGCATTCCCTCCTCACTCATGGTGTAACTGTAAGGTTGAAATTCACAAAGGCACCCTGGATATAACTTGAAAGCTGTAGCTCTACTAAACATATGGGAGGGGCTAGGGTGATTGTCAAATTGACATACATAATAGATTTCAAGTTGAATCATATTTCATAGTTGAGACGATGCCATCTTGTAACTATTATCACAACAGCTTAATTAATCTTCAGTCATATTGACATAAAATAAAAGGCCAGAAAAACAAATATGCAAAATTGCATTTTCCAATGCACCCAGTACTCATCTAAACAGGAAAACACATCATCCCTATCTAACAACAACAACCAACCCCATCCATGACTATACTTATTTGTCTATTGTGCATCCCCTGGAGGTCTCCACAATCTACAGTACTGCATTTGACAGTGCTGGACAGTTTGATAGCCTCATAAATATAAAACCTAAAATACCGCAGTTGTCCTCTGGTGGCTTGCTGCCTCAAATGATAATAAATTACTTAGGATACAATATTAATTTCATTGAGTTCAGAATATCTGCCAAAAAACATTTGACCCTTGGGCAAATGTAGTTGATGACCCCTGGGATAAATGAAGTCTTGCACCTTTCTTCTCATTGTAGTTTTGCGAAACACCAGGATGAAGTTGCCCTGTTGCTATGGCTCTGTCTAAATCAGCCAGAAATGTTATGTTGAATCTCGGAGCAGAAACTGACTGACCATTGCAGCAGGGCCCATTGTCAATCTGCACCTGACTGGAAACACCTGGGAGAACCAAAAGCTCAAAACAAGAGTCAATAACAACAGCGAGAAGATGTTTGGCATTGGCAGAGAAGATCTGGCATTTTTTTCATGGGTGTAACCCACATACACATGCTCTGCTACTTATCCCGGCAACGCGTGTTCTTTGCAAATGTGGCACTATTTAAAAGGTAAAAATGCAGGCTTTCCAACATATAAGATTTATTGCAAAAAAGCATTGTTATGGAAAAAAAAAATCTTCTAAACACAAATTTCCTCACTGCTAGAAAGATAAAACGTAACAGCAAAATGGAGATAGAAATAGCACGTTGGTGGAGAAAAAAAAAAAAAAAAAAAAAGCTGTCCCTACATTGGGGGCACTATTCTGCCTATGTAGTAAAATGGTCTGTATTCAAACAAAACTAGAAATGAAAAAGACAAAAAGAAGCAATTGTTTTTGCAAAGGTCTGTTAAAAATAAAGAATGTGGACATGGTCTTCATGAAAGTATTGTTTTTGTTCTTCTGTCAGTTCTGATGCCACTGAGGACAATTTGAAAAGGACCTTCATTTGAAGATCCCTGTCCCTCATAGGGTTTTCCATATTAAAATTCACAACTGAGGTTCATTCATATCATCATCTGTCCCCCAGTTTCTGTTTCCACTTCTATTCTTTTCTGTTCCTCACTCTCTTCCTCCCTTTGTCTCTGTCTCAATGTCTCATTCTGTCCAGTCAGTGCCGAAGGAGGAGAGGGAGTAATGTTGGCACAGGTGCTCGATTGTCAGAACACTCACTTACAGTGTATTTACATGTAGGATAGGGAGGAAACAAATGTCCAGAGACCACACACACACACCACACAGTATACACACATGACCAAGATGCATCACTCTAATTGTGTAAACAGCGATATTACTCTCAGACCTTCCACCCCACCTCCTCTCTGCTTTCTCTCATGGACATGATGTAATTACCAAGACATTTAATTAGTCATTTAGGGACCTGGAATGGACACAGAAACAAAGTGTGACTTACCACTTTGGTCTTATAAGCTAGAATTTAACTGCCTTTATTGAATAAATGCCAACAACACCAGGATACTTAAGGAAAGCACAAACTGAGGCCCTTTTAGTAATTCAATATTTGACTGGAGAGACCTGCCTGTAAAATGTTGTAAAAACTTTTTGAACATCTGTTGGCCTTTCCTTTGAGAGCCCCATAAAGTTTCAGTGCAGAGTTTTGTGGCCATTTTCTGGGTTTCTCTACATATCCCAATAGGGAGGCAGCAGCTTGTTCAGTGAACCGTGCTCAGTTCAAAGCACAGAGAGGAGTTTGAGGAGTGTTCAGGAAAATGATGTATAGCAGACTGGACCACCGGGGTCATGGCTTTAGTGTACCCTATCTCCCACATTGTGTGCGTGTGTGTGTGCGTGACAAAAAAAGAAGCATCTGTGTGAAAGGACTCCTGCAAGATCACTCTCACACACAAAACAATAATTAATAGGATTGTGTAGTGAGTGAAATACTTCTGAGAGCAACCTAGTCATTACTTTAATACTCTCATTGTTCTCCAGTGTTTATAGCTAAGATTAATAATAAATGGTTTTATTATTACAACAAGCAGGGATTAGATTTGGCTCCATTTTTATCATGTGCAAATTGACATCGGATTATCTTAAGCAAACTCAGAAGAGCTACAGGAAGCTTTCCCACAGCAGGATACTACAGACACCGAGGTTGTTACATTTTAACATTTATCTGTAGTTTTTATTTTTATTTTTTCCCAGCCTTGTGTTTTCAGTTTTGTTTTGGTTTTCATAAGTTTTAAAGGTGTTTTTTCTAGTATTGTTTCGTTTGGTGTCATTTTTTTCAGAAAAATGCTTTTTGTTAGTTTCAGTATCAGTTTCGTCTTTTTATAATATGGGTAGTTGCCAGGGGTGGGAAATGCAGGAAAATCTCTTAACATCATACAATTGTTAGGAATTTATTCACAAGGACAGATAAACAACAATAAAAGGTGTTAGAGTTATTCTGTCGGGCCTCGAGGCAGATGATAGGAAAAAAAGTGAGTTTATTAATGTGATATATTAATGAAGAATAAAAATAAGGACATTTTTCTTCAATTTAACTATTTTTGTAAACTCACAATGCAGTTACAGTTAAAGGCGCTCTGAGACGAATAGTGTTCGTGAATCCTAGTTATGTCCTACCAGTGCTCATCTATCCACCACATCCTCACACCAAGGAGAGTAAACATAACCTGGCTTCTCATTTTATGGATAGATTCTCAAATTTAAATAGACCACTGCAGTATGACTGCTGCATGTGGGTTTGAATGCTCATTACTAAAAAGAGCTTAACTCATGTTTAAGCCCTGTTTACATGACAGCCTTCTGTGTTTCTCACACAGAGGGACTGAAAAGGGTGTAGTATGCACGCCAGGCCGGTAGTTGACAGTATAATATAGCAATATGTAGGAGACGTACACACGACAATGGTTTGGAGGCCAAAGTAGAGGTGAGCTAACCATCTGGCATATTTATTGAATGCTTCTTTGCTGGTTACAGAAGTGGTGCAACAGATGTACATTTTGTTGAACAGGAGTCAGCAGATTCAGCAGCACAGCTGTGACATGGTGGTCCACTGTCCATTTGTTGTCCAGTGTAATGGATGCAACTGATTAATGCACGTACAGAGCATTAAATTCAATTGCAGTGGTCTTCATCATTGCAAGTGCTAACCGCAGGATTACCACACCTTTAAGCTGTTCTGAGGATGTACTCATTTGATACCCTTCAATATAAAATATGCATAGATATTAAGGGATCGTAGGAATCTTATAGAAAAGTATGACGATGTCAAGATAAAGTGCAAATTTAGATGTCAGATGCAGCTTTGTTGGATAAGGGTTTCCCAGGGAGTTGCTGTGACATATGACATTCTGCACCTGCCTCACTTTCATGGAGCAATAAGTTAATTGTCCAACCTTTGGCAGTCGTGCATGCAGCTAATGCTACGGCCAAGAAGTGCTACCATAATGGTCCCATAGAATGTATAATATATGGACAAAGTCTCCTCGAAGCCTGATACTGATGCAGAGTAATAAAGCCAATCGCTGGTGGGGGCCATATTGGAAATGCTGACCCAAGAGATTATTATCTTTATTAAAACCTATAGGGCAGCCCTCAGTCATGTGAGCTGAGTTGAGCCTCTGATTGGACAAAATCATGATCTTAATATCTTCTAAACTGCTGAGTTAGAAAATATCAAGCCCAGTGCAGAGTGTGCTGATAGTGAAATAAGCAATTCAGACCTAAGACGGTTTTTGAATTAGACAGAAAACGTGTTTTTAATGCTGTAAAAGTCTGATATTTTTGGCTTGATGGTAAAGTGGTTTCTGGTCATTCTGCAGTCAGGCTCAAGTGGATACTCGTTGAGCTGCAGCTTTTAACTGGATGTTGCCTCTTGAATGGTGCGTTATGACCAATGGTCCTGTTTGTGTAACTGTACGTGCATACAGACTCAAGTCTCCTGTTTACAGAGAAAACAAAAAACTACTGAAGACTCTAGGCTATTCTCAAAAGTGACTGTGATTTTTTTTACAAGGCAAAGAATGAAAAATGTGAAAAAATGTGAAAAATCGTAATTGATATTTATCAGGGCAGGTTACGCTCAGTGATTCAGTATACAGGTTTAAAGACCCCTCCTTTGTTTGGGGATAAGACACACTGAGCCTCCTCCCATACTATGGATAAAAGGCCATACAAGTCTGACCTCTCCAAACGCCCTCTACCCACATCCCACCCCCTGATGACATCATCTGGGATCTTTTTCAGACTTTGGAAAGCCCCATCTATGAAAACACAAGATATAACACACTTGTTTTCACTGTGACAAGTAAATGTTTGGACTCTCTTTCAAGAAGCTGCACTTTAACTTGACCAAAACAGAAACTTGCTGTCATGTGAAACGTTGTATACACTCATTGTGGCTTCGTTTTTTCATTTATTTACACTTTCCAGCGACAGGGCTGCATAAAGATTAAAGCGGTTATGGCAATGTGTTGGAAAAAAACAGCGACCAAATCTCATAGTGGAACAACAACACGGAATGAGAAATGATCATATTGCGGATGTGAGCCTGTGTGCTGAAAACAAACGGGGATATGAGACTGAGAATATATCACAAGTTGTCTGTAAAGAGGTTGGAAATAAACCGCAAAACAAAATAGACACCTTTTTTATGTAGTTTGTCATGTTTCTGTCAAACGAGCCTATTCCTCTCTGAAGCTTTGCCAAAATTGGTTTTCAGAAACAGATTTTTAAGGAAGTTTAAGGAAAGCATTCAGTGCAACACCACACTCAATTCCCAGGATGCTCTGCTTTGTTGTCTGCACAGCCTTGTGTCTACATGCACTTGTGTTTTGTGACCACGCATGTTATTGACTTATTTGCACAATGCCGCAGCAGGACCTACTTTCCCACAAGAAAAGGAGGAAGGTCGCGTCTCCACATCTGTGACCATCCTGCATGTGCTCATGTTGGAGGCACTTGGATGTTGCTGTATGTTTTTGTGGTCATGTTTGTATTACGTTAGCCGGATTATTGCAGCTCTGTGGGCGTGTTTGCATCCATCAGTGTGAGAATATGTGTGAGTGCTGGTTGCTGGTCTACGTGTCCTGTGAATTCCCCACCCTTTTTTTCTTTCTGCTCTCCCTCTAAGCGGTTGTTTGTGTGTCTGCTCTTAATGAATACAGCAACGGGATAAACAGCCGCATGATAAAACAATTAAGCACATATGGGAAGCATGGAAACAGAGAGAGGCCGAGCGGATTGCAAGAAGACAAAACAAGAGAGAGGAGAGCGGAGAGCACAGCGGAGGGAGAGGTGTGAGAAAGAGACGCGAGTGTGGGGAGGATGCATATCACTTCAGAGGCTTGTCTGGGAGATGCAAAGCGCTCCCACGTCCCTCCACTTCTCTCTCCCTTGGTGGACCATGCTCCCCTCCGTCTGTATTGGGAGAAAGGAAATGGACGAAGGATTTACTGTTGGGTCCTGACTTGTACACATTCCTGGTGTTGTTTTTCTCCCCTCGGCCCCCTCGGCCATACCAAAGGCCTCTAAAACAACAGGCTGTCAGGTTGTGACAGCTGGCTTCAAACAGCTCCTACAGCAGCCCTGCACCCAGGTTCCCAGCATCAGCATGGAGTCAGTGTGTGTGTGTGTGTGTGTGCTTGCAAATGTGCACAGGGCCTGCTAGGTGTTTGTTTGGTCTGGACATGCAGATGTATAGCTGCTTGTGTGGGTATCTGTGTATCTATCACTTTGAGATAAGAGGGACTTCAGTCACTGAGACTTAACATTTGAACCCCTTTGGTGTGTGTCCTCAAAAACACACACACACACACACTCACACTCACATGCCCCTCCTTCTCCCCAGCGATGAGCCCAGGTGGCAGTGTGGCTTTGAAGCCTCCTTATGACTCCCCTGGCCATCCAGGTGTGTGTGGGCTGTACCGTCTGTCTCAGCCTGAGAAGGCCCTTTTTGTCTGAGCTTTGTCAACCAGGAGAACGCCATTGATCCCCATGACCCCTCCTCCACACACACACACACACACACACACACACACACACACACACACACACACGCACACACACACACACACACACACACTTGTACACACATATATCCCCTCCTGGAGTGGGAGCACTCCTCCATGTTCTCTCCCCTTATTTCAGATGTGGGAGCAGGGAGAAACCAGAGCTGTCAGGAGGTGTGGGCGGGGATGAGGGCTCCTCTAGGTGAGCAGGAATAACCCCTCGTAGCACTAATAGGATAATTGTTTGTGCTCCACAGGTGCTCAGTGTCCAAATGAGGTCACAGCTCAAGTGCGGCTCTTCAGGAGTCAAAGGAGGTTGAATCAGTTTTTTCAGCTGAGTAAAGCCAGATCACACACCAACAGACGGATCGTAACAAGCGTTTTAAGTCTGATCGACATGCAACATATGAGACAGGCATACATTTGACCAACATCATTGTATGGTTAGCTTTCTGATGTTTTTAATATGTGATTTGCTGACCAATGGGGCATTTATGTGCAGCCAATCCAATGACCTATTTTTTTAAATGTTTTAAAACAGTTAATCATTTTCAGTCTCTAGATCTGAAATTAAATGAAAGCAGAACGAAAAGTACTACTGTTGTTCCCAGTTTTTACCCCTGCATGTAGTGAACGACCACATAGGTCTCCAAAGCACTTGCTGAACGCAGATACCAACATCACCACCTCCTACACATCAAAAAAGCTGCAGATAAGCCATCTGACCAGCAAGAGGGGTCTGAAAAGCATTATAAAAAGCAATATTGAAAGTGACTAGCAACAAATCAAGGAAATTTTACAGGAATTTGGAGACTCTGAAGCCAAAACATGCATCTGCTGTGCTGCTGTGCCCCTCCCTGCCCTGTTCCAACCACAGGCCGACAAGCCACTCAGCAGTCTCTCAAACATCAGCTCTATGACCCTCAATTCAAACATCCAGCATGTGTTTATGTGACAACATCATCTCTCTCTTCAACAGAATCTGTGACAGTTACATGCAAATTACTCAAAGTACAAACAAGGCAATGATAGGGATGGGTACTGATAAGATTTTATTGACTGATTCTACCGATTGATCTGATTCTCTTACCAGTTCCTCCTGTGAGTTTTTATGTGAAAGAAGTAGACTTTACAGGTTTTCATCAACAACATTTTATTTAGGTTATAAGGAAATAAATATAAATCGCACATCAGGTGATGATGAATTGTTTTGTTGCATGTTATTGACTTAAGTAGGCCACCTAACAATGCTTTAAGTTGTTTGGCTCCAACAGCTTGCCGTAGTTATGCTGCGGTCAGCCATGAACCTGCACTATCTGTTTGGGAAACATTTGCCTTTGAGTATTTTGACATAATTAAGTTTTAGGTAGTATAAGTTTTGTTCAAAAAGTTATTGTGATATGTTTTTGAGATTTAGGTTGAATTTCTGTTTTAAAACTGAAATTACATCAATGTATGCTAACTGCTGGCATTTCAATGTGTTGTCTTTGAACATCAAGCTAGTGTTGTTTTCTTTGTGGTTTTTGGTACGTTTGGAGATGTATGGCATGTTGAATGTATTGAACAGACATCTCTTGTGAGAGGGTAATGTACGTTTCTTCATGTGTTCAGTTTTACAGCTTCTTCAGTATAACTTCAAGCAGAGCCTGGATCACAGTTAACTTGGGGAACTGTTATCTTTCTGCTAAGCTAAGCTAGCTGGGGAAGAATAGTTGAAGTAAGGTCCTGCCACTCTGGCGTAATGTAAATTATTGATAAGGGAAAAATTAAAAATAAAGACTAATGATGTTGATGGATTGAACCATTTTTCAGTGATTCTTAACAGAAACCAATTCTCAATACCCATCCCTCGGCGATGACGTCAATTAGCGACTTCTAGGACAGTCAACAGCTTCTTTCCTTACTGGGGTGTTAGCAACGCTTGAGTCCTCTCTCGATCCTTCCATTATCCATCACCAGTGCTGTCTGATAAACAAGTTCAATATGCCGTAATTAGCTCAAACTGCTGTGAATAACAAGCAGAAAACTAATCAATATGCAATCTAGCAATGATATACACAACTCTGCCCCCATGTGTTTTGGAGGGGTATTGTAAAACAACACATTGAAACAGAAGTGTGGTATAATCACAGGTTTAAATCACAAGTGTTACAACCACTAAAATGGTGATTCAGCTTGCATTTGTTACACAGGTGCCTGCTAACATTTGTAGTTGGCTGCACCTGTAGCTTAGCTTGTAGGTGATTGCTCATGTCGCGTCTGGGAGTTCTTTTAATGTGCCATTAAGAAGAAAGTGGTGGAGTTATTTTCCATCACAGAAGGAACAAGTAGGAACTTTGGCAGCTTAACTACAGTGCACCAAAGACCATGTGATTCACATTTTAATGTTAACAGCCCTGGTTATTACAGAAACCTATAAAAATCCAATTTAATAGGAGAGACTGACATTCTGTGTTAAAGATACTTTAATATCTTTCATAACAAGATCTGTAGGTTGAGAAGACACACAAGTAGTAGAATAGCAGGATGTTCTTGTATTAGAAATCAAGTGCAGCTCCAAATGTTTTCCTGGAGGTAACTGAACAGTGCAGGTAGCAGCTTTTTTTCTGTAAACATCATGAGATTAAGCCTCATTAAAAACATTTACGGCTTAGAGGAGTTTCACAACTCTCAAATAAAAAAGGGGGAAATCACTGCTAAAGAGATTTTCAAAGTCTTAAGATTTTCTTATGTGGGTATTATAGGATTAAGTTAAACTTTGGCTTAGTTAAAGAATAAAAACAAGATGTCAGGTGATAACATGCAGGGAAGAAGACACAACTTGTTCCTACTAAACATGTGGACACATGCACAATGAAGCGTTTATACTAACAGATGTGCCTGTGGATGGAGAACTGTGTACTGGCAATGGTAGAGCACATAGTGAACACAACACACACACACACACACACCCACACACACACATCATAGTCATTCTAATACACATGACGTACACACACACACACAAACAGAGAGATAAAGTCAAACTCCCTTCACTGGTGTCATTGTTCTGTGTCTTTGATGACTTCATGCAGGTATTTTTGTTATATTTCCTGTATTTTTGAATCCTTCACTTTATTCATCTTCACTTGAGTCTTTGGAAAAACACTTTAACATCTTTGCTTTTGTTGTTTCTGTGGCTATTTATCCTCATGTCTTGGTATTTTTGCTGAGCAAGATGCAGAGATAGAAAGGTGAAGACAAAACTTTGACCATCAGTAAAACCCCTAAAATATATGTGATGACACCTTTCGCAAATAGTTTTTAATCAAAATAAGGAGGAGAAAAAGTACACAGTTAGAGGTAGTGCAGCATGACAAGAAATTGTGATTTTAAAAGAAGACGTGCAAAATGGATTGTAAAATGGAATTTTTCAACTATGAAAACATTGCGACAAAAAAGTGGAGAGTGTAGTTTTGGAGTCAGGTACCCCAGATTATTAACATAAAACACCTAAAATATTAGATGCTGAAATGACTTACTAGACTTCAACATTTGCTGACTTGTAAATAAGGGTGTCATGGCTGTGAAAGATGGAGGAGCAGGTAGACTCAAGGAAGCAGAATTTCAGCTGTAAAAACACAAAATCTGGTTTCCTTCAATTAATCTAAAAGTCATACATCTCAGATCCAGATCGCCTGAAGTAATAAAAGTAAAGAAACAGGCGTGAACACTGCAGAAAACTGAAATCTAGGCAGGTGTTTATGTCTTGTTTTTAGGGAAAAAATTTAGTATTAGACTTAAAATCATCCACTTTTACCAGATCATTCCAGAAAATGGTCTTGTCTCAAATTATTTAAAGATAAAACTGATTTCTGAATTGCTTGTAAGGAGGAAAAGGGGGATAGGATTCAATGGGACAAAATGAGAATATAATATTACACAATGACAGGTATGATGCATTTTGTTTTAAGTCGGTCTTGAACTCAGGTGCTGTGAAGAATCGTCAAGAATCAGGCTGTGACCTTCTCCTGTTTTGACAACTTCTGTTTTAAAAAAAGCCAAAAACAACTAAAACAGGTTTAAAAAGTAGAATTTATTTTGTTTCTAACTTCCCTCCCTGAAATCTCACTTTCAACCTTTATTTTAACCTTTTTTTGCGTCAAACTTTCCTTTCCCCTTGTCTAATCTTTAACTGCCCCTCCTGTGGTGAACAGTGTATATGTGCACCTTCTTGTGCTTCAGGTTTGTCTCTTACTGGCCATTAAGTTGTGAGTGATTTTACGGCTGTTTTGCAGTGCTCTGTTTTCACAAAGAAGAATCATATATTAACTTGCTCCCCTGCTCTATAGGGGGCTCAAAGTCCCAGGTCAGCTACAAACCTCCTCTTCTGCTTGCTCATGGACCCTCCAGCAGGGCATTTAAAGTTCACACAGGAAAAAGAGTCTTCTTAAGTGTTTTCTACAGTGATTGTACATTAAATGTGTTTAGATCAGTGGAGTGCACTTTAGAAACAATAATGTGGAATTTAAAAACAATCTTCTCGTCTGAGCGCTGCTTTAGGCTAGATGCCACAGTGCAGATTGAAGTCACAATGGGAGACATCACAGAGTCACGGCCTGTAAATGTTAGCTTTAGTTTCTTTTACATCAACAGTTTACCCATCTCTAATTGGGACATGTCTTTCCCCCCCTCCTCTTGCTATCTAAACACATAGAAACAACGTGCACACACACACTTTGAGATATGCACACTAGACAGCGTGCATATACACATCCAGGGAAATTATGGGAACATCTGGAGGAGCTCATCCAATGCACAGACAAACGTTTCCTGGAGAGCACCAAAAGAACCATCAGAGAGGCTTCAAAGAGAACGCCACTGCTAACACAAACACACACGCACATACACGCACACCTCCTGGCTGTAGAGGTAAAGGCCAGATCAGATGAGTGGAGGGAACAAAGAGCGTCTCTTTGCACTCAGAGGTATTGCAGCACTTAAGTTAAACTCTCTGAGCACAAAGGCCAGCTTTGTTCCCCACCACTGTCTCATCTGCTGGTCCTCATGTTTATTTATTTATTTTTTTAAATATATATATATATACATATATATATATATATATATATATATATATATATATATATATATATATATATATATCAGAGCCCATAATAATTTCATCAGCACTGAGCCAGAGGATCCAAACCATCCATGGACCATCCTCGACCCAAATCAGGGCCATTACTGGTGCAGACTGCTGCCAAATAACCATCAGACCATCTGTGAGAGAAGGGCTTCAAGATTAAAAGATGTCATCAAAGGCCTTGGCTCCTATAACATGACATTTCCTGTTTGGACTCTGCAAGAGAGCACCAAACCTGAGACATTGAAAGTTGGAAGAAAGTTTCATTCATTTTTTAATTTAAAAAATTTGACTTTGATGGTCTTGATGACTTCCACTGTTACTGGCTTGACAAGAAGATTCCACTTGATCTGATCTGCCTTTTCCCTCAATGGAACAATGGAGCCGACAGTTGTGAAGTGGAGTCAAACTGTGGAGGTGTTGCAGGGGGCATCCTTCATGACTGAGGGCCCTAATCTGTGAGCTAATGACTGGATTTTTCAACAGAACAACACTGCAGTTCACAACTCCTGTCTGACAAAGAACTTCCCCCAGAAGGATAACCTCACTTTTTTGGACCATCCTGCACATTCACCTGATCTAAATCACACTGAGGACATTTGGGGATTGATGCCGAAGGTAGTTAAAAAAACACGGACATCATTTAAAGACTGTGGATGCTTTCTGTGAAGCCATCTTCACCATTTGAAGCAACAATCCCACTAGCCTCCTGGAAATACACGTATCAAGTATGCCAAAATATATTTTTGAGGTGATCAACAAGAACAGTGGAGATATTCATTACTGAATCCTTTTTAGAACTTTTATTTCTTCCTTTGGGGGTTTTCAGACTTCTTTGAGCTGTGGTCTTGACCTTGTGATCAGCTGGCAAACAGTCCATTTCAGCTGAGTTGTGTTTGCAATAAATTACTAACCCAGGTTTTTTTTTTTTTGATCTCACTCCCATTTCTTCTTTTTGTATTTTTTCCCCTCAGGATCAATAAAGTACCTATCTATCTTTAAAAGTCTACTGGGAATCTTTTTAAAATGTAAATTTGACAGAGCAGAGATGCTAAAGGAGCTTCTCACAAAACAGTTTCAGTACGTCAGAGTCAAAACGATGTGTTTTGGACAAGTCCAGACATCATCCTCTGAAGTGCAAGAGCATGTGTGTGTGTGGTTTTGTGTGTGTGTGGTTGGCTGTGTTACATTGAATTACATCTAAAAGAGTCAGACGCACATCCGTCCATGAAAAATGTTTAAAAAAAAGCCAAAAAATTTTTTTTCACACTCTAGAGTTGTCAAGATACCAGAATGTTAAATTCCTTTGCACCCGACATAGATAACTTTGTTTTCCAACCTACATTAAATGCTTGTGCAGATATATTTACTAAATACAGACCAATAATAAGCACCCATCTCTCTCTCTCTCTCTCTCTCTCTCCCTCCCTCTGTCAGACAAAAGAGAAAAACACAGTTTATCATTATCACCCCCTCTCACCTGAGACCTCACCTCTTGCCTCCCCTCTCGCTCCACTTCCTGACACCCCCCCCCCCCTTCTCCCGCTCGGCCCTTTCACCCTTCCTCTCCCCTGCCACTACCCATCCCTTCACACGTCCTCTCCTCCCCTCTCTCCCCCTCCTCACCTCTGTACCACCTAGTGAGCACATTTCCTTACTCCCTCCTTGCCAACAAAGGAGAAAAAAAAGCTTTTACTCATTAGCGGATGACCCTTGCCCCTGGGCCACATTTTAAGAGGCTCTACTTGACTCCTGACATGGCCGTCAGCAATCAAAACATCAGCGTTCAGTGCATATATGCCGGGAAAAGGGGGGAAAAGGCCGGTGTGTATTGATGCTTGGCTCAATGTGTGTGTGACAGCAGTTTGACAGGAGACAGACAGGTTCACTAACTTCTTCACAACCTCTGCGGTGGTTCCTCTGTCCCCAGGCCGGACACACCAATGGCTGGTTAGCCATGATGGAGATGGATCACTCCATTTTACTCCACATGAGGCCTGTTTCGCCAGAGCCACATTTGCTTTATCACCAATGTGTGTGTCTGCTCACTGGCAGAGCTGAAGTGTTTGGGCATAGCGTGTCAGAGTCACTGCGTAATGGTGTTGATGCTTTTCTAATTGCTCGCAGAAGTTGGATGTGGTAAGCTTGTTTAAGATCTGATGTGTTTGTGTTTCTAATTGGGAAAACAGGATGCGAACACACACACTCACATGCTGTTTATCTCACTCTTGGTCTCCCCCTTTTCCCCACACACACATACATCTGAAACTCTAACATTAAAATCAGCTCTACAGCAACGTTTCTAGCACACTAGAATTTGTGCAAACACAAAAGAGTCAGCTTTAAAATGTGAGCATCCCCGAGGCTCTCTCCTGCCCAGGTCAGTGTTTTAATGAGGAAGCTGACAGCTTATTCCCTGGGGCAGGGTGCTGCTACTGTAGTAATAGCCCTTCATCGCTGACAGATTCATGCACTCTCCTCGTTTGATGTGGCTCTTTCCTTCTGCTCCGACCTCGGCTCGTCTGCTTTTGGAACGTTTTCTTCTAAGGAAAACAGAGCTTTTCAAAGGACAGCAAGCGGGCAATTAAGGTCCTCTTTAACCTGTTTTACTGTGTGGTAATGTGACATAGCTCTGGGTGTCTCTGACACAAAAACGTCTGCTCCCACTATGGCAACACAAGGCTGGTCAAGTTGAACAAGCAACAAACTAATCCAATATTTGAAGAAAAACAACTTTTCTTGTGCAACATTTTGTGTTATTAACAAAGATCATCAGCACCAAGACTGATAAGTTCTGCATAGTTACGCGCTGTCTGCGACCACCGCTGCAGGGCAGGTGTCAGACGAAATGATCAACAGCCTTTTCCATGTTTTTTGCAGCTAGGACTTTTGATTAACGATGTGTCTGACAGTTGAGAGCAAAATAAAAAAGAATTAGAGGACAACACAAGCTTAAAAGAATGACATCACATTTCATGCTTTTAAGGCTTTGCAACTATGTTTTTTCTTTCGTTTGTTTGTTTGGTTTGTCATTGTTTCTCTTCTTGAAAAATCTAGACTGAGGTAGATGGGCCTCTGCTCTTCTTCAGTTATAATACCAACACTCAAGTCGGTAAAACCTAAGCATCAACCTCCAGCCATGAAAAACGAGGTCATCGCTACAAATTGCAGTTCCTCAGGTGACCACTTGAGGCTGACTACAGAAGCTACAAAAACCACATACAATGTGTGATTTTGAAAGGAGGGCAGCAAGTAAACTCAGAGAATACAACTATACAGGAAACAGTTGCTGAGGGTTTGTATTGAACTGATTTAGATCCAGTTTAAACACGGTACAAGCAATGACTGACAAAAATGTTGGGCATGACCTTTATCTCATGAAGAAACTAAAAATTTGACAACAATCGCTTTTTTGCTTTTTCTATGCAGCTGTGAAAGTCTTGACTCAATGTCACCTTCAGCCCAAGCACGGCTTAAAAGTCTCAATGAAGCCCATATAAGAGTACCATTAACTTGACAATTAATAAGTAAATTAATATTTGATGGAAACTTAAGGGCTACATAAACAGCCACAAAAAACAATTTATCAAGCTACCTTCCTCTGACAGAGTGGTCACAGCAGATAGAAATGAGCAGATTCTGCCACAGACAAGTTAAACCCTTCATAGCCAAACGTATATTTGAAACACGAGTTCAGAGACCTCATCTCATCAACATGATAGTTTGTTTAAAAACCTGTTTAAAATATATTTTTAAAAAATATACCACCTTGAGGATTGTCATATCACTACAGTCAGCTGAAGTTGTATTTGGTCCTTTTCAATATGTCTGCTCTCATGAAATCAGCCACTCTCATATTTGCAGTGAGAATAACATAGAAAAAGTTACTTTTAAATAAAATGTTTTCTGCATGAAATAAAAAAAAAAAAAAACAATAATAAAATTTATAAAATATTATGCAAAACTGCCCAGTGTGTCAAATGTGATGTAAGAAATATATCATTAATGAAATGACAAAGCCATACTTTTTGTTGGAGCAGCTGAAAACAACAAAACATGAGCATTTTGATTTTTTCCAGACTGAAATTTACGCTCTTGTGACGTAGCAGTGTGACGTCAGGTGAAAACAACCTGTTCTAAAAATTTCATATCACGGGTTTTCAAACTATGTAAAACTGTTTACCAAGGCTTTGAAATAACAATGAAAGTCAGGCAACAGGTATAACACTGCACAAAAAATTGATAATCAGTCTCTTGAAAGAATGAAGAATTGTTTCTCTACCTGTCTTGCGGTGGAAAAACCTCCATGAATTTTTGTTGTCTCTGCGGAACCGCCCTCCTCTTTCTCCTCCTCCATTAAAAACTGCGCTCACGAGCTTTTAGCAACTACTGTGACGTAGAAACATTTACTCAAAGAGCTAGCTCAGTGAACTAGAGGCTACACTGTGATGTTTTCAAGGTCGGGTCGGTAAAATGACAGTTAGGCAAAGATCAATAAAATGCCATTGTGATGTTTTCAAGTGTTACCCAAGCAAAGGAAAAACACGGTTTATGCAACAAAGTCGACAAAATAATGAGACAAGACTTAAACCAAGACAAGTCCGGGGCCATAAAAATAAGATGTTCTCTCTTTGGTCTATTTTTCTTTTGTGAATATATTTGACAGACAAAAAGGAGGTGGCTGTAAATCTTTGGAAGCAAAACAGGCAAAACTCTCAAATCTTCACAAATTTTTCTAAATTCTTGCTAAATTAAATCCTTGTATTTATACCCAAGTCAATGTTAAGTCACTAATCATTGTAGTGAAAACAGGGGTGTATTTATCAGTTGAATAAGGCCTAAAGTATGTGTTTAGAGGTATTTCTGACCCAAACAAAGATGTTTTACGTCAAATAACAACATTAATCAATCAGGAGCAGTTTGCCTTATAATTAGTTTTTAGATAATTATCACATTTATGAAGTTGAAGAAAAACAAGTTAGTGCTAGCCCCAGCTGGTCTTGACAGAAAATCCTGAGTCCAAGACTGAGTAAAAATACTCTTGTGCTCAAGACAAGACCAAGACTTTTAAGATGTGATCTCAAGACCTTGAGTTTAACAACACGGTATCCTAAAACAAGCCCCCATTAGCTTTTGATACATAATTAAGATAACTCATGGAAAAAGAAAAAGTAACAATTTTATAAAACAGTCAATTATTTCCCCAAACAATAGAATCAAGAGGAATTTTATCGTAACAGTCTCAATCATGGTATCTGAACCTAACAATAAAAGTCAAGTTCTCCATCCCTACTCAAGGCTGTGATGATGTTTCCTGTCTCCTTTCCTCATTCAGCTCATTTGTTTACCATCCCTTCACTGATCGCACTTGGAGGGTGCAATCAAAACTGAAGGTCAGAGCTACATTTTGACCATGCAGGGTGGAGGCTGTCAGGATGTAATCTGAGGAGGGGGAGATTGTTGGTGAAAGTTTCGCCATAATCCTCATCTTCACCAGTTCACCACCCAACCTCTGTATTTGGACAACATTTATTATCAGCCTCTGCATCGATGTTTAGCACGAAAGCCTGCGAAACCAAAGCACAAAGCAGCAACGGCGACATGTGGCCACCAGACTCCTCAGAGCTCTTTCCCCCCTCCTTCCTCCTTCTACTCCCCTCACCCTCCGCCCTCCAACCCTTGCTCCTGCTGTTCCTCAGAAAACATTGTGTCCCATGGCATGAGCAAACATGCTCGGCCATCTTTCTCTGTGAACCTGCAGAAAGGCAGGACCCCCCTCTTTGCAGGGCCCATCAGGCATCCTGACTGCCTCTTGGTGTAACTCAGAACTAGTGAGACAACAAACCTTGAAGTTGGCTTTCTGTGACCTTTAGGAGGTATTTTAATGGCCCTGTCTCCTCTCTATTGTAACGTTTTTGGTGGGGCAGGGTAATTTTATCTCTGTGGGTTGGAAAACAGCTAATTCTGCTTGAATAGGCTGCCCTCTAGTGTTGGAAGCTATTATGGCTCACAGAGTAAAAAATAACAGTCATACCTCTACTGGTGCCATGTTTTGAATCCAGTCTAAATCAGTTTCACAAAATTAACTTGCATTGACACTACATTCATAACATTTAAATGTTTACACATTCAATAAGTTTTATTGATCGCCTATAGGGAGTATTTTTGAATGCTCAATGAAAAAGGTTATTTTACACTAAACTTGCATCACTTTCTTTCTCAATCTATGACTGGGGGCTACAACTGCTATATTAACATGGCTATTTACTTGAATCCAAATTAACCCCTTCTTCTCCTCAGACCTACTGTCTCTACAAAGTGAGTCATGTCATGTACGATCAATATTTTGCTAGAGTAAAGTTCACACATAGAGTCAACATCAGTAAAGACATCACTTTTACCTGGCTACAGTATGTTTTGCCACCTCAGTTTCTCTCAGCTGATAAAATAAGGCCAGAGGACACTCACAAAGATTTAAAAGAAAAAGAAAATTGTGGCACATTTAAACAAAATGAATGATTATTGAATAAAATATTGAGTGTGGAAAGTTAGCATCTTGTAAACAAGAACAACACCTCCCCTTGATGCTGAACAGTCCTGTCACACCATCAGGCCTCAAACTTTGGAATCGGGTGATGACAGCGTTATTGTAGTCAGATCCCTGTGGGGTGATAGTAAGTGTGTTAACACATTATATTGGCCCTATAGGTCCAAGAAGTTTGTCCCAGCCTCCCTCACCTGCTCTGAATCCAGCAGACTCTCACAGTTGTGTGAGGTCTATGTTGAGCTTTGCATTTGTCTCCCTCACCATCGATAGTAAAGTACGGTAAATATTTGAGAGTTATTGCTGGGATCGGATTAATTACATGCAGTCTTGAGTTTCTGCTATGGATCTTTTGTTGCTGGAAAAGTCACACAACATTAACAAGAAGTCAAGCTGTGAACCGACATGGTTTGTCTCAGGGACTAACTGTTGGTTTGCTTTATGTGCGTTGTGTTTGTAGTGTGTGTTTTAAATGCTTTTTGGATATAACATTTGAAACTTATATACCTATAATTCACGTTTTCTGTTTATGCATTGGGAATGTTCAGCAGTAATACAGCTGACACTGTAAGAGCACATAAGGAGTGAGGGGAGGGGAGTAATGGAGTTTACTAAACCAGGTTCTCGTACATAAATTGACATGTGCAATTAGGGAGATGTACACAGTCCCCCAGGTCTGTTTAAGATCTGGAATACTTTCCTAACAGCTTCAAGATGCCCTGTTTTGGCTTTGGTTTCCAAATCTAAATGGATTTGACCTTGTTGAAAAATGGTTCTGGTGAAGTTTTCTATGTTCACTTTGGCTGAAGTCCAACTTCACCAAACATACCTGACAACAAACAGAACCAGAGAAGTTTGGTGGATAAATTTTGACTTGAACTTAAATTTCATCAACCTAAACATTTGACTCATAAAAGGAGGTCATAAACACTTTTTGGTTTCCTGTTTATGTGGTGTATAAAGATGGGGGAGGCATTAAAAGTGGAGGAGCTAGAGCACTTGGCCTGGAACCTCTCAAAATAAACTGCCACAGTCAGCTCTCGTAGCGTTCTTCCCGCCATTGTTTGGTTTTCCTTGATGCTTTTTTTAACATGTGACCTTGTCTTTCATTGGGCAAATAAAAGCCCCAATTTAAAACTTAAGCAACTCTCAGCAAATTTCTCAGCTCAAATGGCAGAATGGGACCGCAAGTGGCATATCAGGGGTTAAAGACAGCTGCCAACATCTGTAGCTGTGGTTAGCTTTTTAATTGTGAGGCCCAGCAAGTGAGCGAGCAGCATGGAGGAGAGGGGCCTGGCAGGCCGCATATTTCAGCCGAGTGTTCACAGAGCAGCTTTCCGGCTGGCCATGTGGACTCAATGATGGCGTCCAGGGGCATACTGTGCTCCTATGAAATATTAAATCTGCTCAGCCCCCAAGTGTGGACAGACCACCTGCAAGCGAGCAAGCGTGGCGTGCGGCGAGCCTAGAGATCAGATGTCCCTCAGCTACACACATGCACAAACACACACATGCATGCATGAGTTAAAGAAATACACACCAATGTCCCCACACAGGATAAACCTGTGGGTCTGCACATGCTTACACTAATAGACATAAACACATGCAAGAAAAAAACAGTGAGAACATGGAAACACTCCAGATCTCTGTGAAAACATACTTCCTGCATATGATATTGGGTATTTTTGCAGAACACTAAGTTAATTATTTTCAATGTTGGATTTGTTTGTACACGGTGCTTTTATGTTTTCTGTCAAACCAGGTCAATGCCTTGTTATAATTTCACCAGTGTATCTTTGTGGAACAGTGCACACTTCTCTCCTCTCCTTTATAACATCAGCAAAAGCAGTGAACAACAACAAAAGAAGAAACAATGGCCTTGATCAAAAACGTCTGACATTTTCAGACTAAAAGAAAAAAATTCAGCCTGTTTCGAAATGTGGCCAAAAGTGCAACGGGTGCTTGTCGACTGCCGTCCCCTTCAGGGCCTCGTTCATTTGCACGTTGTGCAGTCGGTCTTGAGCTTCCCCTCTGCTCCCCTGAGGCGTCTCTGCCTGCCCAGATGTGCAGCTGTTTATGCGTAGCAGTGGCTAAAGCAGATGGTCTGCCCTTTACAGTCTTCAGCATGAACAGAGGGGGCGCTGTTCTCCAAGCAAAATGAATACATGAAGGAAATGACCAATGACCAGTTGTTTTTTCCTCACTGTACCAACTTGTGTTAATATACCGAAAAGACAAATGTACACGCATCCAAATACTTAGGTGATCAAACAAGTTATGATGCAAAAGTCAAAGGCTTTAGCTCTGACTTCAAGCTGTGTTTTAAATGTTGCAGATTCATTTTTAAAGCAGTTAAATGCTCACAGCACCTGGTTACAGTTTATAATTTTTTACATGACTACTGTTTCTATATTTGAGACAGTTCATGCTGTGATCAATGCTGAATTAGTTCAGATAGTTTAAACTTTGAGCCCCTTCTCACACAGTAACCTGAAAATACTGTAGACACTAGTGACATCTTGTGGCCATCTGGTGTCAATGACTTTTTGTTTTGTCCTTTTTTTTTTTTTTTTTTTAAGGTGCAAACTTTGTCATCACAGCTCAAAGGAGCATTCAATGGTAAAAGTTTTACTGGGTTTCCAAAGATGTTGCAGAAGTTCATGGGGATTGGCCAGATCCCAAAACTTTTGCAACTCAATGCATATCCAATTTTAAATGAAGGTATAAAACTGTTGTTGTGGTGTAACGCCACCTCAGAAGGAGCCAATCATGTGTCTGAAAACACTTTAAGGCCTTTCTGTGCGTAAATGGCAGATTTGGGCTTCCTTATACCAGCCCAGGAGCTGTGGTTTTGAATTAGCTTATATAATTTTGAAATAAATAAATAAAGGAATCTTTCTTCTCCAGTTCTGAGCTAGAAAACATCTCACATTTGACTCATATATCAATTTGGTCAAAGTCAAGCTGTTAGGCTGGGTAAAATACTGAACTATGTTTATTTTAGTGTCCAAGCTTGCCCAACCTTTTAGACATTCATATGGGAATCTACAGCTCTTCTTTTTTCAAAGGGGGTTGTTGTGCTTTTATATAATTTCTTTGGTACACTATAGAGGTTTCACTTGATTTGAAGTCCACCAAGCCTTACCTTGGTGTTTGAGGCCCACCCTCTAACATGTCAGCTTCAAGATCCTTATGCAATGACCTCATCATTTGCAAGTCTCATGAAGATCTCATGGAGATCCCATGAAGAGGTTTTTTATTTATTTATTTATTGTTTGTCAAACTGACAGTTTTTAGCAGTTCACAGACAGATTTAGTGATTTTTACATAATTAAATGTGCAGCTGTTTGAAAATCAGCTCATAGTTAAAGGAGACATCTAGCATTGTTATATTAATGTTTACCATATGGGGAAGCATAATACCCCCACTTTAAGTTACCATTACTGCCCTAGTTTTGTTCAAAAACAGCCATATCATTTTAACCCTTTAACAAAAACTTTGTACCCAAGACTTTTCCCTTTCGATTACTTACAGTGAATCAATACATCCAAGAGACTCCTGCATCAGTCTCAACCAAACATTTAGATTTTTTTTGGTGATTTGGTGGATGTTGAATGTTCACTATGATGATTTGAGAACTATTTAAGTTGTTCTTTTATTCAGACTCCAAAGTTTGGATATTTTTAAAATAATATGTTTTGCAGTTGCTGACACAAGGTTGAAAAAGTCTTTGCGTTGCATCTCAAAATTGGAATTCACAAAGTGTTTATTCCTGCAGGGCATGTAGGCCATCTGCAGTCAAGGGATTTCGATAAAGGTCATTTGCAAACAGACAGATTTGCTGAAGCTGTGCACTGCACTGGAATATTTATGTCCCCACAAATACAAAGTAATGCGTACCAAATCATTTCATGAGTGATTTTAAAATAAAGAGTACATTTCAAGGCAAGGGGGTAAACTTATTATTTTTACCAAAAAAAATGGTTTTAAGTAAGGATGAACTCTATATATTATCTATATACTATCTATATATATTTATTGGATGATATGTCACTTTTATTTTACACAGAAAGGTAAAAGCTTCCAAAATTGCCAAAAATGCTTATAATACAAATTGTGTATTAGTATTTGCAGTTTTGGCGCTGTCTGATTTCTCAAATGTTAAGTTTGCCCTTCAGAAATATCACCAGAGAACATGTTTGTTTCTATTAATGGCAGTATTATTTGTTCAAAATATTCATTAAATCATGACAAAGCTGTTTAAAAATTATTTAAAAAGTTAATACATAAAATAAATCACTTTGCATGTGTCCAGGAAATCAGATAACTGTGTTACCCATTTAAAAAAAAGAAAAAAAAAGAAAGAAAAAATATTAATGTCTAATGGTTTGTTCATAAGTCACATGACTCAAACATGTGAGGTCAAATCATTTTTGGTGGAAACCTTGAAGAAAGTGTTGTTTGTTTAATTTACTCCTCATCAATGTTTCATGTGCTCTAATTGAGTGTCACGACTTATGTCCATTACACAGTTGAAAAAATGATGATAAAATTATGTTTATAATTTGAATATTTTGGAATTCATTACACTGGGGAACAATTAAAAAATGCTATTGAGTCAGATTTGCACGCTGATTAAAACTAAACTTGGCATACTGAATCCAAAATTGCAGTTTTTTTTCTAGCACAGCAAGGTTTTTTCCTCCATAGCTTACCTTCCAGATAAGAAAAATTTAATCAATGGAATTTTGCTTATCTGGAGGGCAAGGAAAAAACTGACTGCAGTTTTGGATTCAGCATGCCATTTTTGGTTTAAATCAACACACAAATCTAGCTCAACAGATTTTTTTTTCAAATTGTTCCTCAGTGTTTTTAAAACAAAGGGGGATCCTGTAGTTCATAAAGCTGACGTGATAGAGAAAAACTGAGAACAGTTTTGGATCCCGCACAGAAAAATAGTTCAAAATAGCTGTCAATTAATGAATTAAGCACATTCCAGGTATAAACTATGCAAATGAACTGGATATTAACCCCCAAAAGCAAGTTTTCTTTTGTTTTTCCCTTTTTTGTACACCTGAAATGAGTAATATTACACCACAATAAGTATTACTCATCTGGACTTAGCCTGTGATGGTCACAAGGTGGCAGAAGAGGTTTACTGGCAAATTACCATATGCCCTTAAAACTTAGAGCGTCCTTTGCACCTGTTTTAACTGAGCCAAACATACAGCTCAAGGCATGAACAAAAAGAAGGATAAGCAAGTTTTCCATAAAGAGTATGGGTCAGATATGTATTGAAATTTTATCAAATTTTAAGAGGATCAGGTTTAGGAGATATGAGCAGTGTTTTAAATTCTGTGGACAATCTGCTGCTGATACTGTATGTGCCTCAGCAAAAAAAAAAAAATTCCAAGTATGTGTGAAAATAACAACAATGCAGGTAAAGAAGGCATCACTCCTGAATTCTGCAGACATTGACTTGCCCTTGAATATATTTGTGAATGAATCCGGTCAGAGCAGCTCCCCCCTCCTCCCCTGTCTCATTTGGATAAATGTCACGGATTACCTAACGGACGAATCAGTGTGCTTTTTTGTCATTCAAGAGGAGGCAAGATTGTCATTTTGTTGCCTTGGAGACTACAAATCAGTGGCATCATGCAGTATCTTCTCCTCCATTCCCAATGAGCGGGCTTGGTCACTGCTGTCGTCATCAGAACTGAGGGGCGGAGCTTATACAGCTACTCGCGCTCTGATTGGCTGCTTCTAGTTAATGAGCTGCCATTGAGGATTTTGGGCTCATGTGGGGAGGGGGTGTGTCTGGGGCTGAGTGAAGCACACGCCTCTTACATAAAAACTCAACACAACTCTAGTGTTGAGCAGACGCACCAATTTTAAAAGCTGTGTTTTCATCCTCGAGGTCTTAGGAGAGCGTTTCTTTTTTTGAGTTGCACACTTTCGGTTTGCGCGAGCGAGTTGCGCTGTCCCCCGCGTGGAAACAAAGAAGAGTCAAAGTAGAGAGACGCGCGTGGCTGTAATTACCTTCTCTAATCAGCTGATCTACCAGCAGGTGTGAATTCATGTCTGTATTCTCCCCGCAGATATACTGGTGAGTACATACATCTTTTTTCACTTTTACCTGCATCACTTATCTTTTATTCTCTCTCTGTCTCACTCCTCCATAGAAAAAAAAATATCACACTTAATGTCTCAACTTTGCACCTGACATGTTAGAAAAAAAAACTGCAGCATGTATATATAGTTGTGATGTGTTTTGCTTAGTGATATTCCCTTTGTTGCTACACCCACTCTTTTTCCTTTGAGGGTTTTCTTCTGTGGGGTGTTGCCCCTGAAACTGGAAATGTCATATCACACAATAATTCAATGTCTCCTATGCAAAAAAAAAGGAAGAAAAAAAAAGAAAAGAAACGCTGTAGGCAAATGCTTGTCAGCCTTAAGCTTGCTGCATGTACCAATTCAGAAAGGTCATAGTGGTTGAATGGTGTTTTCTTTCTGTATTCAGGGAGAAAATGCACTAAAATGACCTCTTTTTCAAAACCAGAGGGCAGGAAAGCTGGCTTTTCTGTGTCCTCAGGCATTTAGCTGGAATACGACACTGCTTCATCCTTTAGTGCTGCAGGTGCAGTGCAACTGGAGGAGAGATGCAGTCTGCTCATATCCATTACTAATATCTAATATCAGGCTGACTTTTTCCACCAGTCAGCATCAGAACTCCTTCATATGTTTGTTTTATACAGAGTGTGTTTGTGCTTTTGTGTTTTCCTGGCACATACTTAATCGAGGTGTGTTCAAACCTTAGCAGGCTTCTGTCTGTCTCTACCAGGAAGTTTAGAGTGAGCCTCTTTACTGTAACCACACACTGCTTTCTCGCATGTGTGCTTACTTATGCTAGACCTTTTCGTCGCCAAACAGGGCCCTTTTTATTACTTTAAGTAACTTTTATTCACAATTAAAGACTGGAAAAGTTCAAACATCCTGTAATTTGGGATTGTGTGCAGCAAGAGCTGGAAAAAAAGCTTTTAAATGACTGTGTGATGGTTTTGTTTCCCTGTGAACAGGATGAGATTTCTCCCGTGCGAATGATAGCAAATCAGCAGATTAGAGAAAACTTAATCATCAAAAAGACCTGAGGTTAATGTGTTTTCTCTCAGCCAGCACACCTTTTACCACACACGCCAAGATTTACGATGGTGGTAGTGAGAAGTGTGAGGTGGCAACAGAAGGGAACAATGTTGATAATGCAGGATGCAAATACCCCTCTTGTGTAATGTGATTGTTGTAGAGGCCACTCAGGGGGCCCGCTTACAGCACAGCACACACACGCAAGGAGCTACAAGACCGTGGCCTTTTACAGTCTGGAGACAGGTGGATGACAACCTGGTGCTTGGCAAACATCTTCAGGATGTAAAGTCTCTGCATAATAAGGCTAGGCCGATGTTTTACCGAGCTAAACTAAACATGACGTGTCTGCTCATCCTGTTTGACTTTTATCAGCACAACCTGCAGGGTTGAAAATAAGAATCTAACATTGTGCTCATGCTCCTGTATGGTGGTGGGGGGGATTCCAAATGTGCACTAGAAAGGATTTAAGTGATTAACTCTTGGTCATGTCTTATGCAATTTTAGCTTTTAAAAATATTGCATAAGCTTACTCCAGTTGGACCGTTGGTTTTTGTGATACATTTTTGTGCAGAATGATTTTCTTCAGGGTCTCAAATGACTTTTTCCGAATGTTCGACTGAGAAAAATGAACCCAGTTCTTAAATCATCACCAAATAACTTCATTAAAGAAACTTGAGGTTGATGTCTCATACAGACTGAGGCTTAGAATTAACTCTTGAAATGCAGAATAAGTGGATTAGACGAAAAATAGTTTTAGTCTGGTAATCTTTCCGATATGTGTTCTTGACCAGACCAACTGGTCTTGTTCCTGTGCTGCTGACCTGGCTGGACATGGTATTAGGAAGCTGGCAGGACCAGGTGTGTATAATCTGGACTGGGTCAGGAGGTAAAGAAGTTAACAACCATCTGCCACATCGGCCTCCAACAGTAACCATTGATGGCCATTTGTCAATCATGCATCTGGATGTTGACAGGACAAATGTGTGGACTCCAGGTCCATGTTATGTAACACACGTCCAGGTTAGTTACTTATAGAACACTTAACACCTCCTCTTTAATAAATGAGGATTCTCTATATGAGAGGGACACTGTGTCCTCTTCTCTGACACATGAAGCACTAATGGATGCGCCTGTGGTCATGTTGTTTGTTTCCTCCCAGGTTGACTTCTTACTCCTGCACCCCCACTTCCTCTTCATTGTGCCCCTTTATGTTTTATTAGGCCGATGTTCTGTTATTCTTAGCCGAGCAGGATGTTTATACGATCCCCGAACAGAAATATGACTGGCAAGGCCCGAGTGTTTATCTTTCTTTCCTCTCCCTCTCTCTTCCCCTCTCCTCCTCCTTCTCCTCCTCTGCTCAGGTCGTCACTGTCACCGTTCATCCCTCCTTCCCCGCCTCTGCTGCTTTTTCGCTTGTCTGCCTCACCCTTTCTGCTCACCCCCCTCTAAATGAGTTCAGGAGCAGCCCCTGCTGACATTACTTGTTTTCCATGTTAAACCTTGTGTATCCCTGAAGGCCAGTCTTTATTTTTGGATATCCGGGTATTGTTTCAAGCAAGTATTCCATGTTGTCTGGACGATGTGGTGAAGGTCATGGTGATCAAACCAGGAGTCTTTTAATTTTCTGTGTGAGTGATGTTTCACGTCCTGCTGAGATATAAATGAGTGGATTATTTAAATGCAGAAATGGAAAAACTGATACATCTTAGAACTGACAGTAAAGCTGTTCTTCCTACAAGAGAGGTCTGTCGTCTTTTCTCGAAACAGCCGTCGGAACCAGAGAAAACTGTACTAACAAAGCACGTTTCACCTAAAGCACAATTTTGTTATTTTACACTTGAATGTGAAACCTGCACTTTGTCAACATGAGCGATGGTGCTTCAGGAAGTTGTGTGTCAACAATGCAGAAACCTAGAAAAGACAAAAGGCCATGTCAAAATAATCAGATAATTCTTTTATGGACCAAATCTGACGGAGCAAATTGATCGTGTTAAATGCGGAATAGCCTGAAGTTCAGAAATTACATAACTTTGAGGTCGTGAACATTGACCCCATGAACTGCTTTTCATACAGGGTGAAGTAGCATCTAAGCTAGAGGTCAAGCATTTTTTTCATTACTAAATCAGTGGCGATTTACCAGCGATACAAATTAAATCCTTGTTTTGTTTTCCTCAAAGGTAGAGGCATGGATGCAATGTGTGACTCAGAAAAAAAAAATCATGATTTGTTTTAGTTTGTAGTTCTTGTGCCAGTAAACCTGGAGCTGCAGAGATCACTTCATGCAGAGTATTTTCGGCATGATGAGTTTTGAATGAGTCATAAAGCCAGACAAGAAGCTGTGCTTTACTTAGAGATTCCACAGCGGGTGTTGTGTTGTAATAGCAGATGAAGTATTGTAGGTTTTGACACGGTTTATTTTTGAAGGGTGCTTCTGTTTGTGAAACATATCAAACACTGAAATGATTCAGTTTCCAGTTTGTTATCTAACAGACTTTGGTGTATTTTGCTCGATGAATAAGACTTGCGGTGAATGGTTGAATTAATTCGCTCTTTGGAGGACATTTACATAAGCGCTTTTTATTTTAAGACCATATTCCAATCACTACCACCGTATAATTTTCCATCATTCTGCTGAATCCAAAAATAAACACTTTTTTATTTAAGATCCAAAGTGGGTCAAGTGAGGGAGGCCCCCGCATCTCTTCCCAAAAAGAAAAAAGGCAAACATTGACTGGGATAATGTGAGGATGTGAGAGAGTGTGTGTTCTGTTTTCTTTAGTCTGTATAGCAGTGACCACACAGACCACAAGCCTGTGGCCGCTGACCACAAGGCAGCGGGCTTTAAATAGAGAGCGTGAGAAGGCAGCTCTGCATCTCATCTCAGGGCTACATCTATGTCAGGCTTGGGACCTGCTTCAAGTGATTCCACTTTTTCTTTTTTTGATCTTTACTTCCACAATTCTGGACAGTGAACACACCGAGCACGGACAAACAACCTCTTGTTACTTTTATCTAAAGTGGAAAGTTTGGCCCAGCTTTGAAACTGAGAGCATCAAGTTCCACCAGAGTCAAATACCACAGCACGCCCCCTCTACACTCTCACAATGACTGTGCTCTCCGATCTCTGCTGCAAGAGCACATCACCCTGTATTTAGACTCAGCCACCTTATGCAAGCAGAAGTATGAGCCGTGCACGCTGCAGTGCATTAGCACGGCACAGCAGAGCACGGGCTGGATTCTAGGTTGTGCTGCGGTCAAGAAGCACAAAGTGTAAACCAAGCATGAGCAGGTGAAGCAATTATGAGACCTTTAACCTGTGTTCATAGAAACTTAGACAGCTGGAGTTAGTTTTTATACACACTGTATGCCTGGATGTTGGGTTAGCTATTCAGACACCTAATTTATATGATGAGATTTTCAATATCTCAATGGTGAATCAGCAATAGGATCCATTCAAGAGACAATAGATTGTGTTCAGTATACATTTTTGCTTGAGATGTCCTTCCAGAACAAAGATTTTGCTCTTGAAGTTCACCATGATGCTACGTTACTCAATCACACACATATTGTCCTTCAACTCCACAGCCCAGTGTTTGTGCCCGGCCGAGATATGACTGAGGTGATGATCAATAGCACCCCCATGGAGGACATGAGGCTGAGCCCCAGCAAGGACAGGCTCTCCTTCCAGGTGAGATACACACACACACACACACACACACACACACACACACACACACACACACACACACACACACACACTCTCTGTAGTTTTTTGTTGCTTCTTTGCAATAAATCCATCATTGGAAAGCCTGTTTATTTCCCTTTTATTGGCATGACCCTCTAATAGAAACCACCTTGTTTTTATTACTCCACTTGACGTCAGAACAGAAGAGAGCAGCAGATATTTGTTGGGTGGTTTAAGAAAAAGCTGTTGATTTAGGGTTGAGTTGAAAGTCATAAACCAAAAAGTAGAATTTGGCCATGTTGTATTATCAAAATATGATAATGTTGCAGGTTCCAGTTTCTTCAACTTTTTGCATACGAAGAAAAAGGAAATGCACACCCCTGATCATTATCTTAAAACCTGTTGAAAAAGTGCATAAAGTTACCACTTAAATTGCTGGATCTTAAAAAGTTCTAAGTTGAGTTTCAAAATGCAAAAAGAAGAAATGGGAGTGAGGGGGAAAACATCGAGTAAGCAATTTATTGCAAAAAGCAAATGAGCTGAAACTGTCTGTTCATTAGTTGATTAAAAGTTTAAGACCACAGCTCCAAAAAAACCTGACAACCACCTGAAAAAGAAATAGAAGTTTCAAAAAGGACTTGTAAATGAGGAGCTACACCGTTCTTGTTGATCACTACAAAAAACTGTTTCAGCATGCTTGATGTAAGTATTTCCAGAAGGACAGTGGGAAATGTTTCTGTAAGTGGTGAAGATGACCTCATGGAGGGCATCCACTGTCTGGAACTGACGTACATTTTTGTAAACTTCCCTTACCATCCAGCCCTAAATGTTCTCAATATGATTTAGATCAGGGGAACATGATTGTCCAAGAGTGAGCTTGTTCCTCTGTAAGAAGTCTTTTGTTAGGAGGGCAACTGCAGTGTTGTCCTGTTGAGAAACCCAGTCATTAGCACACAGACCAGGGCCCTCAGTCATGAAGGACGCCCCTGTAACATCTCCACATAGCCAGACGCCATTTGACGCCCCTGCACAGCCTGGAGCTCCATTGTTCCATTGAAGGAAAAAGCAGATCATAAGCAGATCATGATGGCTTACAATGGCTTAAATGGCTTACTCAATTTTTTTTGGTCCCACTCTTATCTCTTCTTTTTGTGTTCTGAAACTCTACGTGGAACCTTTTTATGATCCAACAGTGCAAAATGTAGATTTGTGCAATTTTTCAACTAGTCTTTTGATTTTGATTAGGAGTATGTCTGGGACTGGGTGTGACCAGATCTAAAAATAAACCCTTGCACCTTCAGAAAGACAAGAAAAGCGTCCAGCAGGTGGTCTTGACGTGTAGCTGCCGGGAGCTTTGTTTCACTGTCAGCTGAATGGGACCATCTTGAAAACATGACTTCTTAAACACACATCTGCTGCTATTTTTAGCATCACATAGGTTATGAAGGTGAAAAATAACTACAAGGGGGACAATTTTAAGTTGTTCTTAAGGCTAAATGTTAATGCTAAGCCCGGTCAGATGTGAACAGGAAGTATTTAAGGTCAGTGAAGCTGCTCCTCAACCAGTGGACCAAAGAGAAGACAAGGTCATAGTTTCTGTGATCGTCCTGAGCTCCATCTGCTGAGGTTGTTGAATCTCACAGGGCTGTTTATTCTTCATGTCTTCATGCCTTTTTCATAACTGTAACACCAAGGTGTGCTTGTGCCATGCTGTGTGTCCCTGTGGTTTCTGAGGATGTAGACTGACCCAGAGGAAGAGGCCGCCTTCCTCCCCTCACAGTTCACACCCCAGCTGTGAGTCTGTCTGAGAGGATGAGAGGAGCAGATGAAGAGGTGGGAAATTGGAAAAGGAGGGTGCTGCTTCTCCGCTGTTTCCATCCCAACTGTACATTTCCTCATCCTCAAGGCCGGACCACTCCTTGGAGAATGTTTCAGTGATGCTTCCACGCTCACTCTCTCCATTATGTATGCAAGGCTGTGACACATAATGTAATCAGTACGTTCCAGCTGTACCTATAAAAGGTGCTGGAAATGTATTTGACCTACGAGTATGGATGAGCTAAGTCTTACTAATGTACTGATTTATCATCCCAGTGTCATGACTCAGGCGTGTAGTATGCTCCCACTACACCCCTCAGAAGATCCTAAAATAGCCAGCATTGTGGCTGCCTGATGATGTGTTGTCGCTCCCTGCCACTGGAAGTGAAACAAGTTATGACATGTGTTAGTGAGGGGTCCAAAGGCAAGGTCATTCGCCGCCTAACTCCCCTCGGTGCTGACGCACAGTGAGGATTGGCGCTGCAGCCCGGAAATGCAGATACAGACGGGGCTTTAGACATGTTCACAGACGAGCTCGCACACACTGTTACACATGTCTAATCGCCCCTCTTGGCATGGCTCTGTACGCAGCTGTTTTTTGGAGGATGTAAAAGCCGCTGATGGAAGTATACATGCTTTCACAAGCTGACAAAGTCTCACATTCACAAGGCGTATTTATAGCTTTTTGTGTTTTTCCTCCCTCTCATATGTCTCCTGTGGAATTCTCAGACACAGCTGGATCCCGTCTATCTCTTCCCATCTCTCTCCTGCCCCATCTCATTCTTTCTTTCCACTCGGCTCTTTGCCCAGACAGCGACATCGCCTCCCCTTTGCTCTCTCGTCCAGTCTCTTGGAGTGAAATATGCAGGTCTAAAAATATTCATCCACTTTATCCAAACAACAGCAAAAACTGCTGTTCTTGGACCAGCAGTGGCAGGCTTTTTCCCCCCTGGGCCTTTTCTCCGGTTCCTGAGAACAGAGGGAGTCTGAGGTTGATTTCCAGCCTTGCCAGGACGGGGGAATGCATGTAATCTCTGCTGTCAGAACGTCCCTCATGCCCATCACTGCAGATCTAAACATTTGTTATGCCACGCTGTGTTAACAGGAACCACATCAACATCAGGCTGGATTTGCAGATAACTCTGCTGATATTCCTGATCTTTCATAAACCTTTCCCCGTCTCCAGGGGGATCTAAAACTCTAAATGTGAACTTTTATGGTAAACCAACCTCTTTTGTGTTTCCAGCTTACTTTTGCTTTGAAACGCTATGATTATGCTCTTGTATAATCTTCTGCGTAGAGGCTGATGCAGTACTGGATGAGTTGGTAAGCAGCTACTAGCTGCTTGGCACAGTGCCCTACGAGGCATTTAGATTAAACATGATGCAGCATTTACCGTAAGTCTCACTGGACATGCTTCATTTACTCATACAGAGCCACTGATGTAACTCCTGCTTGTGCAATCAGTTTTTGGGTGAGCTTCTATGTGGAAAGCTAGCGCTGCTGTTGGAGGAATGTGGGCTGGGCAAGAGCAGGTATGCCACCGGGGTTTTTTAGGGAAACATTTCCCGTCACAGATATTTAGACTTCACATCACTTCCTTAAGTGTTTGGACTTCTCATGGTGCCTGCAAGACTCCAAAGCACTTTCTGGTATCCAAGAGCCAACCAAAGACTAAATGACCAGCTTTCTTTGCTATACAGTTCAGGAAAGAATGAAAAGAGTCACATCTGTCCAAGATAAGGCCCTTTTACAAAAAACAATGTCTTATAAAAGTTAAAGCTAGATTCTTTAGGATCAGGGATGTGTCACTTTATAATATTGGAGTGTTTTAGTGCTCAATTGACCAGTGGTTAAGCCACGCCCCCACAATGAACATTCACTGACAGGTGCTATGGCAAGTGTCACAGTAGGAGACATTTGGCAGGAGACTAGTGATGAATTTTGAAGACAAACATATAGTATCATCTAGAAGGCTCAAAGAGAGTCTATTTGAGGGATATACTAAACATTTTATTGTTGCAAAGGTCAATTTTGGCCTGGCACAAAAAAGGCAAATGAACCCTCCAAAAAACACAGTATGTATGGCATGCATCCCATGGACACCTCTTGACCCATTTTAAACTTAGGATCTCAGAAAAAAATCATTGAACCAATTGAAACTGGCTTTCTTCAGTGCATTTTAACAGACATCCAGGCAGGGAATGTCAGAGTGCATGGGGATGGCTGTCCACACAGTGATTGGCTCGTTGCATTTAAGGGCAGGACTTAGCCATAGATCATTTGGTGCAGCTAAAAATCTGGGTCCACGACTGGAACTCATATCCAGGATTAATAACTAGATTTTCTTCCCTCTTTTCTCTCCTCAGATATTCCCTGACCCCTCAGACTTTGACCGCTGCTGTAAACTCAAAGATCGTCTGCCATCTATCGTGGTGGAGCCCACAGAGGGAGAGGTTGAGAGCGGGGAGCTTCGCTGGCCTCCAGAAGAGTTTCTGGTCAGCGAAGAGGAAGAGGAGGAGGAAGATGACGAGGACGAGCAGAATCACGGCAGCATCCCAAACGGACAGCCCTCGCAGAATTCGCAGCATTAGAGCCCGTGTTGTAGCATCCGCGCTCTCTCGTTTCTCTCTGATAGACTCTCTCTTTCTCCACACTGGTTTCCTCACACTCCTCCAGCAGACTCAGACCGCAGACACACATTCAGTGTCTCATGATTCCATCTCATGACACCAAAGCATCACTCCCCTTCAAGAGAAGCAATACACACAAGAAACACAACCTCACATGATGAATTATCCTCCCGGTCTGCAAACACAGCAGCAGCAGACCTGAAATGAAAGGACATGCACACTCATAACCTCCACTTTCTTCTTAACATGCCTGTCACCGTGTGTGTCTCGGCCCAGAGCGGATGTCCTGTTGGAAAAGAGCAGCTCTGAGCTCCATGGACAGCTCTCACACTGCAGGGGGCTGCGGCTGCTCTGCGTTTTACTCCAAAATGGCTGGCATCATGACCCCAGAGACTGGCATACAGAACTATTGTGGTACCCGTGGGGATTATTGTCTTCAGTACACTGTCTGTACCTGTGTTCATTTTCTGGATTGATATGTTGATAATCGTGATTGCCACTGCTGTCCATGGATTTGTCTGTTTCTGAGAAGTGAATGTTTCGTGATTTGAGAAGTGGGTGTTTGTGTATCAATGTTACTGGGATTTTTTTTGCTTCCCATTAACGAGATTAGTCCATAATACTCTCTGTGGTCGAATGTCAGACAAGAAAACATCCTGAAATCATTGATGAGAGATGAGCAGAAAACAAACCAGCAATGCCCGACATGGCTAATGTGATCAAACTCATTGTATAAATACTTGTTATGCAGTCAGACAATGTTATGAACCTGCCATTGGAAAAGAAAAAGAAATGACACCATAATGTAAAGAAAGAGAGGTTATTTTTGAAAATGGCGTTGTATTAAGGACTAAAAAGTTGATGTACAGACCCAATGAAGGATGTGTAAATACTTGTTCCCATGAGCCAAACCTGAGGCCTTGTATTGCGCTGATGTTGTTTGCACTCTGGGTTTAGTTTCCTGTTCAGACACAAAGATTGAGAATCGCTCTGAGCTGTACACACCTGAACTGAAAGTCGGCTGTCCTTTTAGTCTTCCTGTTCTTTGTCTTTTTGTTTTTTTTATCAAACAGCCATACTTTTGACAGAGTGACGTTCAGGTCATACATGAATCACACTGTAGGACAGAGTTCACTCACACACAAGGCAATATCTCTAACTTTCTGTCTAACACAACACAATTAGTCCTGTATTTGCCAAAAGTTGTTCACAAGTTCTCCTCTTTGCTCTCTAGTCGTATCGTCTGTATTGCAGTTTCTACAGTTGGTGTTTCTTTGTTCACTCTTTAACCACCACTTCTTCTTTGTGGAAAAGTCTTTAGTGGAAAAAACAATATGACAAAGTGTTGTACAAGCATGACTGAGATACGTCTGTGTTTGTGATCTCTCATTTGAGTGGCATTAGGGCTCTGTACAGAACATCTCTCTCTCTTTCTCTCTCTCTCTCTGTAACCTACAGGTCCCACATTGTTTTTGTAAAGCTCAGGGAGAAAAGCCGCCATCTTTTTTGTTTTGTTTTGTTTTTTTGTATTTAGACCACTTTTCTCTGTGACAACTACAGAGGCTGTAAATAAACATTTGAATTTGCTATCCAACTACTTGACTCTGAGAATAATTGACTTCAAAGAGTTTGAGCTTTGTTTACTGTCCACGATGAAGTACATAAGCATTTTACTGGGGCACTCTGAGTGTGTTACCAAGAGACTTCACTGCGGTGTTTACTTTCATTTTGCTTTATGTGAACCCCCCTCTTTCACCCACTCACCTCACCTGCAGTGGTTAGAGGAAAAAACACAGCAGCGCTTCCTGCTCTGCATTTCATATACAGAATCTCTCAACGAATACAGATGCTTGTATCAAAACATGTAGAGGAGAAAGAAGCCACATGTTACATCCTGTCTCCAGTTTGCACACGCTTACACAAACAAAATCAAACTCCTTTACACAACAGAGCCCCATTCCTGTTTAGAATAATTATAATATCTAATGATGTTCACAGACATTATGGAGAACATTTGGGGGAATTTTTTTGAGGTTAAGTAAAAGAAGAGGATAGTGCAGGGTATAAAATGCTGTGGAAGCAGCTCCTCACGCTCTCCCCATAAACACTGACCACAATGATACTAATAAAATGTGGTCGAGTGGAAAAGTTCTAATGGGGAACTTGGGGGATTTACAGGAATAAACAGAAAGCTTTGTGATCCTTGTTACAATGGAAACTTCACAGGTGATTTGCTGCCTTTTCTGTATTAATGACCCACCAGGTCAAGTTTGATTGCCCTGTACCGGGAATAGTCCATCAGGGTTACCGCTGTAGAGTCCTCAAGCTTGATGGATTTGCCAAGGTGGTACTCCGAGGCTCTTCCGGTCACTTCCTGGAAGGGCGAACAATGAACTGACATTCTATCCTGCTTCCTTCTTCCTGGAAAAAATAGCGCAAAAGAAGTTATTAATACTCCCGCTTGCTGATGAAGGCGGTCAGCAGCCCAGTGTCTTGAGGCCACTAATTCTTCAAAAGCAGGAAAAATAACGTCTTTTACCCCGTCTTTTATGCCTGCTCCTTGATCTAAGTGGAAAATGTCATGAGATCATGGAAAGGAGAAATCACAAGAAGTTAGAAAAGGGACAGACGCAGTTCCCCGGACAGAGGGACTCACTGAACTCGTATCCAGCCACGCAATCCTGTGACGTCAGCCGCAGACCTCTGAACTTCGCGTTGACTTTCAAATATGTCTGGAGAAAGTAATAGTGAGAAAGCAATACACTTCTGTTTTAATAAAGAAAGGTCCTGCGTTTCTGGGCTTTTGGAGATATGAAAGGAAGGCCCTGAAGCAACTCTTCATAGCATTTTGACATTTTCAGCAGCTCTTATCTTCACTTCTTCTTCTTCCGCCAGTGACTCACAAAGAAATATATTCCATTAATATTTAATAATAAAAAAATTCAACTACAATTAAAATTTGAGCATCCCTTTACACCCATGCATCATTGTTACACTGCAGAAAGCAGCACTACACCTCACAAGTTAGCATGACCCCATTAGTTACTCCTTAAGAAGCATGTCTGTAAATGTTTCCTCACTGATACAATTACCGTGAATGTCATTACCATTTATAAACTTTAAGAGGTTAACATTGTGTAATTTTCCTGTATTCATGCAAAACGTTATTTTTATATTTACTCTCTATTCCCTATACCCTGGAATTATTATAGAGAAGTGAGCAGAAACTGAAAGAAAATAAAGCAGCGTGACGTGTTTGCCTCTGTGATGAATTCATGGACTGAATGCTTGTGCTTCAGGGCACAGCCAAGCTATGATCCTCTCATCATGCTGACCCCTGGTAAGGCTTTTTACAGACATGTTTACAGGAAGCTGTAATTGGATGACAAAGCAGAATAGAACATCATGGAGGGCTACATGTCACAGAGGCAGGTTATTGTCAAAAGGGCAAAATGAAGCAGACGAAAATAAGATATGAAGAAAAGCTCTGACCCAATACAGGATGTGTAATTACTTGTTCCCACTGCGCCAAACCTAGCTGCATGACGTGGCTTGTACTGGGGTTGGTTTATATTCTATTAAGACAAAGGCAGTGAATAAAGCTGAACTGAGCACACCTGAACCAACAATTGTCCTTCTTTCCTGTCGTCCTCCCCCTGCTTTTTTAAATCAGCCATACTTTGACAGGTATGCCTTTTCTCTTTCAAACCTGAATAGACTCATAAAAAACCGACACTGGCAGCTGAAAAGCAATGTGAACAAGAGTTCATGAAAACAATTTTTCCGTAATCTGGACAGTTCAAAGTTTAACAGCAGGAATTTTCAGTTACATCACCAAGTAGGAGCTCCCTTAAAAGGTCCGGAAAACCTTTCCTAACTGTGATGGGGTTCAACATGAAGACACTTTAAAGTTTTCCTCACTCCACTTTCAGACATTTCTTTGTATAATTCAATGGTTTGAGATGAGTCAGATTAGCTCAGGAAAAAGTAATGTTCATAACTTCCATCGATCAAAGGAGGAAATTAGAAATGCACTTGAAGGGTTTGCTTGCATTATTGCCAACTGATGAAACCACAAGAACTTGATAAAAACGCAACAAATAAGCTGTTTGTAGCATTCAAAATCCAATTCATGAAAATTATTAAACAATAATACTCACATTTTCAAAAATTTGTACATACATCTTTATAGATAAATGTTACTTATTCCAGCATCAATAATAACAGACAAAAACAGCCAGCTCATCATATCACGTGATTGAATAATTCTTCTAAACTTCCCAAAGCTCACTCACCAACATGTAATATTTTGTTGCATTTGGAGTGCATTTGGCTGTCCTTTTAAATAAATGGATCTTTAAGATGTTTATTTTCCCTATATCCTTTACTCATGTTTTGAGTGGATTGCTACACAGCTTATCTTAGCTTATCCCAGCATAGCTCTAAAACCAGCTGGCCTAATTCTACAAAATGGTAAAAACAGGAAACTTTGAAAACTTCCCAACCAACACATCATTTTTTGTTATAGTGAAAGGAAGAAAAAAACAACCACAGCAAAACCACACTGAGCTCAGAGGGGAAGTAACAGCAGCTAGCTAACAACAAAGCTAATGAGCTTGTCCTGTCTTTGCCTGAAACACAGAATTTACAAGGGCACTAGGAGTACATTCAGTTCTAGCTTTAATTACTGGATCTTTAATATTTTTATTTTTCCCATACCCTTCATGTATGTTTTAAGCAGGTTGCTACTTAGCTTATCTTAGCTTATCCCAGCATAGCTCAGTCAAAACCAGGGACGGCTCCAGGATTTTAGTTTGGGGTGGGCCAAACCAATTTTGGCTGGGCCTTGTGTATAATATAAATCAGTAGATCACATTTTAAACAAGATCACAACTGCATTGCTGGCTCATCTACAGCAGATGGATCTACAGTGGATCAGACAGTGGCGGCATTCACATCGGTGCTACTGTTAGCATCCTGAGGAGGCGGTAAAGGAGAGGTGCCTGAAGTTGCCAATACAGGCTCTCCTTAAAATCCTAGCTTAAGGTGTTTTACATATTTCAACAATGACTGCTGTGCCACAATAAGAATGCTCACTAATAAAAATGTGAACTGATGATAAATAGGGGATCAAAATCACTTTTATTAGCTTAGTCTCCTGGTTGGCTACATCGAACTCAACTTGCTGTATCTGATGATCATAAGGAGGCGCTTTGATTTTATATATAAGCAGACATTTAAATCATTTATTTGTTTGAATCATTTTTGCTCCAAGTTACATGTTTATCTTCTTATGAGCAATTCATTTCATACACAGTCACAAAAGTGGGCAGGCCTGGGACCCTTGGGACCCTTGGCCCCCCCCCCAATGTTAATATATTCTTTAAGCTAAATGAGACTCAGCTTATCTTAGCTTGTCCCAGTTCAGCTTGGAACAAAGACTCGAACCAGCTAGCTCAATTCTATCTCAAGGTCAAGAGAAAACATGGGCACTTACCGAAGCTCAATATGCAAATTTTCACATTTTGTTTGTTAGAGAGAAGAAAAAAACACAACGTCAAGGTTAAATTATGCTGCAATGAGAAAAATGCAGTTAGCTAACACTGTACAAGGAAGCTATTGAGCACATCCTAGCTCATTTTGGAACAAAGAAGCTTCCTACTTCTGCCTGCGGGTTAAACAAATATAGAGACTTGTCAAAAGCTCTTTTGAATAAATGACTCTTCAAGATGTCCCCCCCCCCCCCCAACATTAGGCTTCAACATTATTTATTTCAAAATGCATTTTTTTCTGGGACTTTTAAGTTTATTTCCCTAATGAATTCACCCTAATGTAAAGTTTGACTTCTCTGTACATTTTGACCCCGTTGTCCCTTGAGAGAAAAACATTTCTCTGCACTGTTAATCAGTTTCTGAACCACGCCGCCGGAGGTCAGAGGTGATGGCATTCATTTTCCAGTCGGTGAGATGAGTACCAGTGACTCTCAGCGAGCGCATGCTGACAGATAGAGAACGGAGTGTGTCTCACACACCATTGTTGGCGTGAGACTCAGTATCGCTGAATGTGAGTGAGAGCGTGTGTGCTGGGCTGTGTATTAAAACTGTTGTCAGAGCCCTCTGAGTGAAGTCACTGATAGCTCTTCTAACTCATTCCTAGAATTCTTTCCAATGGAAACAATCCCATAGCTGATCCCAGTGTGTCAGCAGAGTCTGACCTGCCAATCCCTGAATTCTCCCCGACTCCCAACTATAGTCCACATTAACGCTGTTTCACTGTCACTTCTGTCCACATAAACCCACACCAGCCCTCCATTTACCCATAAACCCCCTCTTCTCCATAATCTTGTCAAGAGGAGAGAAATAATGCTCATGTGATGAACTCTTCTTCCATCCCCTCTCTTTTTATTTTACTGCTATCATTTTCTTGTTCTTTCTACTTTTTTTTCACTCCCTGACTTTCATCAAGTTCTGTTGTTTCAGCAAGTTTCCCATACTTACATGACAGAAGAACTGTACTCTGCATTCCCACAGTGCCGGTTATGTAATGTAAGTTAACATTTCATTATAAACACTGGCCCCTGTTCTTATAACCTTGCTATTTTAGTGCTGCAACCTGACTGTATAAGCCACCCAGGTTTATTCTGCGTGTGCATGCATAACTGTGTCTCTGTGTTTGTGCAAAGCTTGCAAACAGGCGCATATGCTCCAAGGTTTTATGTATAACTGTGTCTTGTTATTGCGAGTGCCATGTGCGTAAGGGAAAGATTCTTTTCCCATGGTTTCTCAAGTGTGAGAAGAAAGTAGAGCTCTCAGGACATGAAGCAAAAAAACTTTTCTGGTTATTTATAACCTGTCTGGAGACGGCCCACCAAGCGTAGACACATATCTGGCTCTGTCAACAAGAGAAGAGCTGGAGGAAGATACGCTGAGAGGCATACAACAAGGAGAGAGGATTAAGAGGTGAAGGGGTCAGGGAAGGAGAAAAGGATGGATGTTCAGGAGGTGGAGTGTAAAAAACACCTGAACTGTGACACAGGTGGAACTCAGGTCAGAGAGGGAGAAACAACTATGATCTAATTTGACAAGGAGAAGGATCTGATAAAATGCCATGAAACATTTCAGTGTCTTTTATTGACATTAAAACACTTCATTTAAAAAATGCTCCTGTTAAAGCCTTGTGGGGAATATTCAGAGGTGATTTAGTTTTCGCTTATTATGGCCAGTATCAAGCATCTCTTGACAAAGTTTCTGATTCTGCTTCCATTTTGACGTCAGAGTGACCATATTCTGAAAACACAAAAAGAGGTCACTCTATCAAGTCTCTTGGAGATGCTGAAAAAAAATAAATAAAAGATACTCAAAGTGACAAACAATGTCTCTTTAAACTACAATTAAACATTCTTTTTCTGTTCTAAGTGGAAAATTTGTATAATATAAACATTAATAAGCCTGATAATATGCTAGATAAGAAAACAAGAGGAAGCACTTTATTTCTCATGTGCAAAAATATATATAATGCCTCAAAATCTCTGTTAAACAAAATAACATAATGATAAGGTATTCTTCAGTTGTTGTTTGTTTTTTTTTTTGTAAAGAAAAAGAGAGAGTTCATCTTTTTGATCTGAAAAAAAGAGGCCTGTCTTTCACGTCATGACAGATGTGGTGTGCCTCACATCTTGACAGGTAATTACATAAGAGTAATGTGAGTGACCCAGTGCAGCACTTTATTGTAAACATTAATGGTCTGTAGTAGAAATGCACTGGGACCACTTTTTATCAAACCAAGTACAAGAACTAAAATTTGAGTACTCATCTATACTTAGCACCAATCCGAATCCTTAATAACATCACTGCAGTTCTAATGTGACTTTGAAAATGTCTTTTTTTTCCTCACTCTCTCATTTTAACAAATGAAATGAGGACCATAATGCACCTGCACATGTTGCTGACATTTTAACAGTCAACAGTCTTCCACCCTGACACCAATGACAAGCCAACTTACTTCTCATGGTATTCAATGTTGGAGTATTTAACGTTCTTTTATGAGTATGAATACTTCAGCGTGGTATCAGCCTGATACCTGATACTGGTACAGATGTCGGTGCATCCTTAGTCTGTAGAGCAAGCTGAGCAAAACTCAGACATTACATGTGAATTTTATAAAAAAATTGCTCTGGATATAGCTTTACAACTAAAATGAAGGACATCGGGCAACTAAGGATGTGTGGTCACCCAAGGTGAAATTGATCACTTATCAAGAGTCTTTGACGTGAAAAAAAATATATGCATGTCATCAGCATACAGTCGATCATTTGAACTGACACCTTAACATTACAAATGTCTGTATATAAATAGTCACTCTTATTGTTTATGGTGTTGTTTGCATTTTGGGGTATTAAGGAGACATCAGCTTTAATATTACTCTGTTGCATAATCAGCAAAAAATTCCTCACTGAAGCTTGTAAGTAAAAATTCTGAATGCCAAAAAACAGTAGGATGCAATATTTGGCAAAAAAAAACAGGAGGTGATAGAGACAAAGACAAAAACAAACAGAAATGGAGCCATATCAGCAACATCAAAGGTAACAATAAATGAAACATAATTAAAGGAGATATACCAATAATAGGAATGCAACCCATTTTGCAATAAAGCTGATTCTGATTTAAACTAGCAGTTTACTAATGTGCCTTCTCAAGATATATTCGACATCTGAACATCTCCATAATAAAATGACATACACTAATCAGGACCAGAAAGTAATGATTACTATTCAGAATAATTCCTCTGATGCTTCAACATTGAACAGAATCAAACCTGCTCATTATTGCAAAACTCCTCTCTGTGTGCACACGTCAACAGTCTGGGCTTTGAAGACAAAATGCACCTGCTGAACTCACAACCATGGCACATATTTGAACAGATGAGTCAAAGCACCCTGGGACTTATTCCTTATTTAGCCTGGTGATGTAAGGGACATCTCCATCTCATCCCCGAGCTTTCAAAGCTTTCATCAATACAAGTCTGCCCCAGTAAATCGGCATTATGTTGTATTTTTGTGTGTTAATGTGTTAAGCCACGGCCTATTGCTCTTCCAAGACTGTTGTTGGTATAAATAGACTGCTTACAGACCCGCCACCCTTAATCCTTATTGCCTAGAGACCAGGATGGAAAAAAGAGAGGAAAGAGTCAGGGGGGGCTGGATCAGGACGTAGAAGGAGATAAAAACAGAAACAAAGATGCAAAAGTGCAGTTATGGAAATGTGCAAAGAGCTGCTACAGGTGTGAGGCTTAGATGTGGAGTCAACGTGAAGATGAGGAGGAAGACAAGTTAAACGATCACTGACGTCCTCTCTTTGAACTTCTAAAGAGAGCACAAGAGGTCTCTAAGAGGCAAGAATGTTTTTAAAACAACAAACTGGAGTTCCTTTTTCAATAAAGCTTCGTTAAAGTGCTATCAATAAACCCCATTGAAAATAAACCAAAAAACAGTGTACAATGCCCAAAAAAGTCACTCTGTCTCTGCAGCATGATGTTATGTAAGTGGAAAGGCATGTACACATGAGTTAAAGTTGTTATTCTTTACATTTATCTGATAATATGATCCCTTTAAAAAGATGCATATGCCTTGGCTTACCTCCCATGAGGCTTAAAAAAGAAAACATAACTGGAGTGTGCATGTTTTATGTTTTTCACGGATTAAAATGTCTCTGGTTCTTACCAGAGGGTTGAGAGGTTTGGAATTCTCAAAGGGAATATGATTAGGAGTACCTGATCAAATTGCTTTTGCTAAATTATCTCTGACAAGCGTCATTAATCATGTGGATGTGCTTCTCGTTTGAAGGTGAACTGGCACAAAGCGAGAAAGAGAGAGAGCTTGTTTTTCCGCTCTCCTCTGAAGTGATGCGTTGACCCTTGAGGAGTTTATACTGACAGAGCTATACAGTTCACTCAGACTCTCAGATAGAGTGCATGCCACAGGGAGCAGGTCATGGAAAAGTCCTGAGTTTGACTAAGTGCACTCTCTCTTTTCTGTCTGTCAGTCTGTCTCTACCCCAACAACACACACACACACACAGAACACAACACACAGCTGTACGTACACACAAGGGAGAGAACATGTGTATGCTCCGATACACTCAGACACATTAACCAATCTTACACACATCACTAAAAGCTGAGGTAATTCTGTAACAGTAGAACAATGCGTATCTAAGGGTAAAAGAAACAAATGACACATGCACGGATTTACTTAAAAAGGTTATGTGGGGGGTGGGGGGGTTGTGAAGCCATAAATCATGAGATAAAGTCAACAATATGAATGAACCCGGATTTATTTTTAACACTCACAAACTCCCAAACCCTGAAAAAAGGGCGACCAAGCCAAAATAAGTCTCGAAAACGGACACACCTATCCAATAAAGCTTTTTTAATCAATCTTAACATTGTTTAAAGACAATCATGCCACTGTAAAGGTTAAACCTCCAGAGAGTAAGTAGGTTATTAGGTGGAGTCTGTTAAAACAGCGGGGAGTCTGCCGGATATTTACTCGCTGCACACACCAACCAAAGGTCATAAATGATGAGCCCCTTCTTGGTGCTGTGCTGCAGAGTCCTGTTGTTACTTTTTAACCTGTTTTAATGATTGAAAGAAGATGTTTTGAATATATAATTAGATAGATGACTTAAAAATAGTTGACGCAACACTTGCTATATTGCTTTAATTAGGTACCATGTATCAGTACAACTTTATGCTATTATTTGACGATGTTTTGGCAAGAATAATACTAATATTCTGAATTATAATCCTAATAAGGTTTTATTTGCTTGGCTGTTTGCCTAATGGATTTCTCTGACTTTGGGCCTTTAACTTTTTAACAGTGCATGGATGTTCTTTCCCTAAAAAACAGCTTACGCTGCTCTCTGACAGACGCTGAAGTGGGAATGCACTTTTACAGACAAACAGCAGAAAGGGATTGTACCCCGCTTTTCCTCATGGTCGTGACCGAAGTTGAGATTTTTTAGGCAAAAAGTGAGTCAAATTCTGAGATGAAAAGTCAAAATTCTGCAATAAGAGTCAAAATCGGCAATGGGAGTCAACATTTTTAGATAAAAAGTCATTCATTTAATAAAAAATAAGGTTTTGAGATAAAAATTGATGTGAATAATGAGCGAATGCAGATTAAAATTTACCGTCTGGGATCAATACAGTATTTTTCATGTATTCGCTTAATTTCTTTACATTTCATAAAAAATCAAAGTTATGAAATAATAAGTCAATATTTTGAGGTAAGGTTAAAATTTTGAAATATTTAAATCAAATTTTTGAGAAGGTCAAATTGAGTTGAAAGGTCAATTTGAGACAAATAGTCAAAATTTATGACAAGTGCAAAATTACAAGCTAAAAAGTCTAAATTTTGAGAAAAAAATGTTGAATTTATGAGTGAAAGTTAAAGTTAAGGGATAAGGAGTTGAAATGTGATGAAAATCAAAGATATGAGACACCCTGGAAATTTGAAGATGAAAGGCATAATTATGTGGAAAAAAGTCAAACTTTTGAGAAAATCTTTTCATCATGAGCCTAAAAGTCAAAGTTTAGACGAAAAAAGTCAAAATTTTGAGACAATTACATCAAACTTTAGAGATAATGAAGTCAAAATTCTCTGCAAAACTTGAAATTTTAAACTGAAGAGTCAAAATAATGAGACAAAAAATTGAGATTTTGACTTTTTATCTAAAAATTTTGACTCTATGTGTATTAACAAACAAACAATCTCAGTTTTTCATTTTAAAAATTTCACTGGCAGAACTTGGCTTGTATACATTGTATATGTTCACATTGTAGAAAATGTTCACTTCAAACAGAGAAGGGGTGTTCCATGGGTTATGAAGCTACTTTGTCATCGAGGATCTTTGGGTAATTTTTCAGGATGTCCAAGAGCCTGGGTAGGGGTCCTCTTTTTTTTCCCAGGTTTTTTGCATAACTTAGTATCTCGTTATTTTGACTTAAAAATATTTCACTGCCGGATATGGAATCCATACTTTTGGTTTTGGTATTGAGAGATAATTCATTTATGTTTTGATATCCTGGTTCTCATTCTGAATAAGCAAAGACTATAGTCAAATGATAAAGACTTTTCTCCAGCATGGTTTTTGACTGCATGTTTGTCTCAAAGGCTTTTGCTCCTCATGCAGTCTGCTGCTGTATGGTCTGCAGTCTGCAGTTTGATCATAGACTGTATAAAACAGAGTTTGATGTTAACTCCTGCATGGATGTAGCTTCTTATCCAAACAGCGCCCCCTCTCGATGTGAGGGTGAAACCACAGGTGAGAGGTGACGAGTTGAGAGGTCGGGTTAGCCAAACGATAAGGCGGTGGCTACTACTGTGTAGCGCTGAATTATAAAAAAGTAACCAAAGAAAATGATTATCTGCGACTGGTAGTTGGCTCGGCTTACACCTTCTAAGGTTTTTTGAGGAGCTGAACGGGTGTAAGTTTGGAAACTAGTGCCGCAGTTCCTGTTAAGCCTCACTAGCCCGTTGGCTGTCGTTAGCACTAACTGCTAGCTCGGTTGCCAAGTTGCTATGACGCAACGAAGTGTTTGCACTGACTGGAGCTAACACAGTTAGCTCGCTTAAGGAAAACTTTAATTCTGGACGCAAAATAAATAAAGGTGAGTATACATTCATCTACAAGTTCTTTGTAACTGCTCCTGAGTAGTTTTTGCTGAACGCAGACCTGTAAAGATTGTGTTCAGTCTTCAGGTGAGGCGGGTGAAGCTTACGTTAGCATGCACGTTGTTGATGTCAGTGATTGGTACATTAGCCCTCAGAGACCAAGGATTTACAACACACACTCTTTAATGCCTCAAATATAGTTAGAATAGAGACAGTATGAGTAAGGCTAGGACAACCTTAGTACGCTGGATTTACATTGTTTTGTTCTTTGTGTAGAAACGTTGCGTTGTTTTCTTGCTTACATTTGATCTGCATCGTGGTAAAGTGCAAAACCATAGTTACCATATCATTACCTCTCATCTGATCTCTTTAACTCATTGTCGTTTAGCAATATATTTGGCATCGTAACTTATTTGTACGAAGATTAAGGTTAATTAATGACTTAGGAAGCAATGCTAACAGATAATGATCCCATGCAGTCTCTCTTAAGAGCCTGGCCTGGTCTTAGCTTAGCTTATAATTAAAGGTTGCTTCACCTGTTTTGTTTTCTTGTGGTTAAAGTCCCAGATTTCCTTTACTCAACATTGGGATGATGGAAATTAACAAAAGAAAATGACTCATTTTGCTCAGATGAGATTGCATTAACAAGGTGTGGCACTGCTTGTTGTTTTAATTATTCATTAGGTGGACTTGAAAAGCCAATAAAGCAGTCACATCCACGCTCTGTGCTGCAAACATTACACCCAGTACTTTATCCATCTCAGTGATAACAATCAAGTAAAAACCAAATACAGCCTCCTGGTCAAACACAAAGTCTGGATCACACCATAAGTTTTGTACGTATCATGTCCTCATTTTCAGTCTACATGGCCTCTCTAAAACTACTGAGATACCTATGACAGTTATAGTTTCATAATCACCAGCACTCATTGTTAAGTTCTTGGTATAATATTAAGTTGTTCCCACAGCGGATTAAGATTTTCCATCTCAAGCATCTATTCTTAACAAATGCAAACCGTCCACAAGCACACAAAAAAGTAACATAATGTGTTTATCTTATGGCATGTGTTTACAAAACTAAACACAAATCATGATGAAAAGTCAAGTTTAAACACCATGGCATTACGATACAACCCATACAGCCTTTGGTATGTCCCAACCTAGCAAATCTGCATTTAAAATTCATGCCATGACTTTCAGAATATTATGTTTTGTCTCTTTCACTAGGGTTGAACCATTTGCAGAAGTAATCAAGTTGCAGGAATTATTTCCTGTATTGCAATGTGTGGTTATTTTTAGGTTCCCAATCTTACTAAGTCGGTGTTATCAATTGCTATATTGAAGGAGATGAAATTTTTCTTTTTTATGTTTTGGTTTTGAATAAGAAAAACACATACATGAGGGAGAAAAGAAGAATTTTTGTGGGGGAAAAAAAGGTTAAAAACAAATCTGCAAAGGAAACTGCAAACTGTTTTCTCGATTAATAAGAATATCATGAAAAAGTTGAATACTTTTGGTTGCCGAGTTCAGAAAGTGAAACCCAGATATTTTATAGTCAGTAAACATAGAGTGAATTATTTCGAGCCTTTAGTGATGATTATGGCTCATAGATAATGAAAACCCAGAAATTTGGAACATAAGATTCATAAAAGGGAATTTTTTAAACACAAATGTCAGTCCTCTGAATACTTTTACTTCTTTCTGACCATTTTCCAAGTGTCCTCCCCTTCTCTTGTTTTTGCCACTTTTCACCACTTAGATTGTTTCTCTTGCAAAGGTAATTTTCCATAACTTGTCTCTTTGGTTGAGCAGGGTTGAGTAACACTGGTGTAGAGCGTGAAACATCTACTGCAAAAGAAATGTGTCTGGTAATCTGACACATTAGAGGTTTAAGTAACATTGCACTGTCTGTGATTAGAATATTGCAACAGGCCAAATTGCGACTTAATCTAATTTGCAATTAATTGCCCTGCCCTAGTCTTCACACACTCACGTACACACCTCTGAAGCTGTTGTTTAGCCCAGACATGCTTGACCTCTTAACTCTGCTTTGCCCTGCTGGGATGTCTGGTCGTGGCTTAGAGACAGGAATGCAAAACGTTAGCCAGAGATTTCAGAATAGGAGTAAGGAGCATATGCACTGTGCCATATGTTGTGTTATAATGAAAGACCATGTCTCTGCTTCGTCACTGTAATGATTAAATAAATGAAACAACCCGGGTTAAGGGGATAGAAACCAGCTCACAGTATCAGTGCTTTCTTTGGAGTATGGAAACTACTTTGAATAGAAGTCTCATTTAAATAGTGTGATATCCCAGGTGTTCATGCCAAGCGGGAGAAAAACATGTTTACTCAATACGTAAATATCCATTCTTCCATTCACCTCACACATCTCTGGCTCCAGATGTGTCATACTTTTATCTCATCATGCGAGCAGACTCGTCTGATTATTCCTCCGGCCACCCAAGGGTGTGTGTTTCGTCTTTGTGGGAATGCATAGGCATAATTGTGGCAATAGTGCTGAGCAAGACTGTTGTCTCACCTCTCTGGTGTCTCACATTTTCCGTCGTTAAGAAAAACAGCAACCCTTAAACCCTCATTGCCCGGATAATCGTGCACACAAACATGTTTGCATCCTTTAAATGCACCTTCAGCCGCTTTGGTTGCTGCCGTGAGACTTGCCGCGTCATGTTGCCGCAGAGGGCGTCAGCGAGGGAAAGATGATGGGAGTGTTGGGGGAAGGTGGTGTGAACTGGAAGCTTGTGCAATCATAGCAGTAATTGAGGTGGAAAGGTGTTAACGGCAGTTCAAATAAGAGGTAAAAACACCTGCTGGATGAGGCGGCTCCCTGTAGCATCAGCCCAGACTCCTCAGCGTCAGCAAAAGCACGGCCTCATTAAATTAAGACTCACCTTTAACCTTTGTCTCATGAGACTCTCTGCTAATTGACTTTTTCCAACACTACGCTTTAGATGAACCAACTTCATCATCCGTACAAGTTGTTTTAAGATATTCTAAACGTGCCTTGTTCAAGGTACAACTTACATAACATTTTTAATGTTCTGCAGAGAGTCAAAGCATGTTTATTTACACAGAACTTCGTCACAAGTGCTTCAACATGTTCATATGCACTATATCAAAATATTGACATTGTAGTGCCTGGCTTTAGGGGACGTTGACTAAGTTGCTTTAGAGAGTTATAATCTGATCCACATAAGTTATTTTTCTGACTGCAGAGGAAAAGTATGTTCTGGAAGTAGCCTGACTTTGCCTAACAGCTACACTGATAATTTCTAAAGCCCTGAGCACAGGACTACTGTAACATTTTACTTTATATGAACAAATGCTCATTGAACAAAAATGCAGTTAAACGCTAATGTTTCAGGATAACCGAGCTCTGCCAGCCTTGTAATCTTGATGGTAGTTAATAATTCGGACATAATGGGACTCAAGACAAGCCTTAAGCCTCCTTCCAGCTCTGGCTGGGTTTTTCTAGGAATTACAGGAGGTCACAGTTTCCTAGTAAAGGGTAAAAATAAAAATATTTGCGTTAAGACAAGAAGATTTCCATTAATGTTACCAGAAAAAACATCCACACCAACTGTGTGGGTGCTTCAGTGATATTCAAATGGGACATGTCTCATAAGTTTAACATTACCACTGGAAGCCTAAGTGGTCACCACTTATGTCATATAATGACAAAGGATCCCCTTTGGTATCTCCAGATGAGCCCCTTTAAACTGTCAGATATGTCATTGACAATTGAAGGTCCCGCTGCCTGGTTTTGAGTTTCAGAGGGGTTACAGGCTCAATGTGCTTCCCGCATGGATCGAATGGACATGTGGCATTTCTGTAATGTCTCAGCTACTGTAACAAACATACCCATCAGCATCCAGTCTCCTTGATTGGTTTCCAATTATATTTGTCCAGAGTGCTGATGTCTGTTTGTAAAGTTACTCTTTGTGTATGCTGGGAATGAGTTAACAGCTGTGAAACCAAGGCTGTCATCAAACTGAGATGGAGTTTAAAGAGGGGGTGTTTTGAGTTCCCATATCTGACCACAAAACATGACTACAAAAAAATCAACTCTGAATGTCTTTACTTAACATGAGCAAAATGTCAAAGTGCTAAATATTGCTGTTACAGAAATCCCTAAATTTGTCTATAAACTACTTAAAATGATCCATTCTTGAGATAACGTGAAACTTGATGAAATGATGAGGTTATTGCAGAAAGATCACTTGAGTAGTTTGTGACACATTGAAGGTATGGGCCTCATAAAGGTCCATTCATAGCTCTGCCCCTGACGGGCCTTCAGAAGCTTTGCCAATCAGACAGGAGAGGCTTCGTGGAATGAGGAGCCTTAAAGAGACAGTAGCTAAAACAAAGTGTTTCACACACTGGCTGAAAAAAGCATTTACCAAAACACAATTGTGAGCAAAAAATGACCGTTAATCATGTACAGCTAGTAAAAGGGTAACAGAGGGATAAAATACACCTTGAAAAAAGGAATGAACCCCATCTTGGAACTTCTTACAGTCTCAGCGGTGTCAAATATTTACATAACACTTTATTTTATAAAAATATGAAATAATACTTTAATAACAATTGGGAGAAAAGTGGCTCACGACTTCTTCAGAAAACTGTTTGAATGTAACTGTTTGCTAATCACAGTTGTTAAGTTACTGTTTTGTTTAGTTTCTTTGAAATTTACTCCAAATTGATTAGGTGAAAATTGGTGAATAACTTTAAGCTAATCATTGACTTAACTTCATATTACTTAAAATGTATTTGATAAATCAGCAGCTATTTATCACGTGTTTATAGTTACACAGTGATGCTGGGAAAGTATGCCATACGCTTTGTGGTGAATTGTGATTGGTTCAGGATAAATCATTCACTACTTGTGTCCACCTTACCTTGAAATTTGGAGGATATTCTAAAGAAACAGAATTTTGGGAAATTTTCAAATAAATAAGGAGAAAGTTTGTCTCATTATTACCTTGTTACAATGAAATTTCCAGACTTGTAAAGCACAGCGTCACCAAAGTTTATTATCATAGCTTGAAGGAGTATTAGGCTCTCCTTCACCAAAAGTATGGGAAGAGAGAAGGCTTATATCCTGTATAGCTGATGTTAAAGTTGTTATTGAAGTGGATTTGAAAGCTTCAGTTGCTACTACTGTGATATTTTGCCACAGAGTTATGTTGTTAAAGGGATACCAGCAAATGTTTGTGCCAGTGCACAGACTGAGCAGTCAATGAATACTTCTGAAGCCATTGCCACATTTGATTTAATGACCACACACCCACAATTTGTCACCCACCGCCAGAAAAAGTTCCCCTATTTACATTCCAGGGTAGGAATGTCTGCCCTGGATTTTCCACTGTTTGTGGGAAAATATGTCAGAGGAACAAGAGAGGAGCAGTGTTTGCTATTGATGGGACTGTGGGTTATCCCGTTTGTTTCATGTTACACAGTTACCCCTCTAAGCTCTTTTCCAGAGTGGAATTCCAGAACGAAAATAAATTCTCTTAACGTCATCATGTTTTATCCCCTTCTTTAATTCTTCGGATCTTCATTTCGACTGCTCAATCCTGTTTTGTTAATGTAGCTTTAATACCATCTCATCTCTCCACAGATGGCGGTGTCAGTGCGGGGCCTCTACTTTGTGGTGACCCTGTTTTTGGGCAGTTTTTTCGGGAGCGTCTTCATGCTGGGTCCAGTCCTGCCCCTCATGCTGCTCTCTCCAGCTTGGTACCGCTGGATCACCGACCGCATCGTGGCTACCTGGCTCACCCTTCCTGTGGTGTGTACATCAGCTTAGCCTTTACTTAGCCTACTTATGTGCTCGCCAGATGGTCTTTAGATGCCTGTGTCTGACACAGTCACGACAACCTGCGTCACCACGGCCTGATTTATGCCCCTCGATTAATACGATTTTATTTTTGTCAAGTATTGTTTGATCACATCACCATGAGGGCAAATATGTAAATCTTGTTTACAGTGACCACATGACTTATCAGCATTATTGATTTATTTCTGTCTTGCTCTTCTGCCTTTCTTACATTTATGTACCACCTTTTCCCTTCCCAGCCCCTTCTTTCTCCCTTTTCTCCCTTTACCATCTTTTCAAATGATCCCTCCTGTCTCCCCTCCATATCACCCACCTCTCTTCCCCTACTCTCCCCCTTGTTTCCTCTCTCATTTCTCATCTTCACCCTGGCGTCTCTCACCTCTGCAGTCTTTGCTGGAGCTGGTGTTTGGAGTAAAGGTGGTGATAACAGGTGATGGCTTTGTTCCCGGGGAGCGAAGTGTGATCATCATGAACCACCGCACTCGCCTGGACTGGATGTTCCTCTGGTGCTGTCTGCTCAGGTACAGCTACCTTCGTCTGGAGAAGATCTGTCTGAAGGCTGCCTTGAAGGCTGTGCCTGGCTTTGGTGGGTATACAGTGGGTCCACTTTCCTGAGCACTGGCACACACTGACTTCTGCAAACCGCTCTGTTAGACCTGCTTTGCTAAGCCTTTTTCTGAAACATTAATAATTTATGACAAAACAGTTCATATAATATTACAAGAAAGAGTTAAGATAAAAATGCAGGCAGCTGGATGTAAAAAAAAAAAAAGATCAGTAAATCCTTTTGTATGGAAGTTGTCAATATTTGAACATGTTTACTATCCTTTAAAACAGAACTGAGTTTTAACAGTTTAAACATTATTCTGTATATATGTATCTTTAGTTATATACACTCCACTAAGATCCAACTATTTTGGAAATTATTTGGCGGTCCACTTGCAATACTTTCACAGCCCACCAGGGGGGCCACGACCCGCAGATTGGGAGTCACTGAAAGTGACAGTATGTCGATGCAGTGTTGTAAAGTATAATAGAAGGAAATAACTCAGTGAATGAATCTCCAAACAGCCCCAACAGAAACTGATATAACTATAATGTCAGCTTAATGATGGTAAGACCGTTCACAGGACTGTTGTGTAACGATGTATTTTTCATAGTTAGGTGTTTTTAATAAACTGAGAACTGAGTATGATTTACATCCCAAAGAATCGGAAAGGTTTCCCCCAAGAACACTGAGGCAGTATGTTTCCAGAGATTTTGGTAAACATACGACCCAATGTCAGATGCTCTTCCCAGAACACAGGGGCCCTCTCTGCTTTGAAAATTTGAAAGAATTAGTCAAAATAATCATTTTCATAAGGAAAACATTTCTATTTTCCAGGCTGGGCGATGCAGGTGGCCTGCTTCATCTTCATCCAGCGCCGTTGGGAGCAGGACAAGAAGCACATGGAGAACATGCTGGACTACTTCTGTGACATCAGAGAGCCCCTGCAGCTGCTGCTCTTCCCAGAGGGCACAGACCTCACAGGTGAGACTGGAACGGTGCAAACTTGCTCCCCGCAGCTACCCGCTAGCTCATCTTCGTCTTACACCTTTGCACTGGCGCTGTTATGCAAACACAATTTCCAAGTGATAAGACACGGGCCGATCCCCTGACACACACCTCTCACAGTTAATTCTGCAGGAATGCTCTGATCTAGCAGCAACTCCAGTGACTAAAGCTGCTTCAGATCTCATTTAAGCCAATCAAAGTCCCGAGTGTCTTTACAAGGGGAAGCCTTACTTCTGTTTACATACCATGATGTAATGAAGGGGCTGTAGTAGAGTTACATCATAACAGACTTTCAGATTAAGACTTTTAACTCAGTTTCATTTTTGTGTATGTGCATCTGTGCGCGCCTCAATTTAAGCCACTTAACAAACTGATCTTAATGCTTCTAATACTCAATATGAGGCCCTGCAAGCAAACTTCAATCTGCAGGATCAGGTCTTGGGTGCACTCTAGGCTCTGTATAAGTTTCTGTAACCTGAAGTGACACGTAGAGAAATGAATGAAACATTTTATGAGGTGAACAAGCAGCAGCTTTGTCCCGGTGTTAGAGCAGAGGGCTGCTCAGTCCCTTTGTCCTACCAGTGGGCTTGAAGGAGTCTCTGGTTATATAATTTGACTCATGAGTCATGATATAGTTTACATGTGCCTGCAACAAGTTCCTGAAGAAATGTTGGGTTAATAAACAATCATCTTTCCTGTGTTTATGTCCTCCTTTGGTTTTTATAAATGTGTACACAGTTGTCACTGGTTGATTCATGAATCTGGTCAACTCCAGCAACAAACACTGATATTGATTTACCTCTGTTTCATATTTGAGTGATCCTGCTTTCTTTTTTCCCAATCGAGTTCTTAATCTTTTCTCATACAGAAACATTATTTGCAGCAGTAAGTCTTCAAGGGTGCAACTTTTGGTGCATGCAGTTCTTAAAAAACAAGATTAAATTAGCATCGAATGACCTTGATGAATTACACAAGATGGAAATAGAATCCAGTATAATAAGTTTACTGTCTAGATAAAAAGATCAGTTCAGGTTTATTTGTTTTGGTTTATCCAGTGTTATGTAACTTGACTCTTAGGCAACACTGTTTTATTACGGTCACACAATTAAACATTTGGAGTTAAAAATGAAACTGAGCTTGAGTTTCTGTTGCAGAAAATACAAGAACAAAGAGTGATGCCTTTGCAGTCCAGAACAGCCTGCCGAAATTCGAGTATGTGCTGCATCCCCGCACCACCGGATTCACCTTCATCGTGAACAGACTGCGAAAAGGTCAGCTGTGATTCATGTCAGCTGTTTTTGAAATCATGCCTTCATTAAACTTCACAATGATCGTGTCATGGAGATAATGCAGTAAGTTAGTTTCTGGTCAAACAGCTGACCGAGCTGTGGGATGGAAATATTCTATCAGCACAACCCAAGGAAAAATAACACGCTGTCATGATGATTTTAGTTAATCCACTGACGCTGTTGGTGGAACACTGATCATACCTGTTATTCTCTTAAGTGTCAGTCCTTTGCCTCAACCCACCGCAGCCATTACAACACCCCTGAGACTCTCATGTTTCCCTATGAGCTAATCCTGGCAGCTCTCCAGTGCTCTTAAATACAAACCCCTGGCCCTGTTGTCTCATCCCCAACCCGCCCCTGGATGCTGAGCAAGGCACTAACTCTCCACGCAGGTGTTGTGAATCAGTGTGATGTCATCAGACTTGGCTAATTCTCCTCTCCCTCTCGCCGCACTGCTGACTGACATGCTGTGCATGTTGTTCTTTGTCCAAGTCCGCTGTGCCCCTCTGAGCTCTATTTTTACCGCAGTGGAGCTGAGCCGTACAGAGGCAGGCACTGGCAGGTGTCATCCTGTCCACTTGATATTTAATTCAGTGTCACTTCTGTGGCATAAGGCCACTGCAGATCTGTCATGATGGTATAGAGCTCATTGTAGTTTTAAGAGCGAAGCGAGGATGAAGCGCTGAGCTCTTGGATAATTAGTCATGTGTAATGGAACAAGAGCTGGGATTATAAACACAGTTCCAGTGACGCTTGGCTGTGGAAACAGGATAGTATTAAGTTTCCTTAGAGTATCATGTTGTCCAAAAGGAAAACTGCTGGTTTCCAGTTTCTAAACAGTCTGAGAGGACATTTTATTTTGGATAAAAGATTTAAAAAGAGAAAACTCAATTATTGAAACATTTGGGAGTTCAAAGTTTGCAGAGTCCTTAAACTTTCAGTTTTTACAGTAAACGTTTAGCTCCTTTTACTCAGACAAGATAACAAGCTACAAACACCAAATTCAAACTGTTCACACTATCAAAATTGTTTGTCTCTGTCTCATTTTAAGTGAAATTGTCTCACTAGATTTAATCAGAGCCACATTCACCTGATGAATCTAGAAAATGTCTTATTTCGAGATATTCTAAGTCAAAAATGACGCCTGAATATCCCACTGGCAGATTTCTATCTACTCTTTACAAGGACTTCAGGCCTTTTTGCTATTTCTGGCATGTCTTTTTTTAACTTATCTTTCGGGCTTTTCAAGGTTTTATTGAGATAGAGGAGGACAGTGGAAAAGAGAAGGAGTGACATGTGGGAAAGTGGCCACAGGCTGGACTCAAACCACAAGGGCAAACTTCCTGGGATGTGGCCTAGAAACCTTTATTGATATGCCCTTTGCTTTCAAATGAAATAGATAAAATGAAATAAGTTGATTTAGAGGCCTGCGAGCTCATATAACTTTAGAACTGTATCTTTTTCACTAGGAGACAACCTAGATGCCGTCCATGACATCACAGTGGCGTACCCCAAGAACATCCCCCAGACAGAACGCCACCTCATCCTGGGGCTTTTCCCCCGCGAGATCCACTTCCACGTCCGCCGCTACCCTGTGACCTCACTGCCTGCCTCCAATGCCGAGCTGGAGTCGTGGTGTCGGGAGCGCTGGGCTGAAAAAGAGAATCGCCTGCGGGACTTTTACTCAGGCCAGCCCCGGGCCTTCGACAGGGAGGGGGTTGCTCGTGTGCCACCTTGTAAGACGGAGCTCCGTGTGGCTCTGATCAAAAGCGCCTCTTTGCTGTACTGGACCAGCTTCATCGCCTTCTGCTTCACCGGCCTGTGGCTGTGGGCTCCTTTCAGGCTCTACTTCCTGGTCATGGTGGGGGTGTACATGGCCCAGCAGAAGCTTATCGGAGGGCTGGAGCTGCTGGAGCTGTCCTGCCATCGATACTGGAACTCCACAGCTGTCAGTGTTGATGAGAAGAGTAAGGTGCTGGATGGGAAAATGCAGTGATGATGGACTGATTGGATGAATAAATTTGTGTGTCTACGCTCTGGTGAGAGTGAGGACTCCGTCATCTTGAGGGCTAGAGGATCTCTGAGGAGCTCAGCACTCCACGCCTTAGACAGGGAGTTTAACTTCCTGATGGTATGCATGGCTTCAGTTGAACGCACCTCTCAGTCAAAGGAGAAAAAAGAGGTACGCTGTGTACATTTAGCAGTGCTGGATGCAGCCAATTTATCCCCCAAGATGCATCACTCTCGCTGTGAATGTCTCTCCCTGTAAATTGCTGTTATTTAGCCCGCTGTTGGTGCATTTTATATGTTAGCGTTTTTGTTCAGGTTGTGTCAGAAACCTCAGTGTCAACGTGCGTAATGAATTACTGCTGTTAGTATTTGTCATACTGTTGCTGTTTCTTAGAAACCAGCTTTATTGTTTGCTATGTTGCCCTTTGTTTTAAATTAGTGTCATATATTCTGGAGCAGAGCCATAGTACAGAGCACATGTACATATGATGACCACTTTACACAACGTTCAGATCAGCACTGTAGGTTGGATTACATTGACGAGACAATAAGTCGTCTCTAGTCAAAGACGAGTAATTCCCAGAGAATTATTAAGGAATATACAGGTATATACAGTATGTGTACCATTGTTTACCTTATGGGGTATATTTACCCTTTTATACACGTTGGGGAATGGATATTTCCCATATTGTCAGTGATATATTGATGTTTCGTACTGTACAGGTCATGAACACATTTTATGTTTTTTTGCTTGTTTCTTCAAGTAGCTTTGCACACGAAAGCCAAAGTTGAAAAAAGTCAACCTGATTTTACCAAACAGAATGTAGTCCATGGCTTCAGGTGAGGGTAGCGTCACCCTCCAGCAGCAGAAAGAACGCCTGCAGCTACACTGATGTAACACTTGTAGTCATCAAATCATCAAGATGAAAGATCTGACTGAAGTGTGGATAGGTGTGGAAGCAGATGAGCTTTGTGCCCTTTCAGGGAATGAAGGGATGCCTTGTAGAGGCAGGATGTGGGTGGTGCTGGGCCGGAAGAATGTCCTGTTGGGACAACATTACCCCTTGATGTGCAGGGTGGCACAGAGGACCAGACTTGGAGTGGAAAACTGGCCCTGAACTCAACCTAATCCAAAAAAGCCCTGTAATGCCCACCACTGCCCGTGTCCCTCTCTAGAGGACTGGCATTGATGCGCCAGCTAAACTCAATTAGCAAATGACAGCTGAGAAAGCTGCTCCAATTGTGCCAAAAAAGGACAGAAATTGAAACAAGATTGGAGCGGCTCTTCGGCCACACTTTTAGCCACTGACTCTCCTTCCATCCAATGATGTTAATTAAGGGAGTTATGAAACATTCGTCTGGGACAGTCTGTAGCAGTTTCTGTAACACTGTGCAAAATGTATCCTAGCTCACCACTTCACACTGACTGAGTGAGACAAATGTCCTTCACCTTCAACCTCTTTTGTTCTGTTTACACAGATCCAAAGCTCCTGTAGTTTAAAGTGTAAAGGGGCTCTTTCTAGCCACTGTGACTTAGCTGTGCTAATATTTGATCATCAGCATGTTGTAGTCTACCAAACATGGTACTATACCCATCTCCTCTAGCCTGAACCAGCTGAAACATCCATGTGTCTCTCTAAATTGTGCTGTTTTCTGTCGCTCATTATACAATCACTCTGTTGCTGGACCTCTAAAGTTTCTGTCCTCAGGTATACGCAGCTGACACTGTTAGGAGTCTGTCTCTTACAGGAGGGAAATATATATCTAAATATATATATCTATATGAATAAATATGCTATATCAACTCAGCTGCTTCCAGTCTTTTTTCTTTCCAGTTTTTGGAAGACACTCGTGAATTGATCAGAATGACGTAATCTCGTAGCAGTACCTACTGATTTTAATGTAGCATATGGAAAAAGTAAAATTGTCTGAATATTACAGCAAGAGCTACAATGTGCCAAAAAATACCTGACTGTTTCACTGTTTCTGGCAAATGTCTCATGCTGTTGTAAATCACATACTTCTGACTCACTTTTTATTTTGAGTGCATAAGTGTGTTCACAATGAAAAACATAGTGCTACAAAAAAGGTCAAAAGTAGTGTTGGCTGGAAATTTTCACCTACAATAGTCACCGTCTTGGTAACGTCTTGTGTTCAAACAATGGATCAAACAATGAACATTTTAAAAACAGCAGAAGAAACACCTGTGAAAGGTTGTGAAATGTAATTCACATTTCAGGTAAGTGTGAACTGCAGTTTTAAGTAGAGTGTATAGAGCAGGAATCTGTTTTGAGACAGCATCAGTATGCAGCTGGACAGTTAACCTCGCATACTTCATCTAAGTATTTTTCCTTTTTTTCATTTATGGCAGTGGGTATTCAGTTTCAAGGCCAGTACAGACTTCTACTGTGAGTTACAGCTACAATAAAAGGTGACTCAACAAATTCAAGATGGAATATTTCATTATTAATTACAAAATAAATTCAAACAAGAATTTTCTTCACTTGAGTATAAATTAGATGTATGTTCATTTCATGTGTGTATATTTCATTTTGCATAGAAGCGTCCATCTATGACATTAGGATTTTTTTTGCTACCTAAAGGAAATTCTGATTGAAGTTTACGAAGCCTCATGTGAAGATACACTTGATAAAGAGCTGCACTTTTTAACCAGGAATCTCTGCAAGCTTTTTCTGGATGGTAGACAGGAGTAAGACCTCTCTCAAATCAATGTCAAGACTCTGTTGAACTTAATTGACCTCAACAGAAAGAAACTTCCAGACACTGGGAGTTTGGATCCCAAAAAGGGCTCAAGAGGAACAAACAAAATCTCAGGACTGAAAACTGAAAGGGCCAAAAGATTAATGCTGAACAAGAAATGGAGAAGTGTCCAGAGAGTTGCAGCCTGAGTTAGCAAAGGATTGTTGTTTCTATGTACATTTATTTATGTAATGGAGCATAAATACTCCATCTTGAATTTTACTGGTTCACCCTTTTCTATAATACTACAACTTTTACAGAAAGATGCGAAACAGGTGGATTCTGTTGTTTCTGTTTATTCCCAGACATGATGCCTATCTCAAACATAACTTTAATTTATAAAATACAAACAAAAAAAACAGAGATAGAACAATCTTCTTGTCCACACAAACTTGTGAAAATTTTACTACTTCTAACTTCTGCCGACTTCAACCCACAGATTCCATTTTCACATTAAAATGTTCCCCAAGACTTCACTGCTTTTTTTGTCATTTTTAAAAATTATTTCTTTCTTAACTCCCTCTGTGCTCCCGCCTCACTTTTATTATCAATTTTTTTCTGACATTTCTATTGCTTGCTTTGTTTCGCTACTCATTATATTTTATCTTTATGTTCCACATTTTCAGCTTTGATTCACCTCCTTCAGCTTCAGCATTATAACGCATTTGCTGCAAGGAAATGCAACTTCTCTAGTTATAATTAAGTCCATTCAAAATACTTTTCTTCAAAGAATAAGGAACTGAAAACCAGAGATTGCACGCTACTTACTGGGTTAAATTCAGCATTGCCTTGATGGCACCTGTCAATGATAGGCTGCAAAGCAACGAATCAGAAACCAGTTGGTGACATCACAGATACTTTGTCCAGTTAATAAACAGTTGGTGGTTTCGTCTTATTTATTCATCTAGAAAAACACCTCCACTACGTATTTGTCACGTGCTTCAAAAAATATCTCCTGGGTATTTCTGTTTGAACTTATTATAACATTCACTACACTGCAGTGAACAAGACAAGACCTTGGATGCTCACATTACACAACACCAGGGCCAATGTTTTCTCTCTTTCACACACACACACACACACACACACACACACACACACACACACACACACACTTCAGTCTACCAAGCACAACCAAAAAGGTCAGGAGCTCTGAAGGTGAAGTGCAGTCTCCATAGTAACTAATGTTGACTCCTGTGTCTCCTAGCAACGGGATGTGGAGTGATGTCAATGGAAAGCATGCTATTTTCTCCCGCTGACAGAATGATGTCACTCCTTTGTGTGTGTGTGTGAGTGTGTGTGTGGAGGACAGACAGAGAGAGGAGTGTATTTCCAAATTTGATGTCTCTGCTCTGCTGTGAAGTGCATGGGTGTCCTGTTGATATCTTGTGGAATCAAGAGGCGTACAAAAGGGGAAAAAATAAAGAGCTGTACAGGGACAATGAATCATGAGCCAAACAGAGTGTAATTATACTCCTGGTTCTTTTTATGGTTCCTTCTCTCATTCTCTACTTCTGATTATAACTCTAAATCTTCTCTGATAGGTTTAATAATGGGTGAATGAAAGATGGATGATGCACCATGACACAGGAGCGTCACTTCAGGAGCATCGTGCTGTTTAACTTCTGTATAACATGATGGACTTGAATATAGTCTGAAAGTCTGTTTCCCTGCTGAAGTGGTCTAAGGGGCTATGGAAATTTTAACTCCCGCTGTGAACACACATGTCAAGACTGTGTCCCATCTAACTTGTGCCACATCTATTCAAGTTGTATGTGGACTAATAGGATCAAGACGCCAGTGTAATTATCCCTATCTGGCCCATTGGCTTTTTCAATAAAGACAGCAGATAATCCTGAGGTTAAGCAGGGACAAAGTCAAAGAGAACAATGAATTATAAAGCAGCACAGTGAGCTCTCAGGAGACGGAGCCCCCCCTCCTTGAATCATGTCCGGCACTTAACTGGCTCTAGATAGGCCTATGTCCATATAAACATCTCAATCTGATTATATTTAAGAGCAAACAGCCGCTGTTGATACAAAAATAGCTGTGTCCAGGACTGTGTGTGTTCAGGAACATAATTAATATTTGTGTGTGCTGGGTGCAGGAGTGTCTCCTGGAGTGACTGCAGAAAAGCAGACCTGTTGTTGATTCCAGCACTGTGACACACTGACAAAGAAGCCTTCCAACAGGATCAGGGCTATAAATAACTTTACGGCAGCACTGCAATATTAGTGGGAGGATTAGGAGGGAGTCGTCACTGCCTGTTTATGAACTCGATGCAGTCAAACCGCAGTGGGTACTGAGCAGATGGGATTAAATTTACATGTAGGGATATCATCATGAGGAATTTTCTCACACATTCTTTTTAGACCTCGTCTGTATCTTGACTATACTTTGAATGAACACAGTGAAGCAGAGTTTCATGCTCCAGAGAGTAAAATCACTGACATGTATTTGCAGACTGCAGTGAGGCTCCACAGAGTCGACCAGGGAGGCAAACGTCAGAGGCAGGCGAGGGACTCAGCACTGTGCATCCAAGGGGAAACATCCTCAGAGATCACTCTGTTTCTCTGTGTCCTGCTGCCACCTAGAGGACTGAGGATTTGTTTCACACACTTACAGCCTAACTCCAGACGCCATCGTCAGGGTGAACAAACTCCCTCTTTTGCTTGGACATGTCCTCCTTTTTATGCCCAGGAGGGATTTTATATGATTCCTAAAAGGTCTGGGTTTTCTCTCAGTTTGTGCTACAGACCATTGATGTCAATATGAATTATATAAACAATAAAAATGAAAACTTGGCTTTCTTGAGAATTTTTTGGGAGTCACAGTAAAGGGGATAATGTTGAAATTGTAATAAAAAAATAAATAAAAATTTTGAGTTGATAAATCAAACTATCAAATTAAATTAAGAATTTGGAGGTGAAAACTCAAAATTGTGAGATAAAATGTTGAAATTTTCTTTTAAATATTTCAAAAAAATTAGGAAAAAGTTGAACAGTTGAGATAAAAGGCCATAACTTTGAGATTTGAAGTCAAATTTTGGATAAACAGTGAGAATTCCAAAATAATGAAATAATGAATTCCAAATTGTGAGGAAAAAAGTTGAATGTTGAGATAAAAAGTTTGAAATTGGGATAAAACGACAAAATTGTGAGATAATAGGTTGATAATTTGAGATTAAATATTTGAAATTATGAGACAAATAGAAAATTTAAGACTTCAAGTCAAAATTGTGAGTGTGTGGGTGAAATTTTTGGTTAAAAAGTGAGAATTTTGAAATAATCAAGTCCAAAATGTGAGAAAAAAGTTTAATTTTGAGATAAAAAATTCAAATGTTTTGAGATAAAATGTTGAGATTTTGAGATAGAAAATTTTAATTCATAAAGAAAAAGTAGAAAATTTCAGATAACAAATAGAAGCTTCGAGAAGTCAAAATTGTGCAGAAATTATGACAAAACTATGAAAAAAAAGTAAATATTTGACTTTGCAGCTTATGAATTTGACTTTTATCATAGCGATTTACTCAATAAAGGCAAAAGGGTAATGAAAAAAAAGGGAAGTAACACAATTTTTAAAATTTGTGTACTTTTTACCAGTGGAAATGTGCCTCCATACGTTCTTTATGCTTACATTATGGCAAATTTTCACAGCAAACAGACAACAAAAAGAATATGGTAACCTTACCTTCATGGATACAAGACTAACAGTTCTTGGAAAATTATGTGTGAATATTCAAGATAAACTCAATTTTTTTTGTTTGAAATGCAATCAAAGAAAATAAAAATATGAGGCTGATGACTGAACTGTTTAAGAAAGCGATTAAGAATGCATTATTTTTAAGCTTTTTATGCCTTAGTAAGGAAGAACTAGACAGCAGATAAAGCAGGAAACGATGGGGAAATAAAAAGCAAGAAAATCAAGAATCAAGAAACTCGCAAGACCTTTAACCCAGCAAGACAAAATGTTTATTTAGAAATCACATCAAAGAAAATCTTGCTTTAACCATACAAGAAAAGTATTTTCAATCCAGAAAACATACGATAATACAATAAAATAATCATCATCAAGAGAAAATCAAATAAAAACTATGGCATATCAATAAAATAGTAAAAGAAAATAATATCATAATTACATTATTCTGCCACTGATGCATGGCTGACTCAGGTAAACGAATGGATGGTCTGTGAAGCCATCAATAAGTAATGTTGCCTTTTTCTTTTTTCTTTTTTCCTTTTATAGAAATGACATCTTGCATGACCTGGAGAAGGCGTGCAAAAAGCGTGAAGTGTCAGCAGTGAAGACTGGACAGCACTGGTTTGGCCTGCAGGCATGCACAATCTGAAATGGCACAATGTCTCACCAGGCCATGATGCTACGACCTGCTCCCAAAATAACCTCAAATGTCACACGGATTGAGATTCCTTCTTTTTTTTTTTTTTGGTGACATTTTGATTTAAATCTTACCCAACACTGGCTTTATAAAACAGAGCTGCTGGCATCATCAGAAGACAAAGACTTCATTAAAGCTTTTTTTTGCTTTGTGCTGAGAAAAATAATCTTGTGACAAAATGTGCCCAAAGCAAAGGATTACTGAAAGAAGAAGAGCCACTGTTTCAAAAACTTTTTCTATCAAATTATACAAAGCTTTAATATGTTCCTTGAGCGTGAATATTAGCTGTCGACTTTCTATTTCGTCTTCCAAACTCTCGACAAGCCATCCTCTCATTATCCAGTTTTTACACCAGCAGATAGTCACAGAGCATCTCCACACGTTCCTCCTTAGTCACACTGGAGACACGTGGCTGGAAGGTAACTGTTCCCCTCGTCACCATGGCGACATGTTGATCCTCACACAGCATTCCAAACCACACAAGCACAAAAAACCATGGTAACAGATGGGGGGGGTGATAAAACTGAATCAAAAGCTAAATTGTATGATTGACTACTGTGTACATCACTTTCACACTAAATACTGCACCAGTGTGACGATTAAATAACTCTGTGTACACTTCAAGCAAATCAATCAACATGAATGTGAGCTAGAGCTAAACACAGGTCCTATCATCACCAAACACAACGATGAATACTTAAATATGACATCAATCTGTGCCGTCTTTGTGGTATCTTTTGAATGGGAACAAAACTTTTAAACACCATTACAGTTATTCCACCATACGATAATGACGAGAAACTGATACAGAAATAACTATCATGGTCTTATTGCATTCAGTGCTCACCACTAACGTATACACTGACACAAAGTTGACGACACAGAAGCTGGATTAAAACAGTGTACATAGTGAAAGTACAATGAATGATGTGTAGACTGGAGCTCTTCTGTCTGTTATTTAACAAAACAGGCAAAGTGACCACGACTGTGTTATTTCCGTGCACCTATTTGAGAACCATTGAAGAAAAAAGTGTGGAGCATGCCTAGTGCAGAGATTTGAAAGAATCTGTGTAACTGTGCACAACCAACAACTGCCAGTGCAACCCCACCCCCCCATCTGTGCTCCCAGCTGCTTTATGATGGTGTCCTGTGACGCAGAAATCAGAGGGTGTTTTTTTAGGAAGCGTATTCAGCAAGAGTGGTGCCAGCAAACCAATCTTCTAATCAGCAGAGGTCAAGACCAGAGCCAGGGTGTGTTTGTGTGTTTGTGTGTGAAAGGTGAAGCTAAAACTTCACCCAGCACTACATCTGCAGGTGGAGGTGTGCAGCACAGAAGTAAAGGGATAAAGGAGAAGGAGAGGAGGATGAAACAATCCAAACTGAGTGGCTCATGAGTTATCTGAGGGGACGTGCTCCTCGAAGCCTTCACTCTCCCTCACTAGCGCCCTCTCTAGGATGACACGTCCTTCCTTGTACCTCTGACTGTCCTCAGTAGCAAACTCATAGATCCAACCCAGTTTGCTGTTGCAGTTCTTGCAGCTGACGTCCCTCACCATGTGTCTGCCAGTTAGCATCACTCTGTCCTGCACCTCGCTGTACTGCAGGTTCACCACCTGGAGGTTGAAAACACAGGCATGCACGCTCATCTCAACGCAGGAAAATAAAAACTGTGTAACTGGAAATGTCCAACAGACCAGGTTAGTACCTTGTTAAAGAGGAAAGCTCTGCCTGTGGCTCCTGTAAAACGTGTGGAGATGAGCTCCGACCTGTTGGTCAGGATGGTGTCACAGTTGGCGCAGGAGAAGAGACGTGTTCCCCCAATGTGGTCCAAGAAGATGCGTCCCATCGTCAAATCTGTGGATGTGAATTAACTACAGCAAAAATATGAGGGAAAAAAAGGAGAGGATCATCGTTAATACATTTCTAGCGAGACTAAAGGTTCAAAAATGTGGTTTTATTGAGTGTCAGACAGTGAGATGAACAAACTAGGGCTGAACAGTTTGCGAAATAATCTAATTGCACTTTATTGTGTGCTTATTTTTGTTTCCCAGCTTATGTACTGTAGATATCAATCGCCATATTTCATGGAATAATGTTTTTCACTGTTATTCTGGTTCTGAGTAAGAAAAACACATACACGAGAGAGAAAAGAAGGATTTTGTAGGAGAAAAAATCCACAAAAGAAACTCTATTTGAATAAACAGATGCTTCTCCAAAAATTAAGAATATCCTAGAAAAGCTAAATATTTTGAATCACTCATTTCAGAAAAAGAGAACAAGATTTTATATGTAATCATTACACATTGAGTGAATTATTTCAAATCTTTTTTCTTAAGATGTTGATGATAATGGCTTATAGATAATGAAAACCAAAATTTGGATGTCTCAAAAAATTGGAATATTACACAGGATCAATACAAAATGAGATATTTTACACAGAAATGCCAGGCCTCTGAAAAGTTTTGCTGCTTTCTGATTATTTTCCAACACCCCCCCCCCTTTTTTTTTTTAAATCAATTTTTGCTGCTTTTAGACCACTGTTGCAACCTTAAACTTATTTTTACAGCTACTTTTTGCCACTTTTCACCACTAAGAGTTCAAGGCTGGGGAGCATAAAACATTTGTTGCAAAAAAGAAAAAAAAATCTGGTATTTTGAGACATGTCAGGTTGAAGAAATATTGCACTGTCTGAGATTAGAATATTGCAGTAGGTCATAATCTGATTTAATATGATTTGCTGTGCATTGCGCAGCCTTAAGGTAAACACTCTTAATGTTTTACTGTAAAGACTCCATAAACATTACTTTACCAATGTCCTTCAGCAGTAAACTAAATTATTATCAACATGAAGTACTTCTTTTGCTGTAGTTATCATGTGTTTTGTGGCTGAGTCTTGCTGGAACAGCCTCCTTCAGAAAAGGTTCCTGTTTTTAAAAACACTCTTTGTCCCTGAGTTACTTGTCACGAAGACTGATATTCGACAGCAGCTGAACTTTAAGTGGAATAGACAAATACGCATCATTCACTAAAAAGCAAACATCTCTCGTTAAAATCTCAGTATGAAGAGCCTGTGATCCTCCTGTGATAAGAACATTGAGTTCTTGTTGAGTCTTAATCAAGTCAAAAGACGCTAACGCTCCGTTAGCATCGAGCTAACAGATACAATCAACAACAAAACGCGTTTTTCTCACTTGATACAAATGACGACGCCTTACCTCCTTAAATACGGTCCAGTGGGAGAAACTGACTCTAGATAGGATATTGTCAGAGATAAGTGAGGAGTATTTCAGACGAACATCTGTTGTTTTCGCTGTCGTCGTCGTGGCTTTGTTGTTCTTTTTCAGCTGTTCCTGTTTGCGCTGTGAACGGCTGAGAGCGACTATCAACATCCGGTCATGACGTAGCCTGCGTGCTTCACTGGAGAGGACTGCTGTAGTTTTTAATTCAGTTCAATACCATCTACAGTGTCAACAAAACAAAGCAAATTATTTAGAGCACATTCTCACATTTTAAAATGATTTTATGTAAAACCACAGGTCAGGGTTTCACCTAATCCCATAGGGAGTTTGGTCATTCTGAGGAGAGCAGGGTCACAGGTGGACAGAAAACAGTCAGATCAGACTATTAACTTTCACCAGGGGTCACATGAAAAAGCTGATTTGTTTTGGAGGGTCACACCAACAAGAACGCAAATTTAATTCTGCTCTAAAGTTACTTCTTTTCCCCATTTTAAACTGCTTTTACTTATATATATATATATATATATATATATATATATATATATATATATATATATATATATATATATATATATATATATATATATATATATATATATATATATATATATATATATATATATATATATATATATAAATATATTTGATTATCTGCTATTGGTATCCAGAAGAATAATATGTGAAACTGTGGTGTAGGTCAAATAGGAAAATACTCCTATGGAAGTGTTAAACAGTAAAAACACNCAAGACCTTTAACCCAGCAAGACAAAATGTTTATTTAGAAATCACATCAAAGAAAATCTTGCTTTAACCATACAAGAAAAGTATTTTCAATCCAGAAAACATACGATAATACAATAAAATAATCATCATCAAGAGAAAATCAAATAAAAACTATGGCATATCAATAAAATAGTAAAAGAAAATAATATCATAATTACATTATTCTGCCACTGATGCATGGCTGACTCAGGTAAACGAATGGATGGTCTGTGAAGCCATCAATAAGTAATGTTGCCTTTTTCTTTTTTTTTTTTTCCTTTTATAGAAATGACATCTTGCATGACCTGGAGAAGGCGTGCAAAAAGCGTGAAGTGTCAGCAGTGAGGACTGGACAGCACTGGTTTGGCCTGCAGGCATGCACAATCTGAAATGGCACAATGTCTCACCAGGCCATGATGCTACGGCCTGCTCCCAAAATAACCTCAAATGTCACACGGATTGAGATTCCTTTTTTTTTTTTTTTTTTTTGGTGACATTTTGATTTAAATCTTACCCAACACTGGCTTTATAAAACAGAGCTGCTGGCATCATCAGAAGACAAAGACTTCATTAAAGCTTTTTTTTTGCTTTGTGCTGAGAAAAATAATCTTGTGACAAAATGTGCCCAAAGCAAAGGATTACTGAAAGAAGAAGAGCCACTGTTTCAAAAACTTTTTCTATCAAATTATACAAAGCTTTAATATGTTCCTTGAGCGTGAATATTAGCTGTCGACTTTCTATTTCGTCTTCCAAACTCTCGACAAGCCATCCTCTCATTATCCAGTTTTTACACCAGCAGATAGTCACAGAGCATCTCCACACGTTCCTCCTTAGTCACACTGGAGACACGTGGCTGGAAGGTAACTGTTCCCCTCGTCACCATGGCGACATGTTGATCCTCACACAGCATTCCAAACCACACAAGCACAAAAAACCATGGTAACAGATGGGGGGGTGATAAAACTGAATCAAAAGCTAAATTGTATGATTGTCTACTGTGTACATCACTTTCACACTAAATACTGCACCAGTGTGACGATTAAATAACTCTGTGTGCACTTCAAGCAAATCAATCAACATGAATGTGAGCTAGATCTAAACACAGGTCCTATCATCACCAAACACAACGATGAATACTTAAATATGACATCAATCTGTGCCGTCTTTGTGGTATCTTTTGAATGGGAACAAAACTTTTAAACACCATTACAGTTATTCCACCATACGATAATGAGGAGAAACTGATACAGAAATAACTATCATGGTCTTATTGCATTCAGTGCTCACCACTAACGTATACACTGACACAAAGTTGACAACACAGAAGCTGGATTAAAACAGTATACGTAGTGAAAGTACAATGAATGATGTGTAGACTGGAGCTCTTCTGTCTGTTATTTAACAAAACAGGCAAAGTGACCACGACTGTGTTATTTCCGTGCACCTATTTGAGAACCATTGAAGAAAAAAGTGTGGAGCATGCCTTGTGCAGAGATTTGAAAGAATCTGTGTAACTGTGCACAACCAACAACTGCCAGTGCAACCCCACCCCCCCATCTGTGCTCCCAGCTGCTTAATGATGGTGTCCTGTGACGCAGAAATCAGAGGGTGTTTTTTTAGGAAGCGTATTCAGCAAGAGTGGTGCCAGCAAACCAATCTTCGAATCAGCAGAGGTCAAGACCAGAGCCAGGGTGTGTTTGTGTGTTTGTGTGTGAAAAGTGAAGCTAAAACTTCACCCAGCACTACATCTGCAGGTGGAGGTGTGCAGCACAGAAGTAAAGGGATAAAGGAGAAGGAGAGGAGGATGAAACAATCCAAACTGAGTGGCTCATGAGTTATCTGAGGGGACGTGCTCCTCGAAGCCTTCACTCTCCCTCACTAGCGCCCTCTCTAGGATGACACGTCCTTCCTTGTACCTCTGACTGTCCTCAGTAGCAAACTCATAGATCCAGCCCAGTTTGCTGTTGCAGTTCTTGCAGCTGACATCCCTCACCATGTGTCTGCCAGTTAGCATCACTCTGTCCTGCACCTCGCTGTACTGCAGGTTCACCACCTGGAGGTTGAAAACACAGGCATGCACGCTCATCTCAACGCAGGAAAATAAAAACTGTGTAACTGGAAATGTCCAACAGACCAGGTTAGTACCTTGTTAAAGAGGAAAGCTCTGCCTGTGGCTCCTGTAAAACGTGTGGAGATGAGCTCCGACCTGTTGGTCAGGATGGTGTCACAGTTGGCGCAGGAGAAGAGACGTGTTCCCCCAATGTGGTCTAAGAAGATGCGCCCCATCGTCAAATCTGTGGATGAGAATTAACTACAGCAAAAATATGAGGGAAAAAAAGGAGAGGATCATCGTTAATACATTTCTAGTGAGACTAAAGGTTCAAAAATGTGGTTTTATTGACTGTCAGACAGTGAGATGAACAAACTAGGGCTGAACAGTTTGCGAAATAATCTAATTGCACTTTATTGTGTGCTTATTTTTGTTTCCCAACTTATGTACTGTAGATATCAATCACCATATTTTATGGAAAAATGTTTTTCATTGTTATTCTGGTTCTGAGTAAGAAAAACACAAACACGAGAGAGAAAAGAAGGATTTTGTAGGAGAAAAAATCCACAAAAGAGACTCTATTTGAATAAACAGATGCTTCTCCAAAAATTAAGAATATCCTAGAAAAGCTAAATATTTTGAATCACTCATTTCAGAAAAAGAGAACAAGATTTTATACGTAATCATTACACATTGAGTGAATTATTTCAAATCTTTTTTCTTAAGATGTTGATGATAATGGCTTATAGATAATGAAAACCAAAATTTGGATGTCTCAAAAAATTGGAATATTACACAGGATCAATACAAAATGAGATATTTTACACAGAAATGCCAGGCCTCTGAAAAGTTTTGCTGCTCTCTGACTATTTTCCAAGCCCCCCCCCCCCCTTTTTTTTTAATCAAACATGTCAGGTTGAAGAAATATTGCACTGTCTGAGATTAGAATATTGCAGTAGGTCATAATCTGATTTAATATGATTTGCTGTGCATTGCGCAGCCTTAAAGTAAACACTCTTCTTGTTTTACTGTGAAGACTCCATAAACATTACTTTACCAATGTCCTTCAGCAGTAAACTAAATTATTATCAACATGAAGAACTTCTTTTGCTGTAGTTATCATGTGTTTTGTGGCTGAGTCTTGCTGGAACAGCCTCCTTCAGAAAAGGTTCCTGTTTTTAAAAACACTCTTTGTCCCTGAGTTACTTGTCACGAAGACTGATATTCGACAGCAGCTGAACTTTAAGTGGCACAGACAAAAACGCATCATTCACTAAAAAGCAAACATCTCTCGTTAAAACCTCAGTATGAAGAGCCTGTGATCCTCCTGTGATAAGAACATTGAGAACATTGAGTTCTTGTTGCTGCTTAATCAAGTCAAAAGACGCTAACGCTCCGTTAGCATCGAGCTAACAGATACAATCAACAACAAAACGCGTTTTTCTCACTTGATACAAATGACGACGCCTTACCTCCTTAAATACGGTCCAATGGGAGAAACTGACTCCAGATAGGATATTGTCAGAGATAAGTGAGGAGTATTTCAGACGAACATCTGTTGTTTTTGCTGTCGTCGTCGTGGCTTTGTTGCTCTTTTTCAGCTGTTCCTGTTTGCGCTGTGAACGGCTGAGAGCGACTATCAACATCCGGTCATGACGTAGCCTGCGTGCTTCACTGGAGAGGACTGCTGTAGTTTTTAATTCAGTTCAATACCATATACAGTGTCAACAAAACAAAACAAATTATTCAGAGCACATTCTCACATTTTAAAATGATTTTATGTAAAACCACAGGTCAGGGTTTCACCTAATCCCATAGGGAGTTTGGTCATTCTGAGGAGAGCAGGGTCACAGGCGGACAGAAAACAGTCAGATCAGACTATTTACTTTCATCAGGGGCCACATTAAAAACCTGATTTGTTTTGGAGGGTCACACCAACAAGAACGCAAATTTAATTCTGCTCTAAATTAACTTCTTTTTCCCATTTTAAACTGCTTTTACTTATATATATATATTTGATTATCTGCTATTGGTATCCAGAAGAATAATATGTGAAACTGTGGTGTAGGTCAAATAGGAAAATACTCCTATGGAAGTGTTAAACAGTAAAAACACAAGCAATCATTGCATCAGAGTTTCATTTCATGATAAGCTTGTCAGTTTCCACATATACTTTATCAAATTAGGAGCAAATTTATCCTTTTTTTTTTTTTTTTTTGCTTCATTTTACCTCCTCAATGAGAAAACTTGTCTGTCTTCAGCTTAAACAAACACATTAAAATCTGAGGTGGTCATAGACGGCTGAGGAGTGATCATAGATGATAGATGATCATAATTTGGTTTTGTTGAACTTCATCACTTGTTGCTGTTTACACAGGGCTCATGTGCACAAGTACAGCCATATGGAAATAATGGAAATGTCACAATTTTGAAAATAAAAACTACACAGTTCATTGATTTTTTTTTTTTTTTTTTTTATATTCTATACTATGATTGACCGCCTGCGGGCCTGACCGAGACGCCCAAAGGGTTGGATGTGGCCCCTGGGGGGAAATAGGTTGGCCATTGTGTCCCGATTTACCAATTAACAAACAAAGAAAAGAAGACATTACTTTTCCAAATTGGTTAAAGGAGATCAATGGTTGTCCATTTAAGTAGAAAATTATAGGACTTAGACTCAGATTTAAAGATAGAAAGACAGAAAATGTATAAGACAATATGAATAAAAATCATCTTGAAGTAATTGTAAAATTAATAGCAGACTTTTTTTTTCCAAACAACATTTGACATGACCAGTGCTTCTTATTTCATCATGTTGATAACTATCTCAAGAATCCACAACTTTCTGACATCAAGATAACCCTCTGTCAACTCTGTTAAAGGGTCGGGCTATCTGCAAATCTGAGGACAAATTCATAAAAAAATCTTATCAGATCTCATCACATCTCCCAAACCGAACCTGTCAATGAGTGTCAGTTGTTTATGTTGCTAGTTGTTTTCAGGTATTATGTAAGAAGACATGTAAAATATACTGACTCCAGGAAATGATTGTGTCTAAGTCAACATATTTAAAGTGATGACATAAAAATCACACAATAACACTTCATGTAAAACTTAAACCATCATTCTGTTTTCTTTATTAATGATTTACTGCTGTGCATAGAAGGCGACAAAACCAAGACTTAAAATGTTGAGTCAGACAGAAACTTTATGGGTATTTGTGCTTCAACAGCCAAGTGAGTTTTATTATGAACTGAACCTTCTGTGTGGAAAATCTCTGTGGTTACTATCACTTTGTCCACAAACTGTTCTATTGCCTGAAATAATGAATTCGCTGATCCGTGGGAACACTTGAAGAACTATTCCCCCTTTGGTGTGTTTTTTCCGACAAGGCAAACTGTAATGCCCTCTTTAAAAATTGTAATGTTCTTTTTTTTCTCTTTTTATTTGGAGGACAAATGCATGAAAAGTTCAGTCCTGTAAGAAAATCCAAAAAAGGATAATGGTCAGGATCATCCAGGGCAGTATTGATGATCTTTTTTATCCACCAGGAGAATGATGAAATGTTAAAATGACGGTTCATAAAGGGCAGTGATGAGATAGCGCTGATCTTTCATAATATGAGGGATGAGTTTGTTACAAAACATGTGACTTTACTCTAACTTTACAAGAAGAACTACAGGAACGATACACATTGAGATAAGGTAGAGGTGGTGCATCTGTAGCTTTGTTGATTCTTATCCAGATGAACTGATGAGATTGAGATATGATTTGGAATAAAAGGGTGTGAGTCACATAAATGCCCATCTACCTCTCCTCTTTTCCCTCCCTTTTTGTTTTTTTTCCCCCTCTCCCTTCCCCTCCTTTCTTTACAGGTACAGCACACTTTTACACTCTTTATCTCTCTCTCTGAAGAGAAAAAAGAGGAGGGCAGCACACAAACGTCTCAGTGTGGAAGGCTTCAGTATCTCATCACATCATGATCAGATCTGCACTCCTGTTTCTGGCAGCAATTTTTGGAGCTTGGGCTCAGCTCACAGGTAAATCACAGGATTGAACTTTGTATTCAACATCATCTTTTGTGGTATGTTATTTGTTGCAGTCACAAAAAGTGAACTGAATATGTATCAGCATGTCTTTTTGGAAGGTGCTTGTGGTTATGTTAACATTATTAGTTGAGAATTGTGGGATCATTCAGCTCTTTTAGACCTTTGCCTTCAACTTTTGACACAACGCAAGTTTTATCTGCAGACTTTTAGTTGCTTTACATTTTCATTTGTATTTCTTTTTTCTAGGTTGCATGATGTAAGTAATGTGATTATTCATGTGTTTCTTACACAGTGAATTAGTTCTACACGACCAATTAAGTAGTGTGTGCCAAACCAAGTAGCTATAACCTATGAAAAAAAAAACAAAACAGAAAATGTGCTAATAATTGTATGTTGACACGCTAAGCATCAGCTCTTTTTGGATTTTAAACAGGAGGTGTCAGAAAAGTAAAATTTATTGTTTGAAAAGTGCTATAAGTAAAGTTTTGATTTGATTTGATGATGTCATAATGGGAGGTGATGGAGGTTTGATAAATCGGACTGATGGGTCACTCAGCATAGCGCTGCTCCAATAGAGTGATAGAGATGCTAGGGTAAGGGTCGTGGCTTAGCATTACAACACTAACCCTTTCCTGTAACAAAGCACTGAATGTTGAAATGGGACTCAGCATTTCAATACTGAGCTTTTCATGCGAGGAAAAAAGAGCACTTTGAAATGCAATGCTCAGCACTTCAACATCCTGCATTTGCTGAAAGGAAATGCGGGTCCCCCTCTAGTTATAATAAGCTGTTATATTTCATGGGAAAATAAAAAATACTACAGATTGATAAAAGTGTATTTGTTTCTTGTGTCATAGATGCCCTTAGTGTACCAAAAGATGAGCCATCAACTGTACTATCAGAGGAGGTATTGTGTTCCAGAAACTCAAGAGTTCATTAAAAAGTGAAAAAATGAAAAATGTGCCATCTATAAACTGATATAATAACCACCTTTTTTTTTCTTTTCTGTGCAACAGACGGGCAGTTACATGCATGCTCTCTGCTCACCACTACCTGCACCCTCAGTGCCGTCTTCATCAGGTACTTATCAGTCAGTTTTATAAATCTCTTCACCAGAATAACATTTTAGTCAGACATCTAAGGTACAACCCTAAGGTCACCTGGGGTTGCACCATGAAACCTTTGCCTCTTACATGCTCCTGTCTTTTCTCTATCAGTTCACGCTCTCACACCTGCAGATGTCTCAGCTCTTCATGTTCTGGGATTACCACATTCACACAGGTAGAACATCAAAAATTAAACTATCACTCACATTGTAGTGGTAAAAATAAAAAGGGCTGCTCACATATTTCTGAACTCACTGACACTGTCTGTCTTTATCTCCAGGGAAGCATCAAGAGTGGTCAGCAGAGTAGCTGGTGAGTCTTTAAACTCTCACACTGGCTGTAAAATTACCTGTATTTCCTCTTCTGTGTTGGTTTCAGCACTTGCAGCACGCTGACTTTTGTTGTGTTGTTGTATAATCATTTTCAGCTTTTATTTTGTCAGGTTAACCACCATAACCCTACTGCATCACCAATTAACTCTGCCTGCGATGGAATGTAAAAACAGACGCTTTCCCTATATATAGAGAGATTATATAACCATAAATGTCATGCATTTACAATTTACAGAGACTTGGTTCAAGGTCTTACTCAAGCCCATGTTGCAGGAAGTGTGATCACACTCTGAAGCAAAGCTCTCAGAACAATAATGGTACAGTTCAGTTTATCTGTGAAGCCTAAGACGGAAGGCCATAAAACACAGGTCACTGACCTTTATTTAACCTGAAAGTTAGTGGAACTGGTGAAACAAATGGAGGCTATCACCATCTTCAGTTTCGGAGCAATGACCCTTTCATGTAAATCCTCCACTGTGTTGAACAGAGCTGCTGTCCATGTTGAACCCTGAGGGGGTCACGGCACATGTGAACTCACTGCAGCCCAGGTAACACACAGACACAGATTTATGCTCACTCATTCATGTTAAATTAGTTTATTACCGCTGGTGTGATAAAAGTGTCCGTCTGTGTGTCTAATAGAAGCTTGTTGGAGGACACAGAGGCACTGTCACTATCCCTTTCACACAAGGTACACTTTCAACCTCTCATAACATTGTACGTGCAAAATATCTTTAAAGGTAGAGTATGTTGAATTTTCCTAAAAAAATTAAATGTTAGTTTTTACAGGAATAATCCTGCTCAATTATCATCTCTGGGCCTCTATACCTGTGTGTCAGTGTGTGTCAGTGTCTGTGTGTGTCACCCACTTTAAGACCCCCTACCTCGCCTTTGTTGTTGATGTTATATTTACTCGGGACGCTTTTTTACCATCTATGGCAGGATGCTACAACTGTTAGCCATGCTATTAGCTATGGTCGGAGGCAGTGAGCATGCGCAGCAGCTGACACTGAGCCACAGAGGAGGAGCCCAGTTTGGATGCTGTGTGTAAATAAATAAACAAAACTTATCGAAAATTCCTGCATACCCTACCTTTAAAGATCTTTTCTTGACGTAAATCCAGAGGGAGAAAAACTGAAATTTCTTTTTAAAATATCTGTTGGTTCCTTTATTTCTGCAGGAGACAGAATGGAAGCTGGTGCTACTGTTCGTCCCAGCAGATTCCATGTGTGCCTGCTCCCCACATGTATGAACCCCTGTACCACTAAAACACGTTTCATTCGGTTGAACACAACATTCAGTAGAAGAATAAACCTGTTACTTTCTACATCAGGTGTCAGGGGATGTTTCAGCTGCTGTGCAGGAGGTGAAAGCAGCTCTGCAGATGCTACAGAACAAGGTACTGTTTTTTTTTTTTATATAGATCCAAAATGAACAAAAAAAATGTTTGAAAAAGATTAACATGTTGGTTGTTTATCTGCAGTTGAGTCGAACTTTGGTTCATGTTGTGGTCTGGAGTTCAAATCACCAACAAGACAAGTGAGCTTTTAAAAAATCTGTTACCAGCATCCGGTCATTTAAAGTGACAGATTTTTACACAGGAGGAGCTGACATGTTTTCTTTGGTGTTTGGTACAGGTGTGAGTGTCTGAGCAATGACAACATAAATCACAGACTACAAAAAGCTACTCTCCTCAAGACACTGCAGGTAAAATAGGCAGATTTAAATGTCACATATATGCTTTTATGAATTGTTTCCTGACTTTCAAATCATTCATTGTCTTGATTCAGGACTCCCTGAGTGATGTCTTTGAAGACCCAACATGGCAGAGTGAAAACTCAGAGTTTGCTGCTGTGTTACAGTCTGTACCAGCAATCCTTGAGCACATCTCAGAGTCTGTAAGAGGAGACAGCATGTTAGCAAGTTATCATCAGTGATAGTAGATTAAAGTTATTAAAACTCCAAATTTGAATGAAACTATCATCTGTTCTGTGTTTTCTTGTAGGACCTTAATCAAGTAGCTGTTCAGCTGTGGGCCAATATGGTAAGTTCAGTTTACATCAGCCTGCCGAAAGCCCTCTGTGCACATGTTGTACTGACACTTTAACTGACCCCGTGTCTCAGTTATAAAATAACTGACAGATAAGAGTCCCTGTCACTCCTCAAAGCAAAAGTAAGATGGAGCTATGATTACGTTTTATTACTCCGACATGAAATTAGATAAGAGATGTAAAGATTAACTTGATATGATAATAGCATAGATGACTTTCTCCGACTTTTTTCCTTTCAGATCTGCACAGATATAAGAATTGTGTAATCACTGTGTGCTAATTGGCTGCACTAAATGACTCCACCTCAAGCAAAATTCTTCAACCAATCATGACTTTTCCCTCCAGATTCAACCGTCCATGGGTCAAGCAGAGGTCACGGACAACAGCCTCATTAGTATTCCCTGCCCCACACAGGTAAGGCTTGCTGTGCTTTCCTGTAATAACACAGAGGAATAGAAGAGTCACCTCTGTATGTTATGAAACTACGCCGCAAAACTTTGGAAATGATTTCTTTGAACGTTTCGTTGGTTCAACAGGAGCGTCCTTTCCTGCGGACACAGAAAAACTCCCCCACTGACAGAGCTCTGAATTCTTCCCCTTTTGTAGAATCTGTACGTACTTTAATTATTTCTCTCAACAACAGTGTTGAATCACAGCACCCACAGTTGAACACGACTGATTGAGCTGTTCTGTGTTTTTTGCAGTCAATGGGCACAGAGTTAACTTGCACAGATCGCAGTCCATCCCCCACTACACCAACCTCAGGTACAACCTTACACCTAAGTCTACTGAAGCTTATATTTCATGCCTACTTCTGTTCTTAGGAGATGTAGCCCAACCTCACTTGACCACTTTGTTCTCTGTGTAGTCCATGAACTCAGACCTGGAGACATCAGGGTGGTGGCAGCAGTGGGTGACTCATTGACAGTGAGTACTTATTCACTGTTTTTGTCTAAACCCCAAAATAAGCGTAGTAATATAATTTTGATAAAACAAACAAATGAAAAAACAAAACAATATTTAATTGGTGGAGACCTTTAGATCACTTTTCATGTGATGTTTTCTGCAGGCAGCCAATGGTGTGGGTGCAAAGACAGACAATCTTCTATTAGTCATAAATGAGTACAGAGGACTGTCATGGAGGTAAGATAAACAACAAATCCTGCTGTTCCAAGATTTGTCACTTTTTTTTATATTATGTTTGGTTATTTTTGATAGTCATAAGTAAAATTAATACACTTTTCCCTCTCCTCTATTTTTCAGCATTGGTGGTGATGAAGACATTACAAACGTGACCACACTGCCAAGTATGCTCATCTCTTATTTAACCATATACATAAATGTAGACACATTGCTCAAAACTAAAATACTGGGATTAAATACACAAAAAAATTCTTTGTATGGGCCATAGCCTATGTAGACCCCAGGTAGAACAGGTGCTGCTATGGAAAAGCTAATGGGAGTCTTACTAAAATGAACTAAACTAAACTACATGACTGACCTAGATATTTAAGAATGCCTTTGATTACACTATGAAACAATTTATAAGAAAAATTCTGCTGAGTTAGATTTTTATACTGATTAAAAGTGAAATTGGCATGTGGTTTCCAAAATTGCAGTGAGTTTTTTTCTAAGATAAGCAAAATTCAACCAGTGGAATTTATCTATCTGGAGGGTAAGCTGTGGAGAAAAAAACTGATATACTAGAAAAAAACATGACTGCAATTTTGGAATCTGCATGCCAATTTCCTCACTAACTATTATGACAGTGGCCTGATCGAACACTTTTAAAAGTGTGGGTGAAAGAAGAGTGCACATTTGTGAATTTTGGCTCCCAAAAGAACACTTTTGCACATGTTTTACCACCCAAGAGGGCATTTTCTCATTTAATTCGGCTCCCTAGAGAGCACTTTTGCGTATTGTGGTATTTTCACATATGCTTTCATTACACTTTTTTTTCTTACTACCAAACATGTCTCTTATTTTTTTATTTAGTGAAAAAGAAAAAAACTCCATTTAAGAAATGTCTTAAAGGCTTTATATGAGCTGCATTCACCTGACGAGTCCAGAAAAAAATTGTCACATTTCAAGTATTAAAAGATAAAAATGCCAGAATTGCATCAAGATGCAAGAAGGGAAAAAAATAAATAAATAAGGTATTTCCTTTTTTAGTTTGTTGCATTGAGTCTTGTTCTTATTCCAAGACAAATATTTTTTTTAACATCCTTGGGACTTTTTCTCTTTGGAAGCAATTCAGGCCTCATCAGTGGCCATGTCTTGACACAAGACACTTTTATGGACTTGTTAGTTAAAAGTGATTCATATCCAGTTTAATGAGACAACTCATGATAACAAATAAAACATAAATAACTGTTTCAATTACAAGTTTGCAGTGCATCATGCCAATTTGATAACATTTTCTCCAAGAAACTTTCACCAGAAAAAATAACAAGCTGACTACAAAGATTTTAACACTTATTCTTCCATATTTTTGCATCCAATAGAGTTGATTTATGTGGTGGCTCATACAAACAGGTATTTTTTACATTCATGTTTTTAACCATGTGTTTATGACTTTTCTTCCTGCTCTGCAGATATCCTGAAAGAGTTCAGCTCCAACCTGACAGGCTTCTCTGAGGGAATAGGGAACCACAACACCCCCACAGCCTTCCTTAATCAGGCTGTGGCAGGAGCAAAAGCTGGGTAAGACATCTTTACTCACTTGTCAATAAGACTTCTTTTTAACATATGCCACAAAATCATTTTCAGATTCTTTTTTTTTAACCATGAGATGTTTTGCTTTCAGTGATATGGTGCAACAGGTGCGCGTCCTGATTGACAAAATGAAAACTGACCGGGTGAGACAGCAGTGAACCACAGATATGTGATGATGTAACTCTTGTCTGAGTAATTTTCCCGGATTGGAAATTTAATTTAGCAGTTATCTCTTATCTCTTTTACAGCGCGTTGATTTCAACAATGACTGGAAAGTGATCACTATGTTTATTGGAGGCAATGACATATGTGACTTCTGCACAGACAGCGTGAGTTCACCTCCTTAAACTGTCAGATTAAAACCAAAGTAAACCAAACATCTGGTATCAGTGATATTAATGCAGTTATAATGCAATTGCATTGTGCCAAACTAAAGTCTGTGTAGTTGTAGTGATCAAAATGATTTTGTTTCTCTCCACTGATAAACTACCTCTCTGTTTAATGCTCTCTCATCTTTGTCTCCCTCAGGTTTTCTTCTCTCCCAGAAATGTGGTTGGTCGTATCCGTGAAGCTCTGGACATTCTCCATAGAGAAGTATGATCGGCTCCTGTGCAGGATTACATGACCCCTAACAAAAGGAACAGTTTACAAACTGTTCTCTGTTTCATCCAGGTACCTCGAGCCATCGTTAATCTGGTGGAGCTCTTGGACATTGTTCCCTTACGTGATCTGCACAAAGATAAAACTCTGAAATGTCCCACCTGGTTTGTGAGGTCAGTCAACTCATGTTGCATGAAATCAAGAGGTTTTTTTTTTCTTTTTGAAATACATACCATTTAACTGTTTGAATGTTTATGTTGCAGTTTAGTTTGCCCCTGCGTACTGAAGCCTAAAGATGGATCCTCTGAACTGCAGAAAGTCAGAGACTTCAATGTGGCCTATCAGGTACTCAATTAAGGTTTTCATATTGCAAATGCTGCATTCAGGTAACATCTCATCTCTGAAAAAAAAACATTGTTGGAGATGAAAGCCCAAGTTGGAAAAACAACTATGAAACCCAAGCAAGAATTCAGTGCTCAACTCACCAAATTAGTATCATATTTGCCAAGAATGTTTTGTCAACATTGTTTTGTAACTGCAAAGAAACTTTTCATGAACTAGAAGGGGCCCCTGCATTTCCTTTAAGTAAATGCAGGGATATTGAAATGCTGAGCCCCATTTCGACAATAAGCACTTTCTTGCAGGAAAGGCTTAATGTTGAAATGCTAAGCCACAACCCTTACCTTAACATCTCCATTGTTCTATTGGAGCAGAGCTGAACTGAGTGACACCCATGAGTCTTATTTATCAAATCTTAGTCTTAAAGGGTCCTTCAGCTTCAAAGGACCTTCATCTCTGAAGGAGATGCTCAGCATTTCAATATAATATCTACAAAAATTCACCTTTAATTGTTTTCCTAATAATCTGGTCTTAGTCAGAAAGTTATTCAGTGACATTGTTTCATATGAGCATTAGCCCTTTGACACCAAACGTGTTATATTTGTAGGTAGGTTTTAAAGGCCTCTGTTTCATCAACATTGTTAATAGTTTCCTCAAAAACCTGTTTAAAAATGTATTCTGCCCCTTTGAGAATCATTATTGTACTTCTTTTCTGTACAGCTCAGCATGCAAGAGCTCATTGACTCTGGACGTTACGACACACACAACAACTTTACAGTGGTACTGCAGCCCTTCTTCAGGGAGGTGTTCCTCCCCTATTTAGAGGTAAGAGCTGACACTAACTATAAGACCAGACTCTAAGTGTTCCTGGATTCATGTTAGTGTTAGTGTTGTTGTGTTGTAATCTCTTATATTTTGCTCTTTACAGGATGGTCGGCCTGATCGCTCTTACTTTACACCTGACTGTTTTCACCTGAGTCAGAAAGCTCACACACTCATGGCTCGAGCTCTTTGGAACAACATGGTACAATTTACTTTATAAGAACACATTTCTTAGATTTATATTTTGCAATTAAAGTTTTTTATTATTATTGAAGACAAAACACTGACTTTCAATTTCTCTCAGTTAGAACCCGTGGGCAACAAGACTTTTACACAGGATTTCACAGCTGGTATTGAGTTAAAATGTCCCTCTGAGGTAACTTTGCATTCAGCAGCATGATTGGTTATATATTTCATTTTTTTCATTAGTATATTAAGTCTGTGTTTTATTTTGTTTTATCATTTATTAGAGCAGCCCGTTTATTAGGACTGCGATCAACAGCAACTACACCTTCCCCGGCCCTCCCCCCACTCCTGCACCTGTTACAGTACGTTTCTGCCTTATACTGATGACTCAGCCTCACACAAACACATTATTCAGACAAACGGTGCACAAAAAGTGAGGAAATATGTCTTTGGTAGATTATTTCTTCGTTGTAAAAACTCTTCTTAGAAATCAATCTGATATCAATGTAAAGCACATTATGTTCCTTATAAATGACGCCACATGTAATTGTTGGCAGGGCAACTGATTATGTGTCCATGGAAAATTTGCCGAATCTTCTCTGCCAATTCCAAAAAGCTTATTCTGCTGTAACTCATACCTCTAGTTTAAAGCCTCTTATACCCCAAGGTGCTACCAATGAGGTACTATTTGAACAACACCAAGATGTATTGTTACAACAAAGAAATAATCCACAGAACAAAAATTCCCTCAGTTTTTGAGCTAAGTTTTAACATTTTGGAAAACACCTAAGACATGTCTCTATAATTCTAAAGAACTGGGGAAGTGACCTTTATTGTGCCAACACAGCTCCATCCAACTCTGTGCCCACATCAGGTCGGCATCCACTGTGTAACTCTGATACCATTTATTACAAAACATAAAGTGGTCCAATGAAAGACTTACCAATGTGGATGTTTTTGTAGCTCACAAGGTGCGACCAGCTGACATCAAAGTGGTCGCTGCTCTGGGAGACTCCTTAACGGTAAGACACAGATGATCCAAAGAGAGTCACACACACACACGTTGTTGATCAGTGCTGTAGTACTCAAGGCCGACCTTGGTCTCCAGACCACATTATGAAGGTCTTGAGCTCCTCTCAGACTCCAGGTCATTTTTAATCGGTCTTGCCTTGGTCTTGGACTGGCTGGATTTGGAATATTCCATAAAGACCGGTCGAGACCAGTAATGATTTACTATTCTTCAACTTCTTTAATGTGATAATAATCTAATAATTTTCATTTAAACCATTCCAGATTACTTAATGTCGTAATTTGACCTCAAATATTTAATTTTAGTTCATTGTTTGTTCTGTCTCCTCTGAAAACTTACTTGAGGCTTCATACACCTGATAAATGAACATCTTATTCCCATATTTCTAAAATAATTCTTCCTTTTCAATAAATACAAGGATTTGCTCTTTTTTGTCTTTTTTAACAAGATTTTAGTTGAAAAAGTTAGGATTTTTTTTCATGATCAAATTTTTATTTTATTTTCATAAGAAAAATGTAGGCATAAGCACATCACAAAAATAGAGTGCAAACTGTTAAGTTTACATTCACATATCCACAGAAAGCCTATATACGAATGTGAAATTAAAACAAAATGGAAATTATAAGATATAGAAAAATATATTTACATAAATACATACCATGACAATACATAACAATACACACCTGCATATTTATGCACAACTGTACACACATATGAACAAATATTTATACAAACATACAAACGCAAACATGAAAGAACAAAAATTACAAATCAAAAACAAAACAAAAAAACAAACAAAAGAAAAGAATTATGACCCTAAATAAAACAACCCCACTCCCTGGATCCAAAACTTGTTCAGATCTGAGAATTTTTCATGTTGTGCTTTGAAAGATTTGCAGACATCTTGTGTTTGTCTGTCAGCTGTATTCAAAAGAAAACTAGATGAAAGAAAGACTGTTTTTAATGGTTCAACCTTGTCATGTTTTTTAAACTGATTTTTATGGTCTTGGCTTTGTCTTGGTTTTGGTGCATTCTGATCTCGTACAAGTCTTGGTCTCTGATCATGAGGAGTACAACACTATTGTTGGTGGCATTATTTGTCTAAGGACACCTATAGGAGTCATTTATTTTATTAAATAAATGAAGAAGATGAACAGATGCGTAGAGTGTGTGAAAACAACAGATGTTCCTCTGCACACAGGCTGGCTTTGGTGCAAAAGCAAAGAATCTGCTGCAGCTTCGTACAGAGTACAGAGGAGTGGCATGGAGGTGAGAGACTGAACTAATGCTTTGCTCAATTTTGACCACTAAATCAACATCTTTCCACCAGCCCCTATCAGCTGACAGCTCTTTAAACGCTGTCTGATTTTACCAGTGTCATATGTATCCTCACTGATGCTCACCCTGCTCTGTACCCTACAAGTATATTTCCTTTCCACTTGCTTGTGGCATGTGGAAGGGCAGAGAGCTGCCACAACAGAGCTATAACACCAAATATATGACTTAAGAGAGGATATTGAAGAGGTTTTGCAAAGCATTGTATTTTGTTTTTATTTACATTTTACTCAATGTCTCAACTTCACTGGAATTGGGGTTGCATCAAAATAATTGATTCTTCTGATGAGAGTGGTCCTGACTGAACAGTGTGCATAACAATTACATATTACTTTTATTGTTTTATTCGTTTGTTGATCATGTGCTTTTGATGTATCAGCATTGGAGGAGACAAACAACTTGAGACTGTCACAACATTACCAAGTAAGTCCCCGCGCTGCCCTGTTCTGCAGATTAGCACCACTAGGTGGCAGAGTTACACCGTAACAGACAGAGTGAGTTGTCTACCTGACTGTTATCTACTTTTCTGTGCATCAGATATTCTCAAGAAGTTCAATCCTGCAATTAAAGGGATGTCAAAAGGGCAGGGGAAGTGGCAGAGTGGTTTCAATGTGGCTGTTTCTGGAGCCAAAATAGGGTGAGTTCTTCTGTTTCTTGAATTTTCTAGGAGTTTTCAAGGTTTATTGCAGCATTTTTGTTTAAAAAAAATTTCTTATGTCATACAGGGGAATTCCCGGGCAGGTGCAACGCTTGATTGACCTGATGAGAAATGACACTGTGAGTGCTTTTAAAAAACATGTTAGTGAGCAAACAAAAAATGTTATCTTTGTGTTGAGCTTCTGATCTTTTCTCCATGTTTTATGTAAATAGAAGGTGGATTTTGAAAATGACTGGAAGCTGGTGACCCTCTTCATAGGAGGCAATGACCTGTGTCAGTACTGCAATGACAGGGTGAGTAACTTTTGGAGGAGGAAACACAGGATGATCCATAGATGAGGAGTATTTTTAAACTGGAAATCAGCTTCCACTGAGGCTCCGTGCTTCATTTTCCCTCAAAGTGTTTTGCGATGCCCCTGCTCAGAGCCGCCTCATGATATCACTCCCCAAACGGGAGCACTCACTGGAGCAGAATAATCAAGCTTTGTGAGCAGCCTTCCTCTAATTGTTTTATTGTGTCAGAGTAGAAGGAGAGCAGACACGGTTTCTTTTCAATGAGCACATTCTGTCACTTCACCCCTCCAACGCTAAACAACCCAGCTCCCTCCCTCCCTCCTTCCCTCCTCCATCTTAACCACTGTCTGTATGAAACAATCACAGGGGGGGCACAGTGACAGGCCTTGTTCTCTAAGAGGCATAAACAACACAGAGGTCAAGCCAGACTCTTCATCCTGTCTCTCTCCCTTCTTCTCGCTCTCTCTATCTCTCTTATTCCTCTTTCTCTCTCTCCATTACGCTCCACTGACAGGGAAGTCTCTCTTTTAATGTTTGTGCTTTGAAGCAGAATATCAAAGCGAAGCATCAATTTAAGATGAGCTCTGAGTCCGTAGTGACGGCTTAGGGTTAGCTGTTGCTCGTACGTTGGTGCGTGTTGCATGGCGTCAGCTCTTTGGGGTAATAAGTCCTTTTTACCCTCAAACTCAGCCAGTTTCCACTGAATGTGCTCAAATTATTTTTCTGTTTCTAACCACAACAGAGCAAATCTGTTAATTAAACAGGGAGTGAGTGCACACATGTCTGCTGTTCATAAATAAAAGCACTGATTTTTCTTTTTGTTTCACATCTGCAGGCTACTTTGTCACCTCAGAACTACAGCAACCACATGATGACAAGTTTGGACATGCTTTATAGAGAGGTGAAATAATGTTATCTGAGATCAAATCTGCTGATTACACATTATCTACCAAAATGTAGCACAAAATTGCAGCAAAAACTGAAATCTAAACAAGTGTGTATGTCTTCTTTTAAGTCAGAATTGTCTTTTTAGTCTTGATATGAGCCTGATTATTCCAGAAATATATTTTATTTCAAAATATTTAAGGACAAAAATTTGGTCTGAGTTGCTTGTAATGAGTAAACAGTCTGCCAGGGGAGTAAAAAAAAACAAAAACAACTTGCTTGTCAGGTTTCTTGGAATTACAACAAACTTTATTTTACCCCATTTGGCAGATTTTTGAAATGAAACACGTTTCTGGATTTGTCAGTTAAATGTGGCTCATATCAATTTAAAAAAGACAGTTCTGACTAAAATAAGAGATACAATCTTGCTTCGATTTCAGTCTTTTTGCAGTGACGATATAAATGTGTTGTTCACTTCTGAATTTTTGTCAGTGAATTTATGATTTTGCACTCTCGCCTCAGGTTCCTCGGGCGATTGTCAACGTAGTGAATATCCTTGAAATCGAAGGCCTTCGCAGGATCAAGAGAGATAGTCTCGGGTGCAGTGTGTTACAACAGTAAGTTCATCGATCCACTCTCACCAAATCAATTCTTCATCAGTCATGACCAGTGTGTCTCTGGAAAACTGCTCCTTCAAACCAGAGCACTTCTTTACACACTGATCAAACACTTCTCCCATGCAGACATCTTTTAAAAACAGCTACTTTTATGAAGCAAAGGGTAGCGTTATGTATCATAAATGAAAGACTGACATGTCTTTCTTTTCCTCCCTCTGTGGTCAGGTTTGTCTGCCCGTGCTTTTTATTACCAGGAGAGGATTCCCCTGAGCTGGCTGAAGTCAAACGGATCAATCGGGAGCTACAGGTTAGAAGATAGGAGCCAAAATCAAGTTTCAGTTTCTACCTCAAAAAGGAGCTTTTGTCTTCATCTTTGCCTCATGGATTTTTAAGCTCCAAGGTCATTTTGACAGTTTTTCTTTAGTCTCCTTGAGTTTAACGCACGATCATAAATGCATTGTGTTGCAACTTGTTTGCTGGCTTCATTTATTGGGGAAAAAATATGAAAAAAGGCTCATCACAATGTCAAAGTAGTCAAAGTAATATCTTTTATTTATTTTGTATCTATCAGACAGTTCAAAGCCCAGGCTTTCTTCACATCCTGTTGAAAACAAGCAGAGAAGCTTGAATCAGACAGATGTGTTATTTTTGCTTGAAAAATGATTTAAATGAATCACCGGTTATGAAACTGGATCAAATACAGTTTAACAGGCTGGGGATGTATGCACACACATAGAGTTGGACATTGAATAAAATGTGTTATACAGACTGTTAGGTAGGGTGACCAGATCCTCTCTTTTTCCCAGACATGTTCTCTTTTTTTAGTCGTAAAATTATTTCCAGGAGGATTTTAAAAAATTCTCCAAAATGACCAGTTTCTTTCAGCTTGTTTTAAAGACCACTGATATTTATAATGAAGTGCTACACTGGGCTACTGACATTATTCTGATACACCAACCTGTCAAGATGCTGAGCATGTGCGAGGCTTGGCCCAAATGAAGTCGAAATTTAAGATAAATAGTCAAAATAGGAAGATTGTAAAGTCAATATTTTGAGATATAAATTCAAAATTGTAGGTTGATAAAGTCAAAGTTTTTAGACAATAAAGTCTTATTTATGAGGGAGAAAAGCAAATTTATGGGGAAAAATGTGGTGTTAGATAGCTGTCAAAAAAGATAATTAATGATTTGTATTTGCAATTTTTATAATTTCCCTGTCAAAAAATTGAAACACAATTACAATTCTTCTGTCATATACATGAGTCTGTGAAATTGGGTTTGGTTAAAGTTTTTTTTTTTTTCTCAGAGTATGACTTTGAAATCTGTGAATGCAAATTCTTATGAATACGACTCACGTTTCTATGACAACAAAGTCTTCATTGTGAACACGAATCCAAGTTAACGGGTATGTCTCAAAAAGTGCTAGAATGATGTCACTGTCAGGCTGCAGGGAGAGCAATCGAGCCTTGATGCCTCAAACTGCGTATGCACATGCAAAATCATACTCCTATAAAAAAAATCCTAAACCAAACCCAATTTAACAGATTTATGTATATGACAGAAGAATTTTGTGTAAAACATTTTTTTTGCAGGGAAAAAAAAAAAAATTACAAATTCAAATCATTAATTATGGATACATCTTTTTGACAGTTACCTTGCATCATAAAAAAAAGTCAAACTTTTGTGATGAAAAGTCAAAATTGACAGATAAGTCAAACTTATGAGAAAAATGTCAAAACATTGAGAAAAGTCAAAATTTTGAGATTAAAAGTCAAAATTTTCCGATGCCAAGTAAAAACTGTAAGACTACTAAGTCAAAATTTTTGAATAAAGTCAAAATAATGAGATAAAAAGTCATTGTCTTTATCTTTACCTCATTAGTTGACTTTAATCTCAAAATATTGACCTAATTTGGGAAAAAAAAAAAAAAAACACAACAAAGCCAGGTTTTTGTCTTTTTATCTTTAACTGGCGTATTCCAGCTGTTATACATTATTCTTGTTTACATCACAGAAAAATATTACTCCCTACACTAAAGGAGTGTTTTGAATAAATGAATGGGTTATGAAGCTTCTTTGTTGTCTTTGGGTATCTCTAGTTATTTTTGCAGGATCTCCACTTTCATCTATTCTGAAGTTCTTCAAAAGCTCCCTATGTTTTTCAATTGGGGCATCGCTGCATTTTTGAGGGCTTAAGAAAACAAAACATTTCAGACAAATACATCCCACTATTTTGTCTGATACAATGATTGTATCGTGTTTTTTATGACAGAATATGATCCATCATTATACTAAACTGACTAAAATACTATCCTTTCAGGTTGTGACAGAAAAATTGGTTTATGGAGGTCGCTATGAAGGCAGAGAGGACTTTGCTGTGGTTTTGCAGCCATATTTCGAGAACACCATTGTGCCTTTGAATGCCGTAAGCCCCAAATAACCTCCATACATACAAAAACAAAAATTAAACGAAGTTACTTTAAGCACAAATGTCCCAACGTTTTTTTCTCCAGGATGCCAGACCTGACGACACGTATTTCTCTGAGGACTGCTTCCACTTCAGTGAACGGGGTCATGCTGACATGGCTACTGCTCTGTGGAATAACATGGTGAGTTATTTTAAGGCTAACTGTTTTTGACAAGGGACTGGGTTTAGGTTAGTTCACAGATCACTGAAATGTACTCATTAGCTTTGTGAATAAGTGCTCTGTTTTATCTGTAGCTGGAGCCAGTGGGTAAAAAACAGGCTTACAACAACTTCAGAAACAGCAGAAACAGCCTCAAGTGCCCCACTGAGGTAAGAAAGTGTTACTTCTATCACCCACTCATGATTTGTTTGATGAAATGTAAATTATGAACCATTACAATTTGTGTTTTTATTTGTTTCAGGAGCATCCTTACATCTTCACGAAAGTAAACAGCTTGCCCATAACGACCACTACATCAGCACCTACAACAGAGACCACAGCACCAACTACACAGGCCACAGCTCAACCTCTCACCCCCGAATGCACTGACTCTGTGCCTGTTTGGCTTGCGGCTGTCCTGTCCGTAACAGGGCTTCTGATTGGCTGGGGTGTCACCTGGCTCCTCCTCTCCTACAGAGCAAAGAGGAACAAGAGGAAGATGATGAACACAGTGGAGATGAATGGCATTAAGTTTTAAAAGGTTGCATGCGTACTGAAGCTTTGGACTGGACAAATCTAAACAAAGAAACGAAGACATGCTAAAAGTGATATGTGGTGTGATGATCATGTGGCTTTTTTTCATCAGAGACACGATAAAACAGTCTGGAACAACAGAAAGTTTATTCAGTGCAGAGGTGGAACATATAAACCTATCTTCGGCTATGAAAAGTTCCAAGCAAGTGAACTTTTCTATCTTTTAGAAAGCTATTACACTCAACTTGTATTTTCATGTTGTAGCTGGCTCTAACAACCACCTTAAGGCAATAAATAAAATTTGCAAATAAGCATTAACTTATTACTAGTGTTGTAAAGATCTGAATTGGGCTCCTGTGGGAACATTTCTGCTAATCATGAAACTGATATTAAATCTAATATACTTGGATTTTAATCTCAGAATGAGAAACATAATAATGTTAGTTGATGTGTATGTGAATCTCAACTTGAGTGGACTTTTTATGCAGTTGCAAATTTTGGAAATACAATGTTGTTAATTGTTCTTTTTATGTTTATCTGTCTTTTGAGAGTGCCGCAAAACCATTGATTGTACCAAAATGTGTTTTTCAAATAAACAATTGAAATAATTGTGCAATGGCTGGTAAAAAGTTCCAGACATCTCAACACCAGTACAGTTGTGCTCAAAAGTTTACATATTCTGGCAGAATTAATGATTTCTTGGCCATTTTTCAGAGATTATGAATGATAACACAAAAACTTTTCTGTCACTCATGGTTAGTGGTTGGTCTAAGACATTTATTTAAAACAAAACAAAACAAAAAAAATCGTGTTTACTCTTTTTAAATCATAATGACAACAAAAACTTCCAAAATGACCCTGATCAACATTTACATACCTCTGGTGATTTTAGCCTGACAACATGCACACGTTGACACAAATGTGTTTGAATGGCTACTAAAGGTAACTATCATCTATTTGCTTATAATCAGTGTGTGTGTGAGTAAAAGGTCAGTGAGTATCTAAGCTCCTGACAGACATGCATCTTTACCCAGTGCTGCACTGACATCTCTGTTTTCTGAGTCAAAGGTAAAGCAAAAGGGAAAAAAAAATAAAAATAAAAAATTGTTAAAGGATCTGCAGGAAAAGTTAATCGAACTGTTCAAAACAAGGAGGGGCCATAAAAAGATATCCAAGGAATTGAGGATGCCAATAAGCAGTGTTCAAACGCTAATTAAGAAGAGGAAAATGAGGGATTCTGTTGAAACCAAACCATAGTCAGTTCGACTATAGTTTGGACTATAACTAGAATTTCAGCCACAACTGCCGGGGAAAACATTAGGGATGCAAAGAAAAGCCCCAAAATAACTTCAGCTGAAATACAGGACTGATTTTATTTATATACATCCTCCACTCCTCCTCACATTTCTCTTTTATTTCGCCTTTACTTCTCTTTTATGTATTATTTTATTTCTATCCAATATTCATTTTCATCCTGTGAAGCATTATGCAACTTTGTTTTGAGAAGTGCTAGTAGTAGTAGTAGTGGTAGTAGTAGTAGTGGTAGTGGTAGGAGTTGTAAGGGTAATGGTAGTGGTAGGAGTTGTAAGGGTAATGGTAGTGGTAGTAGTAAGAGTAGTATTAGTAGCAGTAGTAGTAAAAGTAGAAAGAGTAGTTGTATTATAACATGCAAACATATAAACATACTGAGTCCGGATTTTCTTTTATACATGAAAAAAAAAAGATCATGTGAAAGTAAAAGCACATCTATGCTGTATTTTCAGGCGGGTTTTCCCCTTTCCCCACTGTTTCCCTCCGACAACACACAGGGTGGCGGTGCCCTCGACAGCAGCGCCCCCTGGTGTTGGTGAGAGGAGCCGACCCGGACAACACTGTAACCCAGCAGTTTGAAGATGGCGGAGGGTGAACTGAACGTGGACAGCCTCATCTCTCGGCTTCTGGAAGGTGAACGCTCTTAAAACGCTTTTCAGTGTTTGCACATGGTTGTCTTTTCATGCTCTTGAAGTCTGATGCGAGGTTGAGTCTGTGGGCAGCGCGGCGCGGCTACTGAATGCAGCGGGAAATGTGTTAGCTCGTGGGGCTAATTGCAGCCAATAGTAACGGTGCATTCCCCCGGCTAGCTCCGGCTAACGGTCCTGTTAGCTGGCCGTGTTTATAAACAGTCTACGGTTAACGCCTACATTTGTCAGTGATAATGTCGCTACGTTGCGCATTTTGTATTAGTCTCTTGGTCTTTTCTTGAGTCTTGAATGAAACTTTCGGCCTGTGTGTTTTGTCGTAGTGTGGGTCATTTATTTTTTATATTATGTACGGCGGGTACAGTGTGTAACGGACAGGAGTGGTTGGGACGTTTGTCCTGAGCATTTTGTGACTGATGTGCGTGACATTAATAATGAATAAAACACCAATTCTTATCGGCTTCTGAATCTTTCAACAGTTAGTTTTTATGTGTGAGTTGTACTAATGATGAAAACTACCAATTCCCCCATTTCTGTGAGCAACTGAATTTTTTTGAGAAGAGTAAACCGACGTAAACACGACATATTTATCATCAGATATTATTCTTAGATATCAATCCTGGGCAGCTGGATTTATAACAAGTAGTTTTGACATTTGTGCTTCATTTTTATATCAGATGTGTTTAATTGACTCATTGTGTTGCGTTTTGACAGGAGTGAAAAAATGTAAACGAAGAATTAAAGGGCTCCAGTTTTGTGTCCCATGATCCCAGTATTGTTAATAACACGTGTTGTGATGTGTGAGAAGCAGGTTGTGATGTGCCTGAATCGCTTCGTGTTGGCGATCCACCTGCTCAAGAGAAGCCAAGGACTTTTCTGCTCCCTTGTGAGATACCATTTGAGTCAGAGCAGACCACTAAAGGCAGATTCAGCTGTCCTTGGCACACTTTCCTCAAGTATCTGTGGAGGGATGACACACGATACCAGCACTGAAATATTCAGATTTTTTCTCCTCTTGATTGCTGCAAAAATCCTGCTTTGACTTTCAGGTGTTTCTTTTTATGTTGCCCTCGTTAATGAGTGAAGCCATTTGTCTCTGCTAGAAAGTGCTTGTTAGCTTCACATATTTTGTTTTCTTAAACCTGTTGATTGTGTTTCTTAAGCAGAGTACAAGCTGGACTTCTTTCATAGGTGGTCAGTTTTGCTTGGATCTGCAGGGTGCCAGATGGTCATTACGTCCTTGATTTTTCACAACACAAGCAACAAAGAGATGACTAATTGATTTGGATGTTATTGCTCCGTCCTGGCTTTCACACAGAATTGTTCAGCACTGAAGTCGGTGGTGTGAACTGACTCAGCAGTCGAATCAAGCATGTGAAATAATAATTTAAGAACATGGCCTTTGAGATTTCTCACAAGATTTCTCTCTCTACTCTCTGATATTCTGCGCAGAGTAACCACATCAACAGAATAAAAACTCTGTCGCTGATTTTCTAAACCAGTAAATTGGAAAGGCCTTAAGCCTTTATTTTGCATCCTTGCAACACGTTAAAGCTGACTGTACATTTTTCTGAATGAGAAAATTGGGTCTTGAGGGAAATCCAAGAGTCACAGAGAGTGCTTATTCATAGGAATTAAAACCTGACAGGACACTGTGTGACTTTCTCCACCCACATGTGCCGTCACACACACAGACACACATGCACACACAGACAGAGAACTGATTGGACTCCAGTGGTTAGAAAATCCTCATCAATGCTTCATTTTGGCCTTTGCCCTTCATGTTCCTAAGTATATAATCTCTTTCAAAAAAGTGCAAGCCTATAGAAGTTCGAACAGTGAAAGGTTCAGAGCTAAAGCCCAGCAGGCTTAACTCGCTCAGCTCTGATGAGGCCTGGTGTTTGAGCCAGTCGCACTGTTTCTGCAATTTCATGCTTCACACTGTTAGTATGAAGCAATGCAGATACAGTAGATGGATGATAAGGAGAGGTGATGGTGTAAAGCGGTGCTTCATTATGGTTAGAGAGGCCTCAGAATAGTCCCTGGCTCTCTGATTCACCATCTGTGAGGATCCATATTCATCTGGTTCACTCACTTCTGTCAGATTTGGTGGGATTACATGAGTGATGACACTGTGGTAGTGAGGAGCTCGGCACACTGTATGAACTGCATATATGCTCTCATGTATGCATGCACTGGGAGTTTACCCCTCCTCCTTTTATTTATTTTTATGATCAACATTGAATTGCACCCTGTTCAGACATTCCCTGAGTTTTCCATCGAAGCAAAAAGCGTTGAAACTTGCTCTCAAACCAGCATGCATGCATTCCACTCGGCTCAGCTGTTCTTTACTGAAATCTTATGTGGGCGTCTAGCTTACAGGCAATACCAAAATGGTTAGTTATTACATAATACCTCTGCCATGGTTGTGTTCATCTCTCTCACTCTCTGCCAGCAAAGAGCTTCTTCTACACACACAGCTTTGATTGACTGTGACGTCAAACTGAAACCTATAGTTAGGATGTGCATCCTTTAACTGTACTCCAACCTGTCACCACTTTACAAATGAATCAAATGTGTCTCTGTAATGTATAAAAAAATGAGACTTCCTGAAGTTTTTTCAGACACTAAAAAGTCCTACTAGCTGTAGGACTTCAGAGGGGCTGCATAAGATATTAATTCATTTAGTCTACAAACTGTCAATATAATATTGGAACAACCAAAATCACTCTTCACTTGATGTATGTGTTTCTGTTTTCCCTCCCAAAGTTTGTACTTCATTTTTGTTTTTGTGCTTTTTTTTCTTTGCTGCTTTCACCGACAACTAACACTCATACTTTGGAAGTTTCTAGTTATCTAAGGGCAAAAAAGAAAACAGTTTTTAGATGCCCAACATCCACCATCTTATACCACATTACGACCAGGAGCAGGCAAAACCATAAAAAACCTTCTTACCCAATTCAATTTATCATTTAAGAATGAAGAAATCTAATAGTACATGCAATTATTATCTCATCCTTAAGCCATTGAGACCAGATGCTACATTTACGTTTATATAACTGCAAGGCTGGATGCCACATTTTCAGACTTATCCCTTAAAAACAAGATGCGTTGTGTAGTTCAATAACATGGCAGGTTAGATGGTATCATCCATCTTAGCTGTCAAAAAGCTGGTGGCAAAGAAATGACAATTAACACAGATTCTACTCCCTCTATGTGTTTTTCAGCAAATCACAGCACGTTTCATTAGTTATGTCTTACATCCGGCCATAAAGTTGTATATGTGTAAATGTTGTATCTAGTATAGATGGGTTATTCATTCATTCATTTTCTACTTATCCTGTTCAGGGCTGCTTGAGCCTGTCCTAGCTGCTTTCGGCCCCATTTACACACAATGTTTCACAATGTTTCACCTCAAAATGCAAAAAACGCAGTGAGAAAAAAAAATTGTTTAAAGGCAGTCTGTGGATTTAGCAGCCCAAGAACGACACAACAGTCCACAAGTGTTACTGTTGTTGTTGTCTGGGTACACCCATGGCCATGCCACAATGGAAGTGTGATTGCACATGCCAAACAGAGTGTGACATCTGCTTTTCCACTGAAAACTCCAGCGTGCCTTTTACATGGCAATGGTGGAACTGCATTTCATTAAGATTCCACTCTGAAGGCCATTTTCAAAGGCTTGCATTTAAAATACAGTTTCCCTGTAAACAATAGTCTAGAAGAAACAGTACTTTTGTGTTTCATCCTAAGATGGTTGTCGTGTAAGCAGGGCCTTAGTGACTGGCAGCTGACACCTGACGAAGACACATATATAAACTTAGTCCATATCAACAGCAAAGAGAAACATTTTACTGTCAGAGATCACAGTGCAACCATGGAGAGAGAGGAGCTTTTAAAGTTTATTTTCTCATTTACACCTGCTTTAGTATCCCCTCTAAAAACTAACAGTCATAATAATAATTTTGTCGATAATGCAAAAAGAATATGGTTATTTTCACCTTCTAAAAGCCCAGAGAAAAACTTATTTGTCCAACTCCTTGGTATCCATAGTAAAAAATCAACTATGGAAAAATCTTTGATGAGCCCAATCTTCAATATACCATTTTTAATGTTTGATTGCAGCTTTAATCTTTTCTTTAGTCTGGTCAATTTTGTTTTAGGTGTAGACCAAAACTTAAGCAACTCTATAAAGAGCAGACTTTTACAACTAAATGGAAGTTTATCCTAATAAGCTGCAGAATACCAAAGCAATCAATCTGTTTTTATCCCACTTTTCATACCTCTCACCCTCTTTGCTGCTGACCACAGCGACCCAATGACTCTCCCTCCTTTTTTCACCTTGTGTGAGGCAAATCTGTGCCCAGAGCTGTGGCAACATGCCACAAAGTAGGCTTAAGCTAACTGCAGCTTCACAGCCAATAAGCCCACACCATCGCTGAAGACGCATGCTGCGCTCATAGTCTAAGCAGTGGGCTTTCTTAAACACGGCTGAATATAAGCAGCTATAAGCTGGAGAATCATTACACCCACACTTCATCAGATTTGATGATTTCTCTGTAAATCTGCTGTTAGTGTTTTCCTTCCCCCTGAGGTAAGAGGAGATTGTATCATGGCCTCATTTGGATGAACTTGATGGTATTAAGGGCTGAGGTATGGAGGGGTGGGGGGTGTTGGTGCTGACAGTGATTGTAACAGTTNACATCCCGTTTATCATCTGACAAAGTTTCCTGTTTGAACCATGTACTGTTTTAGAGAAAAACAGATATCAAATTTGCAGTTACGACAAAATTCAGGTAAATACAAAGCCAGAGGGCAGTAATGTCACTTACTGCTGTCTGGCTTTGAACAGCAACACTGTATCGTATTACAGTAACAAGACAGACAGCAGTAAGTGAATTTATCAAACACATATAAATATAAATAAATATAAATTTTGCAAACAAATATGAGCAGCACTGTAACATTCTAAACAATTACAATATTTTTGCAAAATTCAAATAAAATACTCTCCTTTATCCTGTTTTTTTTATTCATTTATATATTCAAAATTGAGTAAAAGCAGTTTTGTTCTACAGGAAAAAGCAGAAAGGGAAACAAATTAACAATTTTTTATAGTAGATACTGCTCCTTGGCTTTGTAATACCTGTAGAGCTTTTACACCTATTCCAACGGCACAAGGCAGTATCTGCATTTTTAGGGTCATAGGTCACATTATAGTGATGGTTCTTGTGGATAAAGAAAAACCTTAAGAAAATACATCAAATGACTATAGTTGCAATAATCGACCAACAACAGATTTCTCTGACCAAACAAAAAACTTTAAAGGCCTTTTTCTCGGTTTCACTGTTTGCGTAGTTACTGCTCTTTGGCTTTGTAGGGCAGAGTTGTTGAAAGCACTGACGGTGTATGTTCTCTCCTCTCCAGTGCGAGGATGTCGCCCGGGGAAGATTGTCCAGATGACAGAAGCCGAGGTGCGGGGCCTCTGCATCAAATCCAGGGAGATCTTCCTCAGTCAGCCCATCCTGCTGGAGCTGGAGGCCCCCCTCAAGATCTGTGGTCAGTGCTGCACATTTCTGCTTTTAGTTATGAGTCATTATTCCCTCACATGAATTATCTTTAATCTGGGATTTCCTCATTGCAGTTTGTAAGAGTCTGTTACCCTTAAGGGTGACCATATTCTAAAAGCCCAAAGGAGGACCTCCTACCTGGTCTCTTGGGTATCCTGCAAAAAAAAAAAAAACATTTTGTACCATAAACATTTATTCAAAACACTCCTTTTGTGTTTGAAATGAACATTTCCTATGATGTAAACATGCACAGACGCCTGTTTCAGCCAGTCAGAAATGTAGAAAATAAAACACTGGCTCTTTTAATTCTTTTTGCACATATGAAGTGAAAAATTTGGAGATAAAAAGTGAAAATTCAACTTTTCATCTCAAAATTTTGACTTGAACATCTCAAAAAATGTCCCCAAATTTGACTTAGTATTTGTGACTTCCTTTTTCTAGCTCAATAATTTGACTTTTTATCTCAAAGTTTAACTTTTTAGCTCTAATTTTTGTCTCAAAATGGGGCAAAAAAAATTCTCAACAAAGGTCATGACCAACGTTCCCTCTAAGCTGCGCGCGTGCGCAATCGCGCACTACTTGTACATTCTCGGCGCACAAGAAAATCTATGTAGCGCACAAAACAAAATTCAACAGAGACGTATTAATAAATATCTAATATTAGACCCAGGGTTGCCATCACAGCACGTAAATGTCTCTGTGTGTTGATAACAGCGAGCAGGAGAGGCTATCCTGAGCAACACAGAGAAAGAATCATACGTTGTTGCAGCAAATCTCATTTACCTGCAGTAAGTCAGGTGTGTGGCTCAAGAGTTTGTTTCGCGTGATGCTGCAGGTGTTAGCGGGGCTGTTTATACCGTCTATGGTGGAGCTGGGCAACAAAACGGTCGTTAGTATGTTTGATAATGTCACTAAGCTAGAAAACAATGAGTTTCTTTTTGATGTTTTATTGACACGTTCACAAAGCCGGGATCCTTTTTGTTTCACCCGAAGATTATTATTGCTGCGATTGACGTACGTGCGCAAAACCTGCTGCTCTTATTGAAAACGATTGTGATCTTTTTTTTTTGCTTTTGAAAGAAAAGATATATACATCAGTATTTATCAGAATACTACTATTCTACTGAAGAAAACCTCTTCTTTTTTGGTGTTATGGATGGATCATGATTAATGATCCTGAACATTGGGAGAAGGCAGTGATGGGCGATCGACATTTAAACTGGAGAGAGAGAGCGGTGCACTATAGGGACAGTACATGAAAAGTTGTCTGACTTTTACCTGGAGAAAAGTTGAGTCCTGTCTTTCACTGTAACTCCGCTTGTTCCATCGTCTGAACCCTCTGTTCAGCATAAATCCCCCCCGTTAATGAGCAAAGTAACAAAGCGAACCTGCAACGAGCTGCGTGCTACGAGCAGGGGCGAGTCAGACGTTTTTAACTGGGGTGCCCTGACCCATTTATACAGAAGAGAGACATGAATTATATGAGCCCAGACTCAAAAAATAGAATTTATACTCTTTTTTTATGCATTTCTTCACTTGGTACTATGAATATTGATTTTAAAATACGATTATCCAGATTCAGGAGGAGCTCAGTTTGAATGCTGAGTGAAAACCAATAAATGAATATGATCAAAAATCCCTGCTTTTTTAAGATTGTGCCTTTTTGTGAGATTGTACACTAAAGTATTGTTTATAAAAGTTAATAAATGGCGTATAATAACACATAATAGTCATACTTTTAAAATTCCTGTCAAAAACGCGTTGGGCTTCTCTACCACCGAGCTTAGCAAATTTTCTAGGGGAAACAATGTAGACCTAGTGTAATCTGATGTTGCTCACAGTGGCGCTCAGTNTTTTTATGCATTTCTTCACTTGGTACTATGAATATTGATTTTAAAATACGATTATCCAGATTCAGGAGGAGCTCAGTTTGAATGCTGAGTGAAAACCAATAAATGAATATGATCAAAAATCCCTGCTTTTTTAAGATTGTGCCTTTTTGTGAGATTGTACACTAAAGTATTGTTTATAAAAGTTAATAAATGGCGTATAATAACACATAATAGTCATACTTTTAAAATTCCTGTCAAAAACGCGTTGGGCTTCTCTACCACCGAGCTTAGCAAATTTTCTAGGGGAAACAATGTAGACCTAGTGTAATCTGATGTTGCTCACAGTGGCGCTCAGTGTGCTCAAGGAACTTGCGTGTTCGCTCAGACACATGAAAAATTAGAGGGAACATTGGTCATGACCACAAAGAAAAGAGGGGTACCACCATATATCTGCAGTTAGTCTGTTAAAGCTCATTTCCACTTCAGCATTTTCTCTCTAAGAGAGCAGCACAAACAGTCAGACCAATCCTGGACATTTTCCAAATTTACCACCATAAAGGTGAACCTGTTTGGGAAAAATGGGACGTTTGGTTACCTTATTACTCTTTTAACTTTGTGTTTGGTAAAGAAAAATCTATCTGCCCGCATTAACACTGATACATATCAGAGCAAAGCACTGCACATTTGCAAACTCCTGCTCAGGAATGCTAACCCACTATCACCATATGTGGTTGGGTGCTGCACATCTCTGCACACACTCCCGCGTGCTTTATCTGGTCCTTGCAGTGTAGAGCTGAAACTGCAAACATCTCTGAGCTGTCTAATATATGTGCCAGTCCCTGGAAACAGTAAACAAGCTCACATATACACTCAGGCCTACACACAGTTCATTTGCTGCGGTCCTCTTTCCACTTTCCTCCCACACATATTTACTTTGGGATAGTTGATACAGGCTTTTAACTGTGCTAACATCAGAGGGCAGCTTTTGTATATTCATTTGCATATTCATATGAATGAGTAATAAATGTGGTTATGTGCAGGTTTTGATAAAAAGATACTTTAAACATTTTAAAGCACTGTATGTGACTATACTGGTCCTTATTTTAATGGACTTTTTGAAAGCCTCAAATACCCTCAACCTTGTAGACCTTACCCCAGCGCATGAATGTAAAATATGCATGAGTCTGAGGCGGTGTTACGTATCACCATGTGCGCTTTCTTTGTCCCCTTTCTTTCTTTAGTAGCTCAACATATAACCCCAGACTGATTACTTGCTTTAACCCCACAGCTGTGACGTCAGCTTTCAGATCACCTGCGCCGCCTGTAAAGACCAAACAGTGGATGCCTTTCATTATTTACAAATGCCACATGGCTCAGGTTCTGCTCTTACTCTCCCTGTCTCTCTCTCACATGTTAACCTCAGTGGCACGAGCAGCTTTGACACCGGTTGGCTTTAAAATTGATTTAAGCAGGTTACTTTTAAAACTGGATTTTGCAACACAGAGCGGTTTATGGTAATGGTAACTAAATCCTCATTCTGCAAATGTGTTATGCAGTCATTTCATGTCTAAAATAACAGCACCCTGCAATCACAATCCTTGGCAAAAATTACCAAGTGGCTGTGCTTCATCCATTATAGCAATTTCAAGCACACAGTGTGATTGATTTGTTAGCCAGAAGGATTAGCTGAAGAAAGACCACAAACATGCATCCTTTGTTTACAGTTTTATATCTGAGTCGAAAAAGCACGCCTGTAATTACTTTCTGAGTGCAAGTGCTGACTGAAATAAACAGCGTGCAAACTGAAGAGGGAAAACAAACAAATGTTACTGCCTTGGTACTTTTATAGCATAATATCACCGACCTTTAGAGGAGGTTTGTCCACTTTGAGTGCATAGTGCTTAGGAATGGTAGCATTTAGCTGTACCTAGAAATCAAATTCAAGATGAAAATGTGCCCTCGCTCACCTCTCATCAGTTCAAAAAATCTTTGAATACAAATATTTTCGCTTGCAAAAAAACTTGGTGTAAGATGGCAGGAGACCTGCAAAACGGTAAAAGTTATTTGCATTTATTTAATGATGACTGAATCTACAGATAAAACACAGTAAATAAGAGTATCGTGGAAAAATGAGCTTATTTCAGTCATTCAATTGAAAAAGTAAAACTGGTAGATTCACTGCTCACACAGTGAATCATTTCAAGCCTTTTTTAATTTCAATTGTGATGATTTTGTCTCATAGTCAATGAAACCCCATATTCAGTATCTCAAAAAATGATGTTTATTAACTCAATGGCTGCCAGACGTTTTGGAGAATCTAAACCAATCTTTGAATGGGTATATAACCACCGAAACTGCCAAAAGAAAGAGTAGACTCTCTTCTTTCATTAGAAAAAAAGTTTTTTGTTGCTCACCAAAAACACCTTCCCCCCATCAGATAAATTAGTTTAGATTATTTTTCAGGGATTGACTCCAAAGCTCCATCCTTTGATCCTCTCCATAATCTCTCATTTCTAATGATAGCACAAATACTGTGTTTGAGTGTGAGCAGCCTAAACTTCTCCGACTTGCAACATATGCCATTTTCTCTCTATCATCTCTTCTCGTAATCTTTGCTTATCTCTCTACCAAAGAGAGTACTGTTGCCATCTACAGGGTCCAGTTTGTCATAACACTAGTTTACAAGCCTGATATTGGTGGACAAGCTCCCTCCAGCTTGCCCTGTTTAAAAACATAATTGATGGCAGCTATTGAGTTTATTTATATATTGATATGTGCAACCAATGCAAAGATGGTTTATAATACAGAAATGAATAGTTAACTTTATCAGCGGTGAGATGCCATGGAAGCCCAGGCTGCCTTGACAGGTGTCCTCAGCTCATCTGCATCTCTTGGTCTTGGTCTCTTATCTTCTTTTTGACAATCCTCATAGATCCTCTGTGGGATGAAGGTCTGTTGAGAAGGCTGGCCAAACAAGCACAGTGACACCATGGTCATTGAACCAGCTTTGGATCTTTTGGCACTGTGGGCAGGAGCCAAGTCCTGTGGAATAATAAAATCAGCGTCTCCGTAAAGCTTGTCATCATGACAAAGCATAAAAGAATAGTTTCACAATATTCTTATACACTGAAATGTACATGTCAACATACTCAAGGTAATTATGGTCCATTTTCCATCTTGAGGTTAAACAGTTTAAATCAATAACTGTATATGTCTGAATGAATTATTTTTATGTACCAATTTTGTGCAGCTTTGAAGGCCTGTCTCCTTTCCTCTGTATTATGTGTAAAATGGGTTATTTTGTTATTTTCTATGGCAGACTATAGCAGATGATCCGCCCATTCAGTTTGTGTTGATTGGTGTCTTCATGTTGAAATGTTGTCATTATGCAGTGACCCTCACACTGCTGTGAAATTTTTATACTTGTACTATGAACCAGTTGATTATCCAGACTTTTGATAATCACAAGGTCTGGCATCACCCCAGATTTATTACTCTTTTATGATGAAACAACTTTGTGATTACTATATTGTATCCATCACTTTTAATTTTATTGTTTTATTTTCTTTGATGACACACTCTTTATTTCATGCATTCTTGTGGGGATTGATGTTACATCCTTTTATTTTTGTAGTGTTTTGGTTGTTTTTGATGTTTGTTCGAGGTGAATCTGGCTGCTTCTCTTTCCCTCTGCTTTTGAAACCCTAAATCTCTTTTCCCCTATTGTCTGTTATTGGACTGTTATGGCATTGCAGAGGCAGCACTGAGTAAATAATTCACTGTCATCCAACGAGTTTTGTGGTAGAGTGAGCAGAGTGGGGGTGGTGGGCTTCTCTGTAGAAAGCCAGCTTTGATAAAGCTCACAAATGCATTCAGTCATGCAGCAACTCTTAGTGAGGACTTAAGGGTAGTTGGAGTACGACTAACCTGAGGTGACCTTTCTGAAGGCAGATATGTCAACAAAACGCCGGCCTTCATGCATAATTTTACAAATAAAGACAGGTGTGTGCAAGAAAAATATAATGCAAAGCAAACAGACAACAGTGGGAAAGCTGAGTAAGAGATTTTGACAGAGGATTATTTTATGGTTGAGTTTATCCAGGTTTTATTACAGGCTCAAAGCTCAGCACAGTTAGGCCTGCCCCTACAGGCTGCAGCGCTCTGACTGTCTCTGCACAGATTACAGTCTATGTTGCCACTTCTCTGTGTCTACACTTTAATCCCAATGTGGTTTAAATCTTGCGTTTCATTTTTTTCTCCACACTGACACGTAAACACACAAGGCTAATTGTTTATTGTCTCATGTCCAGTTGTTTTTTGGTAGCAGGACAAAAAAGAATTATTGTCTGCACACACCCTGCTGTGCAGTATGTGTTGGCTTCTGACTTCCAAATTTAAAAAAAAATTTGGCTTACCAAAAGTAATTTGATGTTTCAATGTTATATGTTTTGGATTTAGAGGAACTTTAGGGCTGTGCCTGTCTGAACCAAAGGAAGTTTTGTGTAGGCTTTTGATTTGAGGACAGGGGGATGGACAGAGGGACGGACGGATGGACAGATAGATAGATAGAAAGAAGGGAGCAAATAATGTCAGTTCTGTGACAGTAGATAAATGTAGTCATCATTGTACAGCGTATGGGATTACAGTCTGTAAAAATCAGACTGATTTATTGATATGCCAATATTATGCGACAATTTTTTTTCACAATCACATGAGGCTGAATATTTTTAAAGAGGGGGTATTGTGACTGTTTGTCATGCAGTATCTGTGTTATCACTTCCTTTAGATTAAAGCTAAAAAAATCCTCTTTTTTCCTCCCACTCGTATTTGTTGAAAAGCATTATTTCAGCCTCTTTCTGGGACTCTTCGTTTTAGGTGCCGTCCCTTTAAGGTTCCCTACTCCACAAACCCCCAGCCCTCTGATTGGCCAGCCTTTTAGAAACATTGATGTTTTACACCCACTCCTTAAAGGTGTCACGATCCAGTCAGGACATCCTTATGCAATGACATCATAACTTCAAAATTTCAGCAAGTCTCATGGAGATCTCGCAAAGATCTCGATTTCTACAACATACAACTGTACGACATTGTGGCTGACTTAAGTACAACTACGGCAAGCTCAAGGTTCCAAACAACTCAAAGCATTGCTGATAAGCCAATAACATACAACAAAACAATAGATCTGTGTCACTTGATGTGCTATTTTTATCCAGTTTTATCTATGCTCAGGGAGATCCAAATCCATTGACCAATTTAAATTTATTTACTTATAAACTAAAAAAAAAGGGTTGCTGAAACAGAAAACCTGTAAAGGTTACTTTTTGTACACAGGAAATTCACAGGGATTGATAAGGGAATCGATAAGAGCATTGGTATCAATGAAATCTTATCAAAACCCATCCCATGTACTATCCCCTCTTTGAACTACATGTTCTCTCGATCGTCTGAAAAGACATTCAGTGAGCCAAACCTGTGTACAACCAAAGATAAAATTGATGTATTAAGGTTTGTTGAAGGCCAGATGACCTGGTTGTTACCTCTACTTGACTCTGAGCTCAGATCAGGGCAAATAAAAAAAAAAAAAGCAAAAAAGATTGATGTTGGAATAAAACCCAACTGGCTCAGAACAAAAACGAGCGCCATTTATAATCCAGACCTTCAGCGCTGTTCTGTATGTCATTCATCAACTGTGAAAAAAAGTCTGCATTCCTCTCTACCATCCTGAAATCAGGCAAAAATAAGTCCAGGATAGGTTTGTGGTTTGGGTTTTGGTGCCTCCATATACTGCCCAGCACCACGGAATAGATCATGTCCCACTGCTGCTCTCACGATACACATTTCTCATTCTTCTGGGTCATTTAAATCTCAAGGCCGGACAGCTGCACAGCTGGGAAAAGCCTGTTATTTCATTTTAATTCGTATTTGTTGCCACTTTGTATACTTCGTAACCGAATTTTTCAGGTTCAAACGGAAGGCTAGACCAGTGGTTGTTCGAACAGTAATAAAGGGACCGAGAGAGACGGTCCTGAGAGACGTCAGTACACACAGACCTCGTGAATCGGGTTTAATCTCGTCGAGAATCCAACCACGTCCCCCTATTTTTTCCTTCGTCCAGAACCGATCCACTACTTCACTTCCTCCCCTGCTGAGATTCTGCGCTTTGGTACGAGCAGCTCCGACACATCACTGCCTGAGCGATGTCAAAGAGAGGCGAGGCTGACCCTGAATCCTGTGAGAGTTGTTCACATTTCAGTGAGTTTGTAGAGGTGTGTGGATGTGCCTCCATTTATTTTTAGGAGTAACCTGGATTGCCAGCATTCTCTCCCTCAGTAGCTCATGTCCCCGGGGCCATGGCATTGATCTGGCGGCAGTGGTAATGGCTCATTTTGTGTGTTGATATCCTTGGGCCTGCAGCTCCATGAGAGAACAGTCACAGTCATAAAATCCTTTAACAGACTTTGCTCTGGAAATCGAAAAGTAATGGGAGAGCTGATGCGGCCGGAAGTCAGATTTACAGTTTTCTGTCTCTCCTCTCTTGTTTAGGTGACATCCACGGGCAGTACACAGATCTGCTGAGGCTCTTTGAGTACGGTGGCTTCCCTCCAGAGGCAAACTACCTGTTCCTGGGTGACTACGTGGACAGGGGGAAACAGTCACTGGAAACCATCTGCCTCCTGTTGGCCTACAAGATCAAATACCCAGAGAACTTCTTCCTGCTCAGAGGAAACCACGAGTGTGCTTCCATCAACCGCATCTACGGCTTCTACGATGAATGTGAGTCCAAATAGAGTAATCTGATAAAGAATCCAAATTTGATACATATTACACTCAGAAACCGCCCTAAAGTGCTGACCTTGTTTGCGTCCATTTGTGTATCTATGTCTTCCACCAGGTAAGCGCAGGTTCAACATTAAACTATGGAAGACTTTCACTGACTGCTTCAACTGCCTCCCCATCGCTGCCATCATCGATGAGAAGATCTTTTGCTGCCATGGAGGTGAGAGAATATCCGTCTGTATTTCCCCTCCTTGTTCTGAAGTATAAACCTTCACCATATCTTATGAGCTTAAAGAGCATATTGCAGGTTAAACACAACTTTGACTAAAATCATAGGAAAGATGCCCAAAAACAATGTTCCGAAGGAATTTTTGAAATTAGTGAACCACAGAGTTTGCTGGAGACGTTTTAGTTCACTTTTTTTAACTTCCGCATTAAAAACCGGCATTGTGCTGTTACGTCATCCAGGGGAGAAACTGCTGAAAACTCCTCAGTTTAACGTTAACATGAACATCTATCAGACTGTCACTACTGTCAATGAAAAGGAGAAAATCTGCATTCCTATACATATGAGGGTCCTCAGGATTAAAATGATGGGACTTTTAGACAAAATGAAGAGCAGGAACAGGGCAGGATTAGGAGGAATTATGGGTAAAGGAGAGCAGGGAGCTGAGGAGTGAGGAGGACCAGAGGAGAAGAGCGAGTCCTGGTGAGTGACGGCGTTAGCTACAGACATGGAGCCTGATGCTGTTCACATCAGCGTATTTAAAGTTTGAACTCAGAAACAGCAACTTAAAAAGTCTGTACTGCGTTTGGTGCCGATCACAAATCAGTCCGTTGGAAGAGTAAAACTTGTAAAAACGCCAAATCTGAACTACGGTTTTCCGCGTGAGTGAGAAAAGAGACGCAGCACCGGCTTCGGCGATATCGTATATTCAACAAACACTTTTTCTACCCGTTAAAATTCGTATATCCACTAATCCAGGGTCGTAAAATAAATAAATCGAGACTTACAGTGCTTAGATGACGTTTCTGTCGGGATGAATCTCTGATAAATCCTTGTTTACATCTGACACCTGGAGCCGGGCTGTGGCTGCTGCTGAACCTGTCGCTGTCTGCAGCTTCACCTCCATCATCTCACCCGGTCCTGGCTCCACTATCCGATCCTTAACTCCATAATAAAACCAGGAACACAGTCTTCCTGTCGCCACAAACGATCGCTTTTCAGTGACTGATGTAGAGATAAAGTCCCGTTTCTTCAGCTGCACAAAACGAACCTGAGCATGGAAGCTAACTCTTTCCTCCTTTTGGGGAAAAGATCGACTCGATGTCCTGCTAAGTCGCTATTTTTGCATCCAGAGTAAGAATGCATCATTGAACCATCCTAACGAACGATCAAATCAAATAAAAAAACTTGTAGAAACACGACTCTAAATCCCCGCTCTCACTCACTCTCTCCTATCAAACACATTGGATCAGAGCGGAGGCGGAGAACGCTCGTCCCCTGGATGACGTCAAATGACGCGGCGAAGGATGAAGCAGCTTTTTGAACAGGGACACTGAAAATAGCAACTTCATCCTCTAAATTTGTGCCTTTTTGTCACGATTAATTAAAAAAATCAGTGTTTGACTTATTCTACTACTACTTTCAGACCATATTAAGTGTTTATCCAATTTTTTTTTTACCTGCAATATGCTCTTTAAGTTGTTGAAGTGTTTGTGGTAGCTCTGATCCAAAGAAATGTTTTGCATTTTTACCTCAGGGCTATCGCCTGATTTGCAGTCAATGGAGCAAATTCGCAGGATCATGAGGCCAACAGACGTGCCTGATACAGGTAGTGTTTGCATCTGCATAAATATAGGCATGCGAGGTAACTATAAGTGATCTTGAAATAGTCTCAGTTTTATATAGTTGCCTCTTCATAATACATAATTTAAAATGCGACTACCAGCAACACAATTTGTTGTTTCTAAATGATAGTTCTCAGTATCCATGGTCTGGTTGACAAAGCTTGATGGCGAGAAGTAGGATTTGTCATTTTCTCTGAAGAAAAACAATTTCTTGGATTTATTTTGAAGAAATGGCAGACACTGGAGCTGGACTAGCAAAAAGTAAAAAGAGAAGAGCAGAAAAAAGCTAAACCGGGTAATGATAGAGCACAGGCTAAATGCTAAAACATAGGCCAAGCTGTTGGTGATAGTATGTAACCCACATACAGCAGTGTATTCAAACATGAGAGTGTTTCAATAAAATGATGAGTGCAATCACATTTGCTCTTCTTGGTGTGGTTAGATTTGGTAGATGAGCACTGGTAGGACACATTCATCGACATTAAAAGTTACAGACACTTCTTGCTCCACAAACTCAGTTTAAAACATTTTCTTGTCGTCACCTTTCAAACAAAAAGCTCAACTTTACTGCAAATAAATACATTACTTTGCCTCTTTGCGTCCTATGAACAGTTGTCTTTTTTATTTGAAGCTTTTTCATGGACAGGACAGTGGATAGAGCAATAAGTGAGAGTGGGGGATGACGTGGGAATCAGGCCACAGGCTGAGCCACCCACACAAGGGTGAACCTCAGGGGGCGCGACCTAGACAACTAGGCCGTCTGCACCCCACAAAAAGTTGTCTTCAACAAAGAGAAGCAGTACTAAGAAGAAGATATGATCTCCATTCATTTACTTTTAAAACAAGAGTCACGGCCTTTCAACAATGGGTGATGGTGCTCATGGGAAACTAAGTCTTCATCCTAGAAAAACACTACAGATTCTGTCTAAAAGTGTCTCTGTAGTTGATGGCAAATTGATGGTCCTCACAGAACCTTTAATATTGAACATTGATGGAGAGCAAATTCCTTTCACCCCCATTGCCCCCTCCCTCCAATTTTCATTTCCACCTCTCAGGCCTGCTGTGTGACCTCCTGTGGTCAGACCCGGATAAGGACGTCCAGGGCTGGGGTGAGAACGACCGTGGGGTCTCCTTCACTTTTGGGGCAGATGTGGTCAGCAAGTTCCTTAACCGCCACGACCTGGACCTCATCTGCAGAGCCCACCAGGTAAATCAAACTTTAGAGAAGCTCATCTGAATGTTTGGGGGATATATATCCTTTAGAAATATAGTTATAATCATATATGGATCCGTTTGTTTTTTTTAGATACTTCATAATGTCTGACAGGAAAATTTATTCTGACCTCTGTTAGATTGTGTCAGACTGAGAATCTGCTGATCAAATACTTTTGTTTACTTCAAATGTGTATATAGGCCAAACTATTTCAGCTCTGTGTTGGACATGCCCTGTTGGTTCAAGCGTAGGTGGTTTTGTACTCTCGACCATGAGAGCAAAGCTGGTCCCTTATACAAGCTGAGGGTGTTTCTTGGTATCGATCGATGTGGGTGGAGGAATAATGTCATGTGTCTTCTCACAGGTTGTGGAGGATGGATACGAGTTCTTTGCCAAACGCCAACTGGTCACACTCTTCTCTGCTCCAAACTACTGCGGGGAGTTTGATAACGCAGGCGGCATGATGAGTGTCGATGAATCCCTTATGTGCTCCTTCCAGGTAGTGTGAAAAACATTTGACAAATTAAAATCATGCTGTTATCTTTTTGTTTTGTTAGGATCTGAATGTGTTTTTCTCTCTTTCTGCTTATGTTTTACCGTTCACAGATCCTAAAGCCCTCAGAGAAGAAGGCGAAGTACCAGTATGGTGGTGTAAATTCTGGTCGGCCTGTCACCCCACCCCGCACCACCCAAGCCCCAAAGAAGAGGTGAACATTCAGCCTTCCCTCTCCCTCTCCCTCCCCCCTTCCCCATCCCTGGTCTGCCATCCTGGCAACCCCTGTAACTCCCCTGTAAGGTGAAGATACAGGGCTTATCTAAATGCCCCAATCTTTCTCCCCCCTCCTTCCCCAACTCCACTGACAGCTCTTTTCTTAATGTGTATGTGTACATAAATTTGCTGTGACCAATCTGTTCAGTTTTTTTTTTTTTGCCTGTTGGTTGGTATTTTTGATATTATTAACAGATGATTTGTGGTTTTTCTTCCAACGCTGTTTGAGGTTTTTCCTGAGTTTCTGTGTCATGTAAGAAACGGCCTCCTCTGCGTCGAGGGGCACAGTGACTGAGTTCAAAGAATTCTTTTCCGGTTGAAAAAAAAAACACAGAAGAGATTGAACTTTTTCTTTTGCCTTGACCTCTCAAAAAGTAGAGAGAAATCTTCCAATGTATTCCAATGAGACTGAGGTTTCCGTGCAGTGCTAAATCTGGAGACAGAAAAACGTTTCTTATATTCTGGTTTAACAGTTGAAATGTAAAGCAGCATGTGTGGTGAACCTTCTGTTGTGGTGCACTTTTTATATATCTGACCAATTAGGAAAGTGCATCTCCTATTTGAGTTGCAATGAATGTGAGGAGACCGGCGTGAATGAAATAAGAAGCAAAATCAGATGCTGCTTGCAGTGGACACACTCTTGCTCTCTGGGCATCGATTCCCCCTTTTATGCCTCCCTGTGCCTCGACTCCCAACCCAAACAAACACATGACGCCTCTCACACGGCTGGTGGGGAAACTTTCCTGGGTCCATTTATTTTCTGATCTCAGCGTAGAAAATCAAACAGTGATTTGTGATGCAAGATGCAGGTTTTTTTCCTTTCCAGATTTTGCACATGGAAAGTGAAAACCATGCATGTTGGACTAATAAGAACAGTCAGTAATTAACCTGCACACATACTGGATTTATGGTGTACTAATGTGCTTATACAGAATTATTATTAATCTGAGAATGAGGAAAGAAAGTGTCATCGACCACTGGTTGCAGTTCTGCTAGTGTTAACTTATCAAGACCCAATAAACAAATATACAAAACCCAAGCTTGAAAATACTCCACAGTATTTAAACACTTTAGTGCTGTGTTTATAGAGTTTACAACAAACTAAACGAAAGAAGAAATGTGCTCAGCGTTCTGGTAAAATGCCAGCTATACTACTTTTCCATCATCACCGAGCCAAGTACAGAAAGACGACTGGTGGAGTCAGGAGAGGGCGGCAGGTCCAGGTCGTTTTGCTATGTGATAGTGATGCCACCTGGTGGACAAACACGGTAATGCAGCTTTCAAACCATAGAGCTCAAAATGAGCTCTTCTCAACATTAACAGTATGAAAAGTTCTGTCATTTACTACGAGGAGGAACTTCAGTTTGCCTGGTTGACAGTTAGCTTAAATACAATGCAGTTGACTCCTTGTGGTAAACAGTTGCCTCTTTTTTCTGCTTTTTGTGGTATTATTTTTTCAGTCGTATTTCTCTGTTCTCTATTCAGATTGTTTACTTTTTATTCACTTAATTTATTTCCTATTAATAATAATAATGAGATGAAAACAATGATGTGTTACCAAAAGCTCTTTTGCAATTTGTACAAGTTTGTTGGAAAGTCTATGAATTCAATAAAATGGATGGAAACCAAAGTTGTTGCAACATCTATTTTTTTCTGTGTGATGTCAGAGAGTTAAAATTGCTTAGAAAGGATTTAATTTATATATATAAAACAGTATACTAGTTTAAGTTACTCCTTTTTGGGCCTGAATGGGTTGGATTCTGTCAAATGTGCATATAAGCCACAGCCATAGTGAAATGAATTAAGGTTTTTATGGTTAATTTTTTCCTCTTTTGGCCAGAATACCTATTTTTGCAGCTCTGTCTTGCGGACTCCTAAACAGCAGAGCTTTGTGCATAGCTGCTGGGTAAAACTGATGCACCGCAAGCAGGAAAAATCATAAAGGTGGAGGTGGGACAAGATCTACAGCCACACTCTCAGGGGAGCAGTGGGGAGGGGTTTACACTGACAATAAGTTCATCCTGAGGAAAGAATGGCATTAATTAACTGTAAATTTTGTGATTGATTGGAGGTAGGGAAGGTAAGGCTTTGTGATGTCTGTTCATTTCAGGTAGAACACTTTAGACTAGTCAGTCTTTCCAAACCTGCTGATAAACATGCACCACAAACTCTCACCACACACACTTTTTCTCCATGCTGATGGATTTTGCTGCTCTACTTTTTTCATTTCTTTTAAAGCAGTCTTGAACCCACCATTATATTGGGTAAGGGTATTAATAATATGTGTATAATGTTGACTCATTCCTGTTGTTAAATCTCTTTCCTTCAGCGCATTAACACTTTTTAGTATTTTATTCTTTCTTAACTTATCCTTACTGTTTTGTTTATATTTTTTAATAATCACATTGCAATTTTAATGCTTTAGCTTATACTTTAATACTTAGTGTTTTGGTAAACAACTTTGTTACATGAGCATCTTTATGACAAATAAATTTATGATGATATATTTATGATTTTTTTCCGTAATTATTTTGAACAATTTTTAGTATTATCATTTCTAAAATCACTATGAAGTACTTTGAACTGGATTTAATTCGAATAAAAGGTAGCGTATACATGAACAAAAAAAAAAAAAAAAAACATTTATCCCCTGACTGCTCTGACGGGGATGGTTCACTGTGTTGCTCATGCGCAGTGAATGTGTACATAGATATTTGACGTTTTGCGGAGGAGAAAAGAGCCCACCCTACTCTACCTCTGATTGGATTGCTTCGGTATTATCGCCCTAACTCTGACCAATCACTGCTCTTCTACCGACCCCATTCCTGTCATTACTACGGACTGAAACCAATCAGAGAACGAGGAGGGCGGGTGCTGCCTCCCCATTGGCTGAGTTTACTTCCTGAATAAGACGCAGGACTTGGCTCGTCCCGTATCTTGTGTCCCATTCAGTGTTAATAATAAATGAAGACTTTTGCAAGATATTTGACTGCTTCTCTCACACACTACATTTTTATTACCGTGCCCAGTTTCAGCATTTGAACACGATGTTTTTTGGGTGTCGGGGGATCAGAGTTGCCTGGTTAAACTCTTGTTGTTGTCGGCAGCTGTTTGAGTCCAGAGTTCATCACTGCAGGTAGAGTTGGAGCAGCTAACGATGTTAGCTGGTTACTGAGCCATTAGGCTGATTCATACTGTTTATCATGTGTAAAAACCTTATAAGAACAGTGTAATCTCATGGCAGGACTTCATCAGTGCAGCTATAACAAGTAAATTACCTCCGTGTCTCAGGTTAAGACTTTATGTTAGAACTTCCTGTTCCCCCCACGCGCTGTGGTCAACTAATTGCTAAATTAATCATTTAATAACATAAGAGGTTGTCGTTGATAAGAACTAAAACCTGGTTTGGGTGACCATCGTCTAAAAATCCTACAGATGACCCACTACCCGAGGATCCTGCAAAAACATCCAAAGACAATCAAAGACAGAAAGTAGCTTCAAAACCCATACATATATTTAAATCACCCCTTTTCTGTTGAAGTGAACATTTTCTATCATAGAAACATAAATAATGTATTGAAGCCAATTTCCCAAAGTCAAAAATATGAAACTGAAACACTGGCTCTGAAAAGATTCTGTTTTTCAAGGACGAAAAGTCTAAATTTCAACTTTTTATCCAAACACTTTGACTTTAACCTCAAAATCGTGACTTTTTGTCTCATGCTTTTTGTTATTTCCTTCAAAATTATGACTTTATCTCACAAGTTTAACTTTTATCTCAATTTTTTCTCATATTTTTCACTTCATCACAAAATTTTCACTTTAAGAGGGCCAAAAACAAACAAACTAAAGTTCTTAACCAAGCCAAGTTTTCTTTTTATTTTTTTTTAACCAGCCAAAATGGGTCACTATAAAAATGACTCACCACATACTTTAATAAAAAGAAAAAGAAATGTATTTATCTTGTGCAAAAATATAAATGATCTAAGTCTTAGTCAAAGTTTGATTTAGATTTTGAGGTGTTTAAATTTTCAGCTGGCACACAGGTGCTCTGCCTACAGTACGTGGTGCGTCCAATCAGTCACGACCTAAGGAAAAGAGGGTTAGTACCGTATATCCGCAGTTCATCAGAATAACTTAGTAGCCCAGTGCAGTTCCATCATAAATATCAAAGGTCTGTAGAACAAGCTGAGAAAAAACTGACATTTAGGGGAATTTTATAAAATCTTCACAGCCATAATTTTACCGCCAAGAAAAGAGGACATGTCTGGGCAAAAAACCTACAACTGATGATACCACATTTACTAACAGAAGACAGCCAAAGCTGCTCAGAGACCAAAGCCACTTTGGACTCCTGTATTCATACTGGTGCCTAAACAGTGAAGTTAGGAAAAATAGTCCTAATTGTAAAAGTCACTTTTAGTTATTTGATAACCTGAGCATTTGTTTGTGAACCATTATTTCTTGATTTATTGAGGACAAATTTGGTTTTCCCTTTTTTTCCACTTCCAGATTCGCCAAAATCTTGATGAATCAGCTTTGATGGCATCGTGTCCAACTGACACCCGTCACTGCTTGTGCAACAGTGAAGCATGGAGAGCTTCAAGTACTGACTGAAGAATGGCAAGGTTCAGACGCAAATTTTGCATCTCTTTGATAGCGCTGGTGTTGTTTGTGCTCATTATAACAGTGGTCTTGAAGTCTCTCACACCAGAGGACTCTCCCTTCAACAGCCCCATTGGTGGCGAGTTATCCCTGGATGCAAAGAATGAGATCCAGAGAGAAAGTGCTAAACCTGACCAGACTAAAATGAACAACGCCCCTCAGCTGGATAAAGATGCTCAGCTGGAGACGATACTGAGGAAGTTCCCTCCTCCAAACTACTACCTCCATGCTTTTTACTACGCGTGGTATGGGAATCCAAAGTTTGACGGCAAATATATTCACTGGGACCATCCACAGCTTCCACACTGGGACTCTAAGGTTGCTCAGGGGTATCCACAGGGGAGGCACAGCCCACCTGATGACATTGGGGCCAACTTTTATCCGTCTTTAGGGGCTTACAGCTCCAGGGATCCTTCCGTTATTGAGGCTCATATGCAGCAGCTGCGTACAGCAGCAATTGGTAAGACAGAAATAAACTTTCAATTACCGTTTGTCAAGCATCTGCCTGAGGCTGGCTGCATAAAGGCTGAAACCACATAGACACTCAGCCAAAAGAACATGCTGAAAATGCATACGCAAAAAGAATGATTGATCTATCTTATCTTGTTTCAGATCCACCACAGATCTAAACTTGATACGCAAATTTTACATTCGGCTCTCAAATAAAATAAAGCCATTCCTCCCCTTTTAACTGCTTATCCTCAGGTGTCCTTGCCGTTTCGTGGTACCCTCCTGGCACCAAGGATGATAATGGTGAACCTACAGATGATTTTGTGCCTTTGCTGATGGAAGTGGCACATAAATACCAAATGAAGGTTTGTATGAAGATATGAGTGACTGTAACAGCTTTGGTGTCGTATTGAGCTGTACACTAAATGCTGATGAGCTTGTGTGTTTCTGTCATGGATTTGTTGAACAGGTCATTTTCCACATTGAACCATACAAAGGAAGAGATGAAGTCAACATGTTCACCAATGTCAAATACATCATTGAGAAGTGAGTGTTGCTGCTGTGTTTTCACTCCCATAATCCTACACTACATTGATTAGTCATTGGGATTTAATAGATGTTTATTTGCTCATCATCTGATCCTTTTGTTTGTGTTAATGATGTTTACCTCCTCCCCTCAGATACGGGGAGCACCCTGCTTTTTTCAAGTACCGGACCAACACTGGCAAGCTGCTGCCTCTCTTCTATGTGTATGACTCATATCTCATGAACGTGGAGCAGTGGGCCAAACTGCTCAAACACACAGAGAGTAGCAGCATCAGAGACACCCCCTATGATGCCATCTTCATCGCTCTGTTGGTTGAGGAGAAGCACAAGAGGGATATCCTAACTGCTGGTTTTGATGGTCTGTACACTTACTTTGCCACTAATGGTTTCTCCTATGGATCCACTCAGCGGAACTGGGACTCTATCAAAGCCTTCTGTGATGATAACAACCTGATATTCATCCCCAGTGTGGGTCCAGGGTACATTGACACAAGCATTCGACCCTGGAACTTCCAAAACACTCGAAACCGCATCAACGGCAAGTATTACGAAACTTCCCTGAGTGCTGCGCTACAAGCCCGACCGGATTTTATCTCCATAACGTCTTTTAACGAATGGCATGAGGGGACTCAGATCGAGATGGCGATTCCAAAAACAAGCCAGACTGTGTACTTGGACTACCTGCCTAATAAACCTGCAATCTACTTGGAGATAACACGCAAGTGGGCAGGAATATTTGGTGGTGAGCGGCGAAAATGGCTGGAATGATCTGACTAAAAGCCATCATAGGGGTTTGTTTAAGGGGGATTCATGAAAAAGGACAAAGAGACTAAATGAAGTTAAAATGCACAACACAATGCAAATTATGGAAAAAGGCTATGGTTGGGCTCATAAATACCCTGGTAGAATTTATGATGTCTTGGCCATTTTTTAGAGAATATGAATGATCGAACTTTTCTTTCACTCATTGTTAGTGGTTGAGTGGAGCCATTTATCAACAAACCACTATGTTTACCCTTTTTTACATCATAATAACAACAAAAACTTCCAAAATGACTCTGATTAACGAACCCCAATTTACAAACCCCAGTTCTAAAACCTTGTTTTGCCCCCTTAAACACCAGTGACAGCTTAAAGTCTTTTGTGGTCGTTGTGGATGAGATGAGGGTCTTCATTTTCTCAGATGGTAAAACTGCTCATTCTTCTGGTCAAAAAGCCTCCAGTTCCTGTAAATTCTTGGGCTGTTTTGCATGAACTGCAAATCTGAGCTCTCCCTAGTGTGGCTCAAGGATATTGAGGTCAGGAGGCTGAGATGGCGACTCCAGAATCTTCACTTTATTCTACTGTAGCCAATGGCAGGTGGACTTGGCCTTGTGCTTTGAATCGTTGTCAGGTTGGAACGTCCAAGAACATCCCATGCGCAGTTCTAGGGTGATGAGTGCAAATATTCCTCCAGTACTTCCTGATAACATGCTGCATTCATCCTTCCATCAATTTTGACCAAGTTTCCTGTGCCTTTGTAGCGTTCTTTTATACAGTTCGACTACCTTTTCATTTCTGACAATTCTTTTGCTTTCCCCATGTCTCAAAATCCAGAAATGTCAATGCAGCACTGGATGTAATTTGCAAGTGTCTGTCAGGAGCTCAGAAACTCACTGATCTTGTATACACACACACTGATGACAAGCAAATGGATCACAGGTGAGGATGGTTACCTTTAGTGGACATTTAAACCCATTTGTGTCAACCTGTGGTCATGTTATCAAGCCAAAACCACCAGAGTGTGTAAACTTTTGAACAGGGTCATTTTGGATGTTTCTGTTGTCATCATGATTTAAAAGAGTAAATATATTTTTTGTTAATCAGTGTCTTCACCCAACCACTAACCATGAGTGAAAGACAAGTTTTTGTGCTATCATTCATATTTTCTGAGAAATGGTCAAGAAATCATCAATTCTGCTGAGGTGTGTAAAATTATGAGCACAGCTGTAAATGACGTGTACAGCTATAGAAGAGTGGACTGCATTGTTTTGTTTTATCTTCAATGATGTGTGATTTTTATTCCTCATGTATGAGTTCTCTTTAACTGAACTGATTTCTTGGTTCTCTGTGTTTACACAACCTGGAACATTTTAAGCTATGTAACACAATCACTGTCTAAACACTGTCTACACAGCTGAAACTGTGAAATGGGCATGTACAGCCATAATATAACCTGTCTATATCAAACCAAAATAGAAATGAAGAAGATGCACCTTGTAAAAAAGACAAAGGTAAAGACACAAATAAACTAAGCAGTCTGCTGGTGAGGTGGTAGTGTGGACAAGTGTTGTGAATTAGCACCTGTGCTAAAACACTCAGACAATGCATCTGGTTTGCCTAATGTTATTGTTATGTCCACTTCAAATAAACAATAAATAAAAAAAGGAAAGATGTTGTCTCACTCTGCTTCCAACTGTGACTCTGTCAGAGAAAAGTGAAACAAAAACAACATGATCTGATTTTTTAGAGTCAAGTACACCATTTATGTGCGCTGAATCTCAGCGGTGGCAGCAGTGAAGAGTTGTCCAAGAGTTGTCTCGCTCCTGTCCCCCCATGTTATATGTCTCTATCTTTTTATGTTTCTTAGACAGGCTGAAACTGAAAGGCAAATTCTGTTGCTTTGAAACATGTGCAATGGCAAATAAATTGAATCTTGAAAATCAAGAATTTATGAATCCATAGAACAGTGAACGATCTCAGAAATTGTCAGACTATACATTAGTTCTGTCACTTCCTGGCTAATTCCCAAATTAACTTTTTCTGATGAACCTCTTTCCCTTATTTGACGTAAATGCTGCATCTTTTTTTCCCCCATAAAGGTCAACCAGTCAAATCTGTAACCAAAGGTCCTCTCTCCACAAAAAGGGACGTGATCACTGCAACCACAATCACACTGTTTTCAGAGTTTGCTGTGTGAACAGTCTACAACACAAGCTGTCTCTGTGAGAAACTGCTGTCAAAATTCATATGTGGCTTTGAGTCTCTTCCTGTCTTGAGTTTCACCCCGTCTGCGCGAGACTGGTGGTGAAAGAAACTGTACGTACTATCACGTTGACTCTTTTGCAGTTTCTCTGTAGAAAACAGTGTAATGATGGCCTGTCTCTCTCAGATTGTTAATTGTCTATCCTTTCTTTAAGGCAAACACCACTTTCTGCTGTACAATACTGTTGAAATGATGCTGACGAGGGTACGCTACCACAGTTTGTATCAACACTACTTACATGCAAACAGAGAGGGTGATGGGTAATCAAGAAAAGATGGGGAAGCACTTTCCTTTATACTTTCAAGCTATTTCAAGCTATTCATTGGATTAGAACTGCTTAAGTTTCAATGAAAAGAAGGAAATTCTTGCTCTTAAATATATAACTGGTTGTGTATATCTCCTTCTCCTTAGTTTCTCTCTAGAATTAAAAGAAACACAAATAAATGTTGGCACATATTTCTAAATTTGATACTAAAGTACACTGTAATGTTACCTGGAACATTGTAAACAACAAAAGTTGAGTGAGTGAAGCAAAGCAGTAAAATTGCTTGCAAGATTCCAAACAATCTGCTATGCAAAAATGGAGCTGCATGAGCGTAGAACATTTCCATACTGTCTTTTATCAGGTTCTGGCTACAAAAGTATCTAACGGTGAGCATGGGACAATAAAAGCAAAGCAGGAACCAAGATGCGTTGATAAAATACACTGTTAAAACTGAAATATCTATTTTCTCTGGCTTGGCATGACTCTCTCAAAAGTGAAACCCTTTATTACTCTGCACCAAATCATGTATTATTTGTAATATGTTTCCTTTTTTGGTAAAACACAAGCTTCCTGAGAGGACTGATATTACTATCATACTGTGTAATGAGGTGTCAATAAAAAGCAATAACAGGAACAGCCACCACTCTTATTTGTTTTTGTAACTTGCTAAGAAATCTTTTACAATGTAGCATTCTTAAAATATTTGGCTGTTAGGGACATACACCGTAAAATCCAATAACTACCCTGACTTATATTCCTAGGTTCACTTTACTGGTTTATCCACAATGTGCACTTTTTACTTGCGTTAAGGTAGTTACAGTTACTTGCATGATGAAAAACACAACATACTCAACATTTTGAGAGAAGATTACTTAATGTGGAGTTAAGCTCACTTGTAACAATAAGTAGCCAACACAGTCTCACCACCACTGCACATTAAAGAAGAAGAAGAAAGGAGACAGAACTTAATTCCTTATCAAACCTTGTAACCATGAGTAAGGAGGGCACACAGTGAAGATGAGACCCTGCTGTACATGGGTAACTCAAGCAGGTGTCTCAAGTTGTCTTCGCTCCATGATGTTGACTGGCTGTCTATTCTCCATGGAGCATGACGTACAGCTCAGTTCAACATTTAGAACATGATGGGCAGCTGAAGTGGTTAATGAGAATGCTTGGCCAAATTAGAGGCTAATGCAAAACACGTACAGGAATTTTCATCAAGAGTTCTACAAAAGAAAACATTTATTGGTATACCTGACATCCAGTCTATGCAGTAGACAGCTGGACTGAGCCATGGAGTGTTGACAGCCAGTCTATACTGGGGCAACCTGTGTCCCCTATGTAGATATAAGGTACAGCATGGTTTCATGTCCACTTCCTGCCCTTCTCATTTATGGTCAACCTGAGTCATGATTTTGCATTGACTACATTCATAGTTGCTTAAACTCATTTGTAAGTGTGTTCTATTAGGGAAGTACTATTTAGTACTACTAAAAAATACCTAGCTCTCCTCTCTTGTTTTTTTAATGTAACCAGTTTGTATGCCTTTTTTAAGTCATGATAACTAATTGGATTTTACAGTGTAGGCAGGTGCTAACATTCACAGTTTATGATAGCATCATACTGTAACACAAAACTACAAACCATTACTGTTGGGTATCTGCTGTAAAGTTACATCAAAGTCTCACAGTGTAAGTAAAAGGCCTAGTGCCCTTTAAATGAATATTTAATAAGCTTAATGTCATAAGTGGTGTAATGGTGTTGTAATGGCTGCATTTAGAGGCTCAAGTGGATAAATTAACTCATTTTATGTAGTCAGACATCACTTCAGAGATTGATGTGTCATAAACTGGTGTTTGATTGAATCATTGTGTCTGGTGATCCACAAACAAGCGGTGCTTCATCAGCAAAACGCCACTTCCATCTTCTGTTATTTATGGTCAGAATTTAGGCCCAATAAGAGGAACCTTAGGTCTGGATTTTATTGCATTTCATTTCCAGCAGCTTTGAACTCTCGTTTATTCAAATGAGAGTGTGAAGCAGATGACTGAGGTGTTATCTGCCCCAGCTCTGCATCTCAGCATTACACACACACACACACACGAACACATACACACACACACTCACACACACGCACTGGAGCTCCGCCACAGCCTGCAGCTGCATTGACGGTAAACAGAGCAAGGTAGCGCATGGGCAGCCAGCAAGGAATTATTCCACATCGCATCACATCCCTGAGCATACATGGCGTCCTCACACACTGAGCCATGAATTTAACGCGCAGGCTGACGGGGTAGCTGCACAGTCCTCTCTCCTTTCTTTTTTTTTTTTTTTTTTAAATTTTGCTTTATTTGCAGCCATCATCTTTTTGCGTCGGTGTGCATCGCAGGAGGAGAAGAACCAGCGCACATTGCTACAGTAGGTACCATCATTTTTTCTGTGTGAAGTCAAGACGATGGATGTGGCTCCATCCGGATCTTTTCCTGCAAAAATCAGCGAACGGGCGCGATTTTTTATTCCAAACGCATCCACATCCTCTGCAGGCTGCAAGGTGTCTTTGAGAGGGGGGGCGACGGATCACTGGAAATGAGAAGAAAGGCTTATTTTGATTCACGCCTGTCGAGATGGTGAGTGAAATGCATGGATATGTGTGTGTGTGTGTGTTTTTCTCTGCAACCCATGGAGGAGCAGAAGCACCTGCTTTTGACGACTAATCCTCACCAGCTAATTAAAAACCATCCACACAGAGCACATCTGCGTAATGACACATTTACCCTCAGCTCTTCATTTTTGGTGCACAGGACACACACGGTGTCCTTCTGTCATTCTGCTTGTAGTTCATCCTAATGGCACTCTCAGTCATTGCTCATTCTTTTTTTTATAAAAATCCTCCTTCACGCCAATATTGATATTCTACGCGGTTTTGGTGCGCAAAACGGTGCTGCGCGGCTACACGTTGAATAAACCAGCTTGTCTTCAGTGTTTCCATGAACCTCAACGCAGTGTGACGCTAAAAGACAACCATTTTATACAGCACCACGTCTTAAAATGACCTTCAGTGCTCGGTGGCTGTAAATTGGTCCTCACCTGGGATGGTGCGTCCTTTAGCCATCACTGCTGTGGCCTTCCTAAGAGTAAACAAATGCCCTTCTGGGTTTATTTCCATCACATTCAACCCACCTGCCATTAAAGACACATCACCAGGGGGGTTCATGTCTCTCTGTGACTGATTCTACAGAAATCAGAGTCTGCGTTTTTTCCGCCGCCTCTCCACTGTGCTTTCAAACGTAGCCTCTCTGCAGACTACTCACCCATGCGGTGCTCTCTCCGTGTCCCAAATACATCACAACGCATTTGACAAAACCCCTGCTATGCTATTAAAAAATCCGCACGAGTGCTTGAGCTGCACATGCATCCCTCAAGTGTCGTTTTTATAGCACATAAATGCAGAGATGAGAGGGAAAATATCATCCTCTCATGTTAAACACTCTGACCTCAGCAGCATCACCATGGAGACACTATAACTTTACCACACACTGCATATTTCATACGCCTGATTTTGATCCCTGTGCTGCCATAGCTACACTCCAGCCTCCCTGAATTTATGTAAAAAGGTATGCATGAGCTGCATCCTTGGTAAAGCACAGAGCTTATCGCTGCCGGCGACAGAAAACATGCTCCGGCACCATAAGAGGATTTACAAACATGGAAATGTATTGATATAGTAAGCCTTTAAAAGGAGTTGTACTCATCTGGCTCTGAGTCATGTGGCCTTTCTGCACAGATCTGTGAACCAAAGTCACAGATGTCGACATAAGATCCAAAATACTCACCATATGTCATATTTGATGGATTATGTGTGCAGCAACAGTGTTAAAGCTGATCTCAGAGCTACAAAAGTCACCTCTAAAGGTCTGTTTTATGTTCATAACCTGCAGGTGTGATGAGCCTTTGGGATCTGTAGAATCAAGGCCTTCCTCCTTTCCTCAGCCTTAAGATGGCAGCATTCACCTCTGAACCATCATATGATTCCAAACTAATAAAAGCCAACAGCTTATGTCCATGCTTAACTAGCAGATTTGAAATTACATCCTCACTTCAATGGCAATATTTGAAACAACCCTGGTGTTTTCCTTGTATTGAAAGAAAAAATCAAGCCTGTCTCTGCATGATTCCCTGCATGTGCTGATGTTCAGCTTTTTCTCCTCCCTCACACCTTAACTGATTGTCTCTGATTCTCCCCCTCTCTCTCTATGTGCTCCCATATGAAGGAGGCATCATTAAGAAGACCTTTACATTCCAGATCAAACACGCCTCATTAGGTCATTGTTATTCTGCAAACTTCTTTCGCCTATGAGCGCTGAATCGCAAAGACGATTGATCCCACCATCAACTCCATGTAGGAACAGCCCCCTCCGATTCCCACAGCCTCGACTTGTGCTTGGATTTCAGCATTCAGTCAAATCCCCCAGGTTAGTGTTTTCGTGAGTCTGAAAAAAAATCAATTTGTTCTTGAGAGAATTAATTAACAAGGGTGGGTTGTTTAGGAACACTTTGTTCACATGCAGTTGCTCTTATGCTGTAACTGAGGCACAAATGACGTCTTTGTCATGTCTTTACTCTGATTTCTTTACGCTCTTTCAGGACAGAGTATGCCATCTGCACCTTTTCACAGAATCCTACGACCCCTTCTGCTCGGCACTTTCGTTCTGGGATGCTTTGTGACTCTGTTTTTGATGTATTTTAAACCATCCACCAGCTGGTTATCTGGTCCCGTAGAGCCCACGGTATCCACAGATCGGGTCAAGAACCTCTTCTCCACCAGAAGCGATAAGAACGTGACCACCGTGCTGATCTGGCTCTGGCCCTTCGGACAGACCTATGACCTGGGTGTGTGCAGCTCCCTCTTCAACATCGAGGGATGTTACATCACAGCAGACAGGAACCTCTTCAACAAGTCTGATGGAGTCGTCATCCATCACCGGGACATCTGCACCGACCTGTCTAACCTGCCACCGCTCCAGCGACCGTCCTTCCAGAAGTGGATTTGGATGAACTTGGAGTCGCCATCGCACTCCTCGCAGCTGCCTGGAATCGAGAACTTGTTCAATCTGACTCTCAATTACCGTCAGGATGCTGACATCGAAGTGCCTTATGGGTCCATCGTAGCAGCGGAGGGCGATGAGGACTTTGTCCCACCCAGTAAAAACAAGCTGATCTGTTGGATTGTGAGCAACTGGAACCAGGAACACGTGAGAGTGAAATATTACAATGAGCTGTACAAACACATTGAGGTTCACGCGTACGGACAAGCCTTCGGGGAGTACATCTCCGACCAAGACTACTTCCCCACCATGGCCAGCTGTAAGTTCTACCTGGCCTTTGAAAACTCGATCCACAAGGACTACATCACTGAGAAACTCTACAACCCACTCTCTGTGGGGACTGTGCCAGTGGTTCTGGGCCCGCCCCGGCAGAACTACGAAAACTTTATCCAGGGAGACGCCTTCATCCACGTGGACGACTTCACCTCGCCCAAGGAGCTGGCAGATTACCTGCTGCTCCTGGACAAGAATGAGGAAATGTACCTCAGGTACTTTGAGTGGCGGCGGCACTTTAAAGTAAAGAAGGCTTATTTCTGGGCAGAGCACACATGCCTGGCCTGTGATTACCTGCGTAGGCACAAAGAATACAAGGCGTTCAATAACCTTGACAAGTGGTACTGGGGCGGGTAGTGCTGTGAAGGGCTATGCAGTGCTCGTTTCAGTACTGAAGGCAGCGCTTTAAGAGTTTTGTCCTTCTGTTGACATGAAGGTTCATCACTGTTTTGTCCAAAGCTCCTGAATGATTTTTCATTTTGTGTCGAGGCCCAGTGAGACGTTCATCTCATTCCTTTTTATTTGCAAGCCAGATTTGCTAAGCCTTATTTTGCTTTGTGTTATTCATTGCTTTATTTATTTTGAACGGATTACCAATGCACTATATTTTTACTCTTATTTTGGCCTTTGCTTTGCTTAAAATGCCCACATTTGCTGCTATTTTTTTAATTTCATATTTTATTCTGTTTTTAGTATGAATGAATGAATGAAGGGTCAGGATTTGATGTTACTGTTTAACAGGTGCAAGGTTACTTTTCAACCCTTAAATACCACCTTTCAATGGCACACAGTAGAGATACTGGGAATACTGTTGGCTGCAGAAGGAGACTGGCATAAAAAGAGAAAATATTTATGTAATATTTATTTAAGTGAGGCATTATATGATAAAAAACAATCTCATGAGTGCTAGTGATGCAGTCACCTATGCAGTGTTTACTGAACTCAAATGTGAAAGTAGTTCAGTCGTGTCATGTACATATGGTGTATTTTTGAAATATGCATCCTTCCTTTTTCCTAACTTTTTCCTAAGTTTGCATTTGCACTCTTAATCTAACTGTTTGACTTATTGTAAGTACACAGGGATGTATGACCGTCAGGTTGGATGGCATATGATGATAATTATGACGGTATTCTCCAGCAGCAGATGTGGCTTTGCTCCTCAAGAGGGAGGCTTCTATTTTAATCAGATTGTGAATTGTTCATTGTCACATGTGATGTGTCACAGAGCAGTAGGATCCTGTATGGATGATAATACAGCACAGAACCATTGTACTGCAATATGAAACTCCCACACAGCACATTATGTCGCAGTATGTTTTCAGCTATAGAAGTCTGTAACTTAAAGAGTAATCCATTGGTGGCAAAGAGCACAAACCGAACACCATCCTCATCTGTGATTAAGCTATCAAACTGTGTGTACTGTACTGTCATCCCACAATGTGACCTTAGGAAGTTACACTGAGTTTGTTTTCTGTAATGACATTCATACATTGTTTTATGGGTGAGAGGAATGTGGATGAGGATGACTTCAGATCTGCCCAGATGTTTGAGATCTGATAAGGTAAACATGCTCTCAGTTACTATAGGATCACCTATATTTCTGCTTCAAATCATCTCTCAGTGTTGTTCTGGGAGTTAGAGGGTGCATGTGGAAAACGCTTTTCTGTTTACACTCCTGTTTACAGTTGTGTGGCTTGCTAGCCAACCTACACCACTCAAGATCACACTTCTCAGCATCTGTAGATAAACCACATTGCTTTTAAATGTTGTCAGAGCAGCCAATCCTCAAACAATGCATCTTAACAGCACTCAGCAGCTATTGGCAGTATGATTACGTTTTTACAGAAATTAACTGCGCAAACTATGTCAACATTTTATGCAAGGTGAGCCGAGTCTTTTTGGTCAGTAGTTAAACATGTTTCAGGTTATTTTTATTTTGATATGTCTTCACTTTAAAGGGACCATTGTTGTAAATTAGGATGAATTCACATATTTTTCTTACTGGATATGGTTCCAAATGCCATATTGAAAACTGTATATAAACCTTGTCGTGTACTGAATCACCATGAACCAACACAGATCATTCCTGTTCGTTCACCAGACTGAGAGAGCTCCTACAGTGTTTGCATCATTGAGAAAAGAGACAACGTGCTGTACATATTTTTAATGTTCAAATCTCTTTATACATGCAAGTGTTGTCATGCAGTGAATGTGACTTCGCTGCGTCTTTATAAGTAATGTTGGTGCTTCAAAAGGCTGTGAATCAATGCAAAAGAGGCAAAAGGAGAGGAGAGGATTACAGCGTCAGGAACAATGGTTTTACTGTTGTGAGGTGGATGGTTTCATCAAGGCAGGCCGTTTTACACTGATGTTTTTGTTTTTTGGAGTGTAGGCGGTTATCCTTTTGGCATGACTTAATTGAAAGAGTCAGGCCAAAATGCAGCAGAGATTTATATCTTTTATTAATGTGGAGTTTTGTGACTCACTGTGCTGATGCCTGTCGTAGATGGAGATGTTGTGAATTCAGAAACTGTCAACAGAGGCCGAGGCTGCCCCACATATTACTTATGGAACTGCCACTCATGGTTTCATGTTGTACAGTCCAATCTCATGTATGAAAACAAAGTCTTCTTGTCCAATGTAGTTGGTGACTTTAAGGAACAAAAGATATGAGTTCTCTGTGTTGTCTGTCTTTCTCATCCTCTGTACCCTTCTCTCTCTCTCTCTTTCTCTCTCTCTCGCTCTCTCTCTCTATTTTTGCACAAAAACAAACATGGAGGAGCCTTGTCTTCTCTGAACCCTGTCTGTGTGTGTAACAGCACCAGAGAGTGAATCAGGATGTCTCTGAATACTGTCTGACCTGGCTCGGAGTTTGCTGGAGTCGTATAAACACTGAATATGAAGTGGGATGAAATCTTTGTGTGTGACACCATGAGGATTTCACCAGCAATGCTCACCTTCTGCCAGTTCACTGAATTAATCAGTGAGTCAATCAGTACAAGTTTTTTGCCAAATCATTGTATTTTGCCAAATGTTGTGTTTTAACTGTAGATGTCTGATAGTGTCAAAGAAAATAAAGATATTGATTAATGAGAGAAACTCATTCAATCATACAGTCCCTTTTTTTGTAAAGTAATATAAACTGCACGTGTCAGCACTTGGATTTAACCAGGCACATAGGTACAAACTTCCTATCAGATAATTACTGCATGGGTGATTATCTTTCAGCTGGCAACAAGTTATTTAACCCCATACAATGAGTAACTTCTCATTTCTTAAACAACCAAAGAGAAAGACATCGACGGGCACTTAAATGTTTGGCCAAATCAAATGGAAGAAAAACAAACACTAGAACTCAGGAGTATGTTTAATAGTGAAAGTAAGAGCATTTCCACACGCAATGTGAAGGGAACTCAAGAGATTGGGATTGAACAGCTGTGTAGTCTTAAGAAAACACGAATTAGTAAAAACAAACCAGTAAAAAGGCTTCAGCTTGATTGGGAGCATAATGTGGTCTGATGAGCCCAGATTTACCCTGTTCCAGAGTGATGGGTGCATCAGGGTAAGGAGAGAGGCAGGTGAAGTGATGCACCCATCATGCCTCGTGCCTACTGTACAAGCCTGTGGGGGCAGTGCTATGATCTGGAGTTGCTTCAGTTGCTCAGGTCGAGGTTCAGCAACATTATGTGTCCAAAGAATGAGGTCAGCTGACTATCTGAATACTGAATGACCAGGTTATTCCATCAATGGATTTTTTCTTCCCTAATGGCACAGGCATATTCCAAGATGACAAAGCCAGGATTCATCGGGCTCAAATTGTGAAAGAGTGGTTCAGGGAGCGTGAGACATCTTTTTCACACATGGATTGGCCACCTTTTAAGTTAACAAAACAGGGTTTTTTGCCAATGTATTCATATTTTGGAATAACAGATCATCCCTGAGAGGACTGACATCACTCTCATGCGATACAGTGAGGTGTCATTAATTAGCTTCAACAGGAACAGCCACACACTTGTTTGTCTTCACTATTGTGATAACAAATAGATTTATTTCCCTACAAACAAAATGTTGATGGCTTTAGTATTGAAAATTTTAACGTAACAAAAGATAATTTGGGGAGTTCAATGGGAGGGTTGATATCACTTTCATTGGAAATGCAGTAAGTTAGCTTAAATAGGAATAGCTAGCACTCCTATTTGTCTCAGCCTTTGAAATAAAAAATACATGTCCCCCTATAAAAAGCAATATTAAGGTTCACGTATTGAGATAATGCAGCAAAAAGATTCTTTACTTCTTGAGAGTTTAATGAGAGGATTAATATCAGTCATAAGCTAGCTTACCAGGATGCAGGGACCATTAGTTTCCTGTTTGTAATAGCCAAAGAAAAATAAGCTTCTTAAACGATAATGGATCTATTAGAGAAAAACAAACTGGTAAATCTTGTCTGTAGACTATTTTATCTTGTTAAAGCCCAAGGGCAAGCTGTCTACTCTTACTGCTATGACTAAGCTTAAGAAGATATAATATAACCAGCTGAAGTGATGCTTGACTTGACTTGATGCAGACAAGAAATTCAGTTTCATGAGTAATTTAAGCCCATAGTCCCTTTTTTCCACTGATCTTGCTTTTCTTTTCATAAATGTCCTTTGTAAAATTTCATATATTTCACATTTTGTGTATATCTTGCAAATGTATTGAGTGTAACTTCAAAAGACACAGCTCACACTACTCTCCAGTGCCATGAAACACAGGCCGGCATATAAATAGCAATTCAAAAGCCTTGATAAGTGATTAATGAGAGTGTGAAGACTGTGTTGTGTTAGTTACGCCTCAATCCTCGGGCTGTTGTTGGTTACCCCATATCCTCACTAGCACTCTGGTATTTGGAGTCGCCTCCTTCACCACACGGAGATGACACATCTTTGCCAACTGCCTCTGCTTTACGGCGTAGGTCAAAGTGTATGATGAATGTGTGTGTAGGAGGATCAGTGACACAACTAATCCAATGATGTCAGTTAGAGATTAATATGAAAGTTCAGGTGACGGGAGGATTTTCCCTTTTTTTTAAGTGAGTGTGACAGAGGAATACACTGACCTCAGCTGTTGATTTTTGCATTTGCTTAATGAACACAGCACACAACACAGGTGGACTAACTGCACTCAACCTGTAGCTAAAACTGCTGCATCTGAAGCGCAGGGTGTTTTTTTCTCTACCAAAAAGAATTACTTTGATCAATTTTGTAGTAAAAGTGAACACTGGGGCTGAACCATCAAATAGAAAAGGGACAGATGTGCACGAGAAAGCTAAACAGGAGAGTGACAGAGCATGGGCTAAAACATGGGCTAAACTGTTTGTAATCATGGTCATTCCTTACCACATGCAGCAGATGAATCGCAGTGATCTGTTCCAACCTGAGAGTCTATCAATAAAATGAAGAGCTAGGTTACATTTGCTCTGCTTGGTGACGTTGGAGTTGGTAGATTAGCACTGATAACATGTCTCAGAGCACTGTGCTGTAAGTGGTGCTAAATCTAGATGACTAATGTTGTAACTGTCAACTAATACATAGCCTCGTCACTTTTGATTCAGTCAAGGGTCATGGTGTCCAAATAAATATAGGGCCAGTGTCAACAATATCAATACTGATGTTGATATTTTTTACACATGAAAGGTGTACGTCAAGATTAATAAGGATTACACACAACTAAACTATACTAACTGAACTAACTAAAACTAATGCTTCTATTCATGAATGAAAGTAAAGAACTAATTTTCAACCAGAAAATAATCACGCTTTATTTTTTCTGCTTTGTTGTAATGTAGTTTATTTTAATATTCAAGGATATCAACAATTATTATATTCCAGAAATGAATCTATAATATATTGTAGATCAAATAGCTTACACATACTGGTAGATTAATCATGACAAACATGAAAATATTTAAGAAACCAGCAATTTACTGCTATTTTTGAAGTATCAATCTCATCACACAAGTACTGCTCAATACTGATACCAACCTTGGTGTTGATATATTGATATGTTAGATCGATCCGCCCACCACTTGTCAAAGGTTGTCTTGGAAAAAGAGATGTAGTGTTAAAAAGAATACTCTCCTTTAATTTTCTGAAAAAAACTCAACCAACCAAACAAAAAAAAAAGTGCTTGCCTTGAGGCCCTCACTACAATGAGTACTAGTGCTCATGGGCAATGGGGTTTTTATCAATGAAAAACTATAGCTCTTTCGGATGGTCCTCATCGTCCCTTCAAGAGACAGATAGTTTGGTCAAGACTTAGGAGACACCAAAATAGAGATCAAAGGGATTTAATAATGGATTTATATTTGTCAACCCATCATAAAACAGCTCAAAATAAAAACTTATGCTGTTTTAAAGATAGCTTATTGGATCAAAAAGGCAAGTGTTTACAAACAAATTGGTTGACAGAAGTGTATGCTCCAAAAGTGCCAGTGAGGCCCTTTGTGAGTCCAGAGAATGGTACATTTTTAATAAAGCATCAGTTTATTTGTCTTTTCACTTCCTTTTCATTCTTTTGAGCAGAAAATCTGAAAATAAGCCCAGAAAATATTTATGCTTGCTAGCTTTATTTTGGACCCACGTTCAGTCTTGGATCAGTTACAGGAAACTGAAGCTTGTTTGTTTGTGCAGCTCTGTTTGTATAATAGGAAGAGTTCCAGGCAGCACAGTGGCCATCATAGGACAAAAAGTCTCCATGAATACTGGAGTTTAGAGGACTTCTTCATCTGAAACAGTCTGAGATGGATGAAATCTGACTTCCTGTTCCAGGTATGTTTGCTTCACTTGTTTTTAACTTACTGATATTCAAGCGATAAATATTTTTTATGTGATAAATTGTTGTATGTGTAGCTTTTGCTTGCTGTGACTGGTACCCCATAGTACTGCTCCGTCTCCACAGTAAATCCAATGACCACCAAATCTATTGGCTATGAGGGAGCGGGGAACGTTTAGGAGGACATTTTAATGAGTTGTGCATTCCTGGGAGGAGACAACTTTCACTCCTGCTTAGTGGTGGAGATCAAATGTCTGACTCTTTCACGGGCCTCGTCACCCTCTCATAGCATGACTCATTTTGGTGAGAACTGGGGAGGGGGTTTGGTAGAGGCTTTACCCTGGTGCTCACAGGTCCTCCCTAAAGGGGTGTAAGGTTTTTGTGAGATAGTAGACATAGTAGATTGTATCTCCTCGCCCCCCGCCAACCCCCTATGTGGCTATCCTGTTTAGTCAAAAATGCTGTGTTGAAAGCAAGCTTTCCAAGTCGCAGAAGAGCGCAGAGGACCGCTCAAAGATGTGATCTGTGAGAGTCCTCTCATTAACAACGAGACCTGCCCCTCTTCTCAACCTAATGGATCCCACTTATGCTGTCACCACCATGCCAACCAGCTGTCAGCTCTGCTGCATCCAGGCTTTTGTGCTTCGACTGCGACTGTTGATCTGTCCCAGTCTACGACCAGTCACCACCTCAAAGGAGCCACCAAAGTAAAAGCCTCTTCTCTTCTGTGAGATCATTTGATTCAGAAGGACAGGAGGGAACAGCCACTGACACCTTATTGTAAAGAGTGAATACATTAAGATAAGAGGACACCTGAGTCCGAGTCATATAAAGGACCTTTTTATAAGGGCGAGACAAGGCAGCATCAGAAATGTGTTGGCAGCTTGACTTCAGAGGATTAAGCAGGCAAAAAGGAATACGCAAGATCAGCAAGCTTTTTGCTCTGCAGAGTTGGCACTGTCTGGTGGAGAAGTCAATAATCCAAGAGACAAAGACCAGCACCTGTTGTCTATCAGATAGAAACCACAGCAGTTGTAATAGAACAGGCTCACACGATACACAGATTAACACTCACAGTATAAACACAATATATGATAATCTCTGCTTGGACTTGACATGCAATTTCCCTCTTTCATGACTTTCAAATTATTACACTTAAGGAGATGAGAGTTTTTGTCTGCTTGTGAATTTAGGTCATCTCCAAGCAGGCCGATGTCACATGATGACAGACATACTACCAAGATTAGAAGCTTTTGCGGGACGATGACTATGTTTGTCCCACAGTTGGTTTTTAAGGTCTGACTGGCTTTGTGCTTTACAGTCACTGGTCTGGACATCAGCAGGGAGCGAGGATGCAACACGATGCAGTGGCAGTTTAATCCTGAGAGGCAGATGACTCTGTCTAATCCGACGGATCCACCTACTTAGGAATAAGAAGAACCTGAAGAATAGCATGATTTAAAAATCACAGTCTCCCACACCTTATATCCAGACATGACATGGTTATACTGGGAGAGAGCCTTACGTAAGATGCAGCCTGTAGGTCAAAAATAACAATCCTACATTATTCCACCAAGCTTTGTTGATACCACCTACATAACAACACAGCCCATGTCACTACATCATCCGCTGATCCCAAAATGGAGAACATGTTGTCTATTTACAAGAGTGTAATGCTACATGAATTTCTCTACAAGGAGTGGTGTTGAGGAGAATGCAGAGAAGAGAGGAGGGGACGCAGAGAGAGGGGAAGAGGGTTCATGGAGACAGAATTGCATTCCTGTCAGCCTCATCCCTGACACTGACCTTCCTGTGTGCGTATACCAGGGATTAGGCCTGTGGGCTGGGCTGGTGGTCTTCTCTGGCTATTTTTATAAAGATGTCTGCCCCCCCACCCCACTGATCCTTTCAGTAAACTGATATGAGCACATGTTCCAGGATTCAGATGTAATTAATTTACCGTTGGTGAAAGATGCTAAAGAGCGGAGAAGTTTGAACAGTTCCAGACTTTCTGTTTCTGAAAAGAGGGCAACATGTTTCCTGTTTTGATCAGCTCATCACAACTAACAAGGGTTTGCTTGGACCATGGACTGTGTATAGAATGAACAGCGTAGCTCCGCCTTTCACCCTTGTATGGTTTTGCCACCATAAGAACCCTGTCACCGGAGCCACCATTGGCCGCCATTGTGCAACCAGAGTCTGCACAGAAGAGAATCTGAGTAAAACTGGGTAACAAAAGCAAAATATATATATTTGTTTTTGTTTGAAAGTCTAATCTCTTTTTGGCTCTTTCCTGAACATTCTTACTATTCCCAAAGAAGCTACACAAGAACAGCAGCTGTCCATCATCAAAAAATGTAACTTCTAACTCAGTTTTAAACATCTGATAGCTCATGAAAAACTGACTCCTCAGAACAGAGGGCTTGAACCCAATGAAGCCAAATCTTCATACCACCGCAGCATAAAGATGTGTTAATTTTCAAGGTTTTACCACCTCCAATCTGGAATGAATGACAGAACTGAGTTTTTGACCTATACTACAGTCAGTCACCAGGGGGAGCTGTTTTAGTGGTGACCTCATTTTGGGCCAAGTGTCATAGCATCTATGTTTTTTACATGTCTATGGTTTAGACCAAGCAATAGCACGATTGTTCGATCTGATATTACTAGCAAGCCATGCTTTAATTTTTGAAACAACAGTTCGTTCCAACCAAGTGACTCTATAGGACTTTCAACTTTCTGAAGAATGGGTGTGTAAAAAAAGTCCTCACTGATAGTGCTGGTATCATTAACTGAACAATGCCCAGACGTGTTCCCCATGATGCTCATCTGTTTGAGAGGCAGTTTTGAAGCTCTTTGTTATCTACTGCCACTTTGGAAATGCAGAACTGAACCTAACTTTGTTCAAGGTACGATGAAGGAACAGAATTGATGTGAGCTTGAATCTCAGCTGTGCCTCTAGTTCTGTAAAACTCATAATCTTCAAATAATCCAAACCACTGAGTTAAAAGAAATTCCACCCCCTGTGCAGTGAGTGCCATTGCAAATATTCACTATCCAGAAATTTTGTACCAGGTTGTAAACATGTTTGTACTTTTACTGTGAAAAGCAGCTTTTTTGAATGGGTGAGTATGTGTTGTGCATTACTCCTGGAACCAGTTTCATGTGGACACTCGAGGAACTGAAGATTCTTAACTCCCTGACTCTCAGTGCAACAGTACTTCCTCTTTTGTGAGTTGCTTAGGTGACTTAGAGGACATTTTGGAAATGTTTGCATCAAATCATTCTCTTAGATCTTTAATCCTCCAAGTATCAGAGATCACACCTGGGAAGCTCATCTTCCCTTATATAGTCAAAGGAGTCATTTGAATTTATTTTCTAGCCTAAATGGTCGAAGAGTTATGATAAACTTGGGTTTGGGCATTTCCCTACAGCAAATTCAGGGATGCTGATGCTCAGCATTTCAACCAAATTATAGAGCACTTGTAAAATAGGGCTCTGTTGGGTTTTGAAGCATCAAAAACGAAAATACTTGTGAAGATAAATAGTAACAACTGGTTCTTTTTTTCATACTTTTTACACTAAAGGATAAAAATCTGTACTTATGGGTTGACCAACAGTAACATTGAATAACCTGGCAATAAACACCAACTGCTACTGGTTATGGTTAAACCAGCTCAAAGCAGATCCCATATTTTAACTCATATTTAACTCACTAAAGTGGACTGGCCTTGAACTCAGTGATATTTAGAGTGTAAAGTGTTTAACAGGTTTGTTCCAAAGCAGTATACTACAAGTGTTATTTAATGAGCGTATAAAAAATCTGTTATCAGCTAAATTATCGCCATCAAACCATCATTCCTGCTCCTCCTCCATTATTTTGCCGTGGATGTATTGCACATCCACAGGCTCACAGCTTCCCCCTTCTGAAGTTCTGCCAAGGCGCTCTCAATATCTACTGTGAGGTCCTGGCACTGTAGTTCAGTACCTGGCAGCCACGAAGCTTCTGGCGCCTACCTCTCATAAGCCATCTGCAACTGCTCCTATGTGTGTGTTTGTGTTTGTGTTTGTTTGTGTGTGTGTGTGTGTGTGTGTGTGTGTGTGTGTGAGTGTGGGGTGGGCACTGACAAAGGCCACGAGTGTGTCCAGGAACGTCACAGCATCCAAATAGCTTGCTAAGTCTGCTGGGATACTGATACCAAACTGAAAGTAGAGGGTGGAAAGAAAACAATTTTGTATCCTCTTAATCTCAAATCTCATCTTTCACTGATGTTTATTCACATGAAAATGACAAAACTGGATGTTGAGTGGGGAGCTGTGACTTTACCAAACGAGAGTCTTTGTGCCCTTGTTTCCCTTTTCTTATCACTTTCATGCTTCCCTGGGGTAAAGTCATTGTGACTAAATCATTTCAAAGGCTCAGCAATCTCTGCACCATCAGCTCCCTTAAAAGGTGCAGTATGATGCAGTGGAGCATGTCCATTCTCCCCAGAGATTATCGTTAATAAGAGCGCCAGTATTTATAGAAGATCCCCCCCAGTGGATACCCCTTAATCCTGCCTCACCCCTTTTCATCCCTGCCCCGTCCCTGAGCCGGGACTGCTCGCTCTCAGCAGCCTTGAGACTCAGCCTCTCAACTTGTCAGCTGAGGTAGAGTCTGTTGAAAGGAAGCTCCTCTTTTTTCAGATCCTCTGAAAGGAGGGAAAAATTTGTTTGGCAAGATTTCTTGGACTGCTTTAGGCCGTTTTCCATCACTCCTACAATTCTAAATTGTCAAATTTTCCTCCTCCTGCTTTGTTTGACCTGCAGCTAAGAAAAGCAAACAATAATGTCAACCAGCGAGCGTTTCGACTGCCATTACTGCAAAGACTCCCTGTTGGGGAAGAAGTACATAATGAAAGAAGACACGCAGTACTGCACTAAGTGCTACGAGAACCTGTTCGCCAACTGCTGTGAGGGCTGCTCTGTGGCAATTGGATGTAACAGCAAGGTAAGGAAACACCATTCTGGCCTTAAAGTATGCATCTTAAATGAGTTTCACTTTTGAGTCCAAATAACTTATATTTGCCATCAAAAAACTCTGTGCTGCTGCTGTTTGGAAATATCTACAGGATCTGTCCTACAAGGATCGTCATTGGCACGACCAGTGTTTCAAATGTGCAAAGTGTGGTCGCTCTTTGGTTGAAAAGGCCTTTGCCGCCAAGGATGATCTGCTGCTCTGCACCGAATGCTACGCTAATGATTATTCATCCAAGTGTACCACCTGCAAAAAGACCGTCATGCCAGGTATAAGTAGTTTTAGTAACAGAGATAACTACAAAAAGCTGTATCGTATCATGTAAAACAGATATCTAGTCATTGCCATGTTCATCTTGATAATTCTGAGTGAGAAACAACACAGTAACTGATACATACTTGTTTTCTTTACCTGACGAACTGATAGTAGTTTTTCTATTCATTGCACCATAGCTTTAACAAACAAGAATTAACCTTCAATCTAAATTTGAGGGACAACAATACATATCTGAGCATATGTGACAAAATGACAACTTCACAGAACACAACAAAAACCTAAACTTTAGACACTTTAAAAAAATGTTATATATAACGAAAATATATATTGGTCTGTGGATCAAAATTTTTAATCTACTTTTTACAGAAATAAGCCCTCATACTGTTGGTGATGTGTATAATGTAATGTTTTGAAATTTGATGGCTCCAATGCTAGCAACAGTTAGCCTAGCTTAGCCTACAGACTAGAAACAGATTGAAACTGCTAGCTTAGTTTGTTCAAAGGATGCAAAATATCAATGTAGCAGCACATCTAAAACTAACTCAAAGACTAAAAAATAAATTTTGTTTGTCTTAAACTGTTCAAGAAATTAGCTGAAATGCTAAAATGTTGAACAATGTTTCTAAGCATCTAAACAAACTCAGGAACAACAACATGGATAAGCTGACAAATCAAAATAATCTGCACTTAATATCAAGAGGGGTAAGAATATCACTAAAGTACTTTAGTTACTGCGAACACCCATGAACTAAGCATACAGGTGCAGATTTTTGTCAGGGGGCAAAGACAGCAGAGTGATATTCAGGTGGGGGTGACTGAATCACCATAGATCTGTGTATAAAGAAACTGCAGAAATGTGCTGCATATTTTGTACATAAAGTCCTATATTTTTCAAATCTGTAACAGTTTTATCCTTAATAAAAGAAAAACAAGTTAACTTGGCAATTCACAAAATAATCAATGAGAATTTCCCACGTATAAATCATGGTTTCAGGCCACAATAGTGTAGCAGACGAGCATTTAGTTGAATAATCTTAAGGTGAAGATCATGAAGTATATTTCATTGAATTCATTTGATTTTCATATCAAAACTGTTTGAGATACATATACTAATATGGACTCAAAAGGTTTTCAAAATGCAAAATAATTAAGTTCTGCACATGGGGTAGGAAATGTCATTAACTACCAAATTTAAGCAATTAATTTAGACTTAATTTTTTTTTTTTGCCAGCCTCAGTATTATTTCAGAATTTGGAAAACATTGACCATGAAGGATTGTGTAGTTTTCAAGCCAGTGAATGTGTAACACCTGAACAAACAGTGGTATATTTAACCTCTCATTATACATCAGTGGTTATGTCAGCATTTTCAAGTTTATGTATCCAGCAGTGTTATTTTTCAGTGTTGTCTTAACTGACTTTGACAAACCACTGAGGGTAATTTTTTTAACTGTGTGAAAAAACTTACCCTTAAATTTGAAATTCTATCAAACAATAAGTAGCTTCTCTAGGGCTTTAAATCATTTTCATAAAACATGACTACCTGATGCATTTCTTTATGGAGGTCTTTATCTTCAACTTCTTTTATTCATGTTGGGAAAAAGGTTCCCATAATATAAAAGTCTGATTTTTACACCTGAATCCAGAAATGTCCGTCTGCTGAGTGAAGCATCAACCCTGCAGTCCTGGATAAGTATTTATAGCTTTGAGAAAAAATACCGACTTTGACTGCTTCGGTTGTGTGAGAGTGGTTCAAGAATAGAGACATTCTCACAATTCTGTGAGTGAAAGCTTATAAAATGTATAAACATTGAAAAAGTACCTATTTTAACAACAGTCAACACTGCAACTTAATCTTTCTCCAAATTTCTTTCCTCGATGATTAAGATAGCTTAGTCTTCTCCCTACAGGCAGGACTATTTTAAGCTCTAGTGTGCTTTTGTTATAGAGGTACCATATGCTGACTAAGCTGCTCTCCTCCCTCTGTGCCAGGTTCCCGCAAAATGGAATACAAGGGGAACAGCTGGCATGAGACCTGCTTCCTGTGCCACCGCTGCCAGCAGCCAATAGGAACCAAGTCCTTCATCCCTAAAGACACCGGCTACTTCTGTGTGCCCTGCTTTGAGAAGCAGTTTGCCTACCAGTGCTGCGCTTGTAAGAAGGTAAAGTTACAGCCAAGGTTTTTTGTTTCCACATACTGGCTGCTACAGCAGAGTCCATCCCCCCTGACTCCACGTGTTCCCCTTGTTTTACTCTCAGGCCATCACAACAGGTGGAGTGACCTACCAAGACAAGCCTTGGCACCGTGAGTGTTTCCTCTGCATCGGCTGCAGAAAGCAGCTGTCGGGTCAGCGCTTTACCTCCAGGGAGAACTACCCATACTGCCTGGAGTGCTTCAGCAACCTGTATGCTAAAAAGTGTGTGGGCTGCACCAAGGCGATCACCAGTGAGTCATGGTTTTATTCTCTATGGCCTGACTCAGATATAATGCCCTGATCTGCATTGGCATAGAAATTCAGAGAGGAGCAAGGTGACGATCCTGCTCTTCAGATAAAAAGACTGAATCTTTGTTTGATGTGCACAGGTCTGGCGGGGGCCAAGTACATCTCTTTTGAGGAGCGTCAGTGGCACAGCGAGTGTTTCACCTGCATGCAGTGCTCCGTGTCTCTGGTGGGACGCGGATTCCTCACCCAGCGTGACAACATCTTGTGCACCGACTGCGGCAGGGAGAAGTGATGGGCTCATGAGGGAGTCGCAGAGACATCAAAGAGAAAGTCACTCTCTGAGATTTCTTCACAGCATGCTTGCTACATGGAAAAAAAGCTCTGAATATTAAACGCTTTTTGGTTTTAAAAGTGAATATTAGTGTAGCCCACACTCAAGACTTGTTATGATTTTGTTTAGATGACTTGTATGACTGAAAGTTGGGGTGTATTGTCTTTTTCTTTTGGTTTTTACTTTGTATATTCAACAGTAAAAAAAAAAACTTTTCCTGACATACTACAGGCAAGGATAAAACAACTTTCTCATACTTTTTGTCTATAATAAAATAAAAGATAACATTTTTAGATTTCAGACTATTGTGCAGATGAAAATGGAATAAAAAAATAAATATTTGAACATAGTTTGTGCATTTTCATTGCTTTCTGGTACTTCATGAACAAAAAGTTATTTGATTAGGTCACATGGCTTTAGCTGCCTCGACAGAAAATGTATTTATCAGTGGTGCGTGATACTATAGAATTTGGCATCGATTCGATAAGAAGTAAATATCAGACCAGTATGCCCAATTTCAATACTGATATTGATACTTTTTTACATAGAAAAGAATGACGCACAACCACTAAAGGTAATGCTTCGGTTCAAGAATAAAAGTGAAAAAAACAATTTCTCCACAAGAAAATAATCATGTCCTTGAATTTATCTTCTTTGTTGTAAAACAGTACATTTGAATGTTTTGGGATATCAACAGTTATTATTAAATGTATCATTTTGATAGAAAAACTTGCACATACTGTTAGATTAACGATCACAGAAACATAATAATATTTAGGAAATCAGTAATTTACTAATCAATCTCTTCACATGTGTATTGATCAATATTGGTACCAATGTTGGTATCAAAATATCTCTATTTTAGGTTGATTGGCCCACCACTAGTATTCATATCAAGGAAACTAATGCATCATACACACCACACATGCTAATGAAATGCTTACTAGGCACATAACGTTGACAGGGGAAATCACTCCAAGCCTGCTGTTTCTCATCATCTTCTTTCGCTCCACTGTTGCCATCCAGAGGAGGAGTCTACATGTCAGTGTAACAAATATAGCTGATGCTAGGTTTGAAACTCAGATCTTTATGAGATCATACTGTCTGTCCCCTTTAGACAATCATTGCTGTAAAACAAACCTCTTTGTGCTTCTGTTCCCTCCTGACCTGGTCACACCCAGCTCATTCTGGCTGTAAACAAACCCAGAGCCACCATATATGGTTCAATCAGCAGATCACTTGCTCTTCTACTTGTCAATTATCCACCAACCAAAATCCACAACTTAGGCTCAAGGACAAGCCAAGAAAACAGGCGGACGTAACTGTGGGCGCCTCAAAATACCCGTCCTCCTCACTAAATCTATTGTTATGATACTTGTAAAAGAGTTGCTGTTCTTTTCCTTTTTTTCGGTTGAGAGCCTGTGGATGAGTTGTGTAAGTGTCCTCACATGGCAGGATGAGCAGTGAAAATGCTGACTTAGGTTTCCTGTCACATGGTAGGTAACTCTGGGTTTCACTTCATGAACTTGTGCAGGAACAAAAGAGGAAGGGAGAGCAGCAGAAAGGTAGGGACTCATCGTATGTTCTATGCGTTAAGGAACATCTGTTTGCTTTTTTCCCACAAGATTCGGTATTTTACTTGAAAAATTAAGCATTCTTGAATTTCTGCAATGGCTTTTAGAGCATTTATGCAAATGCATGTGTATGAAAAGCAAGTCACCCCAAAAGAGAAGGACAAAAGCAACATCCAGTGCATTGAGTGCTTTGGCAACAATGTGTACATAGGGACAAGAGACGCGACAGTTCTGCATCTCATCCTCCCGAGTAGCTCAAATGTAGACCAGACAAAAAGCAAAGAAGGTAGAGTGAGAAAACTGGGCTCCAGCAACCAAGTCCTCCAACTGAGAGCAGTCCCACTTCTCAACCATCTGCTGGTTCTGTGGGACCGGAGCGTCACAGCCCTCAACATGTTCTCCTTGGAGCCTGTTCCTGCTCTGAAGAAGATTCAGCACGTGTCTTTGTTTGAAGTGTGCAGCTCATCACTGGATCAGAAGGCGTCTTCTGTGGAGATGGTGACTTCCTCAAGCCGCAGGAAGGTGATCCGGATCCACGTGGTGGGCGTGGACAGGTGGGAGGTTGTAAAGGAAGTCCCTCTTTTTCAGGAACCGGTGGCGTTGGCAGTTGATGGTGCTAGTCTGTGTATAGCAACCAGTGACAGGTATCTACTCTATGATGTAACAGACGGGAGCAGCCAGGAGCTTTTTCGTCACACCCACAACCGGCAGCGCGTCTTTGTTGCATCAGCCGGACATGGGGAGTTCCTCTTAAACGGACCTGAATCTTTGGGTAAGAATTTCAGTGCATTGCAGGGCTGGGTTATTAATCACAAATAAGATTAAATCCCAATAAGGCCTGTTGCAATATTCTGATCACAGACTGTGCAATAGTTCTTTAACCTTAAATATGTCAGAATACCACATACATTCTTGGCAGTGGATGTTTCATACTCTACACCAGAGTTGCAAAAACAGCGAGAAGTAACAACAAAACTGTGGGGCGCATTTCCTTTCAGCAAATGCAGGATGTTGAAATGCTGAGCATAAAATGAAAAACAAGTCAAATATTAGAAAATAAGTAAGTAAATACATTTCTTTCAAAGCTGCATACAATATCTCTCACAGAACAATTGACGACAATATTTACACATCACATGCATAGGTTTGAAAAAGGGATGGATGAAGCAATGCTTACACAACTCCAGTCCCCCCCCCTTTACCATCACAAAACACAGCAACACAAAACACAATAACAAACAAAACAACAACCGTCCCAAACACTCTCTCATCCCCCCTTCATATTAGAAGCATCAGTCTCTCTGTTCTTTCACACATTTTTTAATTGAATGATTGAATGACAAAATAAGTTTGTGGTGGCAAAAAAAAATGGTTAAAAAGAAGCAAAAATAGGTGAAAAGTGTGAAATTGTAAGAAAATATGGAAGACAGCCAGGAAGTAACAAAAAAAAGTCCAAAAGTTGCAAAAAAAAGAGTGAAAAGTGACTATAATGGTCAAAATATCCTTTTTATTGATCATCAACATTTCAAGACATAAAGGCTTGAAATAATATTAATCACTCGTTGCATCATGAGTCTATATCATAAATGTGAATGAGTGGCCAAAAATATTAAACTTTCTGATAGCACTCTATTTGTTTTTTTTTTTTTTTTTTTATATGATATGCAAACAAGGTCTCTTTGGTGGAGTTATTTCATTCTCTTTTTTTTCCAGAAAAATCTCTCTTTTCTCCCTCATGTCTGTGATTTTCTGAATCAAAATGAGGATGAAAGAAGATCATTCGATTCAATTCAGCAAGAGAGGTCAAATTTTCTATATGAATCAAAATAACTCTTCTCATCTAAAGTTATTTATTCCCGGTTTTATTACAGTGCTTTTTAATTGATTGTGTTTATTTGACAACACATAAGATAAGGAACCTTATTATTTCCCTAAAATAATTTGCGATTAAATATAGGGTAAAATAATCGCAAATAGGTTATTTTTTCAAATTGTCCAGCTCTGGTGCCTCGTTCTGCAGGACAGAAACCTCATAGTCATTTTCTCCCAGGCAGCCTTACTGTTAATGATTTTCTTTCAGTCCTTCATTTATCAATCTAGCCAGAGGATATTTGTTTAGCCACGATATCATTTCTCTACCCTCATCCCTCAGGCATGTTTGTGATGAAGACGGGGATCTGCCAGCGTCCTCCCCTGCAGTGGCCTCAGGAGGTGCTGGCAGCCCGAGTGTGTTTCCCCTACATCCTAACCCTGCAGCCTCAAGTGCTGTCTGTGCACAGTGTGCTGGATCAGCAGCACAAACAGACTGTGAGCCTCAGCGGAGCCAAGGGTCTGCTCTCAACATCAGGTACACCAGTCGGCATCCATTCATCCCATAATCCTGCCAGATTGCAGACGGAGAGGCTGTCACAGAATGGTTTTTGTTGAAAAAAGAAAGAGCTTTGTCTGTCTCAGTTTGCACTGATTCAGTCAATCATTCTTGCATCAACTGTTCGTCAGACTGTCTCTAGAAACCAACAACAAATCTCTCCTCAGATGGCGCACTGGTGTTCACAGAGAGAGACATTTTCAGCTTTCGTTTGGTGCCGTTCGATGAGCAGATCCGTACACTTGTGAGGCTGGAGAGGGTGGAGGAGGCCTTGATGCTGCTGGAGGGAGTTCAAGGACAAGGACTGCTCGACTCACACAAGGTGAAATGTAATGTGTAGACACATGAAAGGTAGTAGACATGCCCCGCCTTTGAAATCGAAGTTTCTGACACATGAGATTTCTGAAGGTGCTGGCATACAGCTATTTATAGTTCTTACCTTTCACCACTGTTCCTCAACACAAAGAATCTTTGCAATGTTTTAGAAAAACAACATAAAAAAGCAGGATGAATAAAGGTTTAAAAGTTAGCGTATAATCATGCAAGGAGCTGTAATTGATATTCTTGATGAAACATGACAGCACAGTCACATTAAAACAGATCAACATTTTCCCCTCTTCTGTCTAAGTTCAGCATGTCATCATAACAAAAAAGGAGATTTGATTAAACAATTCATATTTGCTAAATAAAAAAATATATATTACCTGCTGATATGAGCATCATTCTCACTGCTTTTGGTCCTGACTCAGGCAAAAAAAAAAAACTACTGGAGCTGGCAGAGATGTGATTGGCTTACTTTCAAATCTGTGCTAACTTGTTAACAGAGCAGATATGAAAACAAAGGTGTCACACAGTCATAATGTCCTTTTACTTTGGCATGTTCAGCACTAGCACTCAACAAAGGAGCTGCAACAAAAAAAAAGTTAAACTTCAAAAATTTTCCCTTAACCTAAACTGTGGCCAAACGGCCTCTTTTGCTCTGACATGTCCTCATTTTGGTGGTAAAGTTATTTCTGGGGGGATTTTAACAATTTCCCCAAAATGTCGGGGTTTGCTCTGACTGCAGGCACTGGGCTCTCAGACAGAAACTGCCGCAGTGGAAATGCACTTTTACCATCAAACTGCGTATATATAGTTGTGCCCTTCTTTTCGTTGAGGTTGTGACCAGTGTTGAGAATTTCTTTTTGGCTCACATGAAGTCACATTTAGAGATAAACAGTCAAACTTTTGAGCTAATAGTCAAAGTTACAAGATCAAGTCAAATTTTGATATAAGACTCAAAATTTTGAGAAAATGTCTATTTTTTTGAGACAAATAGACAAAGAAAGAAGTCAAAATTTTGATATAAAAAGTCAAAACTACAAGAGTAAAGTTTCAATTTGAGATAAAAAAAATTCATAATTATAGTCACACAGATTGGCCGTGTAGTTTGGATCACGCTCCATGTTCAGGTCCAGCCTGTGACCACTTTCCTGTCGTCCCCCACCTGTTTCCTACACTTTCCACTGTCGTCTCTCCTGTTCAAAAAAAAGCCAAAAAAATAACAAAAAAAAAAAAAAAACATGATCCTGTGGGAAAATTCATAATTTTGACATAAAAACTCGAAAATATGAGTTAAGAAGCCAAAATTTATAGAAAATAATGACAAAATTTTGAGATATTAAAGTCAAAATTCTGATGTAAGCAGTTGATTTCGGGGGTTTTTCATTTAGATAAATAGTCAACATTATGAGAAAAAAGTTGAAATTTTAACTTTTTTTCTTTTTTCAAAATTTTAACTGAATATGCATGTCCAAAAAGAAATCTACACAAAGCCAACTTTTTGTTTTCTATGTTTTTTAACTGGCAGCAATAGGCTTCGTTACATTATTCATGTTCACAGTTTAGAAAACTTTCTCTTCAAACAGAAAAGGAGTGTTTTATATAAATGCTTGGATTATGAAGCTACTTTGTCATCTTTGAGTATCTTTGGGTAATTTTGCCGCCACATAGGGTTTCCTCTCATTGGGTTTTTAGATTATGATCACTTTAACTTTATGGTGTTGCTAATATTGAAGCACTGATGAAAAAAATGTTTTTTAGCATGGTAGAATTTACACATGAACACTTTCTATTATCACATGCTACGAGCTAAAGAACAGAGGAGCAGGCCCTTACTTTAACAAGTACTTTTTTTGCTGAGAACTAATAGGAATAGTTAATGTTGACCTTGTGATCATAAAAGATCAAAGTTTATGAATATACATAGTGTTTCTGATTTACAGATTTTGTTGATGCTTAAGCAACATTCACTGTAGATCCATCTGTTAGTCAAAAAGCTGTCACACATTCAGCCCAATTCTAATCTTCAAACTGCTTCAACTTAGATTTCCCATGATTGTCTGTCTTGGTAAGGCAGTTTGGACTCCACAATCCTCGTTCAGTAGATTCATACACACCACTGATGTGCAGATGATTCGCATATATTACAGCCTCGTGTGGCACTGAATTGCAGTGTTTGACTTCAATAATTCATCACTGTTATGCACTGATAGCTTTTATGCAGTTGGATGATTGCGGTTGAGTACAGCAGATGGTGTGAGAGATTTAGTGTCATTTGTGGCTCATATCAGGTCACACTGTAGAGGTGATGATGAAAGAATTAACGCGCCGATGAGTCATTAGTTGATTGGTTGTTTTTGTGCTGTTTTACTATCTGAGCATTTTCCCTTTCCCTGCCTCACTGATTTCAGCTCACTTAATGTGGCTTTAATTATGTTCCTGCTTTGACTGCCGAGTTCTGAGAGGCCGTTTTCACCAACAGGAGCTCCAGAAAGCTATCACTGGTCTGGCTGGATTTGTGCATTACCACCGACAGGGTTTTTCTGAGGCCAAAGATCTGTTCATGTGAGGAAAAAACATTTTACTCAGTTCTACAAATTCCAAATGTGTTGAATAAATCTCCACAAGCAGGGTGGATTTTGTAAATAGTGGCTCTTTTCTGCTAAATTCTACTCTAGAGTCTAACAAATCAATATCTACTCCAACAGTAAAGGTGAGGTGGACCCCAGAGAAATCATCGGCCTCTACCCTGACATACAGTCTGGTCTGTGCGAGGGCTTCAAATCCCAGCTTGATCAAGCAAACAAGGCCAGGGATCTGCAGGTGCTCTGGCAGGAGGACAGAAACACATTTCATCATTACCTGCTCTTCCTGGGAGACTTTCTCAGGGCAGTCAGGGGGACGGAGCAGGGCCTGAGGCGCAGTAAAGAAGTGGACTGCGCCCTCCTGAGGCTGTATGCAGAACTGGGAGAAACTGAGAATCTGCTGCAGCTTATGGCGTCTCCCAATGAGTGCAGCCTGGATCACTGTGTTCCTTCCTTAGAGAGACACAACAGGTGAAAATGAAAGATTATGTCTTTTAAAAGATCAGACTTTCTACAATTACTAAGAGCACAAGGCATCGTATCAAACTGGAAACATTTCTGATGATGCATTTCTTTTTAAGATTCTTTGCAATAGGTTCCCTCTATCAAAGCCTTGGAAATCAAATTGAAGCACTTAAGGTATTATTTCCCCGCACATTTTATCTACAACAGTCACAGTTGCGCACATAATTTACATACTATGTCGGAGTCTATGACTTCTTGGCAATTTTTCAGAAATTATGAATAATAACAAAAACTTTTCTTTCACTCATGGTTCGTGGTTGGGTGAAGCCATTTAGTAACAAACAACTGTGTTAAATCTTTTTAAATCATAATGACAACAGGTTCCCTGCAGGTTTGAGAGCTCCCCAGAGTGGTTCAGTGATACTGAGGTCAAGAGACTGAGATGGCCACTCCAGAACCTTCACTTTATTCTACTGTAGCCAGTGATTGTGATTTGGATCATCGTCGCATTGGAATGTCAAAGTACGTTCCATACACAGCTTCTGGGTTGATGAGTGCCAATTCTCCTCCAGTATTTCCTGATAACATGCTGCATTCATCCTCCCATCAATTTTGACCAAGTTTCCTGAGCCTTTGTAGCCCCCCCCCCCAAAAAAAAAAAAACATCAGTAATACACCTCCATGTTTCACAGTAGGAATGGTGTAACTTTCATAATAGGCCTTGTTGATGCCTCCTCACATGTAACGTTTATGGTTGTGGCCAAAAAGTTCAATTTTGGTCTCATCACTCCAATTGACTTCATTTCAGGCTTGTCTCTGTGTTGTTTGGCACATTGTAAGTTGAATACTTTGTGGCATTTGTGTGGAAATGGCTTTTTTCAGGTGACTCGACCATGCAGCCAATTTTTCCTCAAGTGCCTCCTCATTGTGCATCAGACCAGCCACATTCTTTCAGAGAGTCCTATACTTCAACTGAAGTTGTTTGTGGGTTTTTCTTTGCATCCCAAACAATGTTCCTTGCAGTTGTACCTGAAACTTTTATTGGTTTACCTGACTGTGGTTTGGTTTCAACAAAATCCCAAATTTTCCACTTCTTAATTAGAGTTTGAACACTGCTAATTTGCACCCTCAATTCCTTGGATATCTTTTTTTATCCTGTTTGTGTCAACTTGTGTTTATATTATCAGGCCAAAATCACCAGGGTATGATCGGGGTCATTTTGGTAGTTTTTGTTGTCATTATGATTTAAAAAGGGTAAATGCAGTTTTTTGTTAATACATGGCTTCAACCAACCACTAACCATGAGTGACAGAAAATTTTTTGCTTTATCATTCATAATCTCTCTGAAAAGTGGCGACTCTGCCAGGGCATATAAACTTCTGAGCACAACTGTATGCAGGAACAAAAAGGAACAGTTTTACTTTAAAACCTCTGTTTTCTCCCAGACGTGGATGAAGATTGTCGAAGGGTCCCACAAAGACCCCACCTGCTCTGATGTGTATGGACACATAGTTTGGACTCTCAGTCAGTCACAAGACAGTGATGTTGTGTGGAGCTTTGCAGACTGGGCTCTACAAAACAATCAAGAGGTGCTTTTCTAAGAATATTTTCATGACCTCAACATAACTGCAGGGGGCAGAGTTGCACAGAACAACTGTGTGACAGAAATGAACAGCTAACTGCCAGCAAATAAATGAATTAAATCCCTTTGTTTATCAGGCATAATGGTGATTAAATGACCAGTAACACCTCTGATGTATTCAATAGATAGGTGTGCAGATTTTCAGCAGACGTCCTCCAGATGCTCCATTAGAGGCAGAGGACGTTCTTGCTTTCTTGGAGAAGTACCCGCTGGCGTTGCTTTTGTATCTCGAGTTCCTAATTCATGAATTGAAGAGTGAGGTGGGTGCAGCAGCAGCTTTCCAATTTGATTACCTGACTCCTTGATTAAATGCATGTAGACATGATTGGTTTAATTTGCCCCCAGGAGGAGAGACACCACAACCGTCTGGCTCTGGCATATGTTTCTCAGACGCTGCAGGAGGAAAAGGAAACAGATTCAGTGGAGACCAGGGGGAAGTTGCAGCAGCTGCTTTGGGAATCTGAGTTTCTCGACGTCTCTGTTGTGCACGGTGCATAGACGTCGCTGGAAAATTAATTTAAAGCTAAGTGTTACTAAATTATGAGCCTTTTTTATTTCTCATTGCAGAGAGAATTAAATCTACATCCCTGCACGTAGAGAGAGCCATCCTCTTGAGCAGAGCCAGCGAACACACTCAGGCCCTGCAGGTGCTCGTTCACCAGGAGAGAGACCTCCAGGCTGCACAGGCCCTCTGTCACAGGGTCTCTCAAAACCAGGACGCAGAGTTCAGTCAGAGCCTCCTGCTCACCCTGCTACAGATCTACCTGAGCTCAAACGATCTCACTCACGCTGCCGTGGATCTCCTCAACAACAACACTCACATCTTTACAGCAGAGAGGGTCCTCCCGCTTCTGCCAGAGTCCTGGTCAGTCCAGCTGCTCTCCCAGTTCTTAGTCCAGTCCCTCAGAGCGACCTTCCACCAGAGGCGCATGGCAAAGCTGGAGGAGGCTCTGAGCCAGGTGGAGCTCATGCGGCACAAGGTCATGTGGGTGAGTCCAACAAGATACGGCTCGAATTTTTCACTCTGTTGAACATTGTGTGTATAGTTGTTTTCTTTTCACTCCCTTCTCTGCAGATGCAAACCACAAAAACAAAGTTCAGACTGGACAAGGAGAAGAGATGTAAAGTTTGCCAAAAGGACTTTGCTGAGCCACAGTTTGCCTGTAGCCTTCGGGGTGAAATGATGCACATGAACTGTACTGACCCTTCATCACTGTAAAGGGTCAGAGAGGTGACGCCTACTTTTTCTGTCCAACTGAATTTTTCTGTTGAAAGAAAAATCTGAAACCACGTAAAAAGACAATATGTATGTTTTTACACCTATCCCATGTACAAAACCACTAACTTCGCCAAACATTTTAGTTACTGGTTATTTTTCTGCTCTCTGAAGTGTCTAAAGATCATGTCCAGCTTCAAATTTAACTTGGACAACCAGTTTAAAATCACTTTAAATCAATTTCAATATATCCCTTGCCCTATTTGGCATAATTTTTGACATGTTTTGCATTCACTGTCTAAATTATGAAGCACTTACATGTGTATTTCCATCATAATGTACAAGAATGTGTTGTCTGAATATGTTCATTGAATGAAATATCATCTGAAGGGACCATAAAGAAAACAATTTTGGGACTTTAATTTTGAAATCACCTCAAGGAGAGGGTATTTCATCAACCACACACATTTGAGGAACCTAATGAGAACCTAGAAGGTTATCAAGTCTTTCTCATATTTGCAAATAAACCTATTTTTTAAGTACTATAATGTGCTAGACACTTTTGGGTATCATGTGGTATCACCGTCTCAAAACTGTGAATAATAAGTTTTATCTGCAAATCTATAAGCCTGTTCTTCTTAAACTGTTCGCTAATTTATTGTTGAACTATTTGTAGTGCTGAAGGTCACTCCAAATGACTTTTTTTCAAGGCTCTCCTTATAATTCAAATTTAAAAACACTTAAATCTCTTAACTAAGTTTTTTGCATAAATGCGTGAGTACACTTCATTCCAAATGTTTGAACAATATCCAACTGTATCCTTATTTTTGTTATTTTAAAAATGGCCTGTTCTAAAGTTGTATCAGTCAATGACCTAAAGACACATGAACATATGTGCTCTGTTTATTCAAATATGTCCATCTGCCTCCTGCTGATCTATTCTCTGAATCAGAAATAACACACTCTGTACCAGGATTCAACTCAAGAATACCAGACCAGACACTTTCCCTGATTAGAAAAAAGAAAATACGTTGAGTAAATAACAGGTTTCAAAATGCAAAAGGAGCAAGTGGTGCACTTTTCCAGAACGGCATGTCTGAGCCGTTTCCTACAGACAGTGTGGACAGCAATAGCTATAAAATGAATTGTGGAGGACACTCTGGGGTATGTGTGCACTGATCAGACAGTGGTGTTTTACATAAAAACCAACCTTGGTCAACTCAATGACCCCACAGAAACTGACCCTCCTTCATCGCTGTATATGCATCTCTGACATCGTGTTTTCCACCAGCTGTGTATATTTGTCTACATAGGAAAAAGTAAGTCCACTGAGAGGCTTTTTAATGCAGCATTTGCATTAAAATACATTTATGACCCCTTAAAATAATCACAATTACAGGTTTAAAAATGAAAAGCAAACAGGTTAAGGAAGTACAGAGTCTGGGGGTCATTTAAGACGATTTTATAAGCATCAAATAACATGTTTGTATGTTTTACCACCTTGTAATATTAGAGGCAAAAGACAGATGTTTATTCCAAATAATCACACATAACCCCAGTGTGTCCACATGTACAGTATAAACTGTGCAAATATGGTTAAACACATATAATTACGTTTGATGACACCGGAAATGTATTTATTTTTGCTGTAATTTAGTCATTAAGGCTGTCCTTAACTGAGCATTTCTTCATCCTGGTGCATTTTGGGACAGCAGTTGAGGAGTCGCTTAAATGAGCAGGAACAGTAGCAGCATTTGGCTCCAGTCAGTGGAAGTTTTTGGCCCCGGGTGAGTAGCTAATTGCAGCGTAGATAAATAGTGGATCATGAGCCTGCTGGATGGGATTATTGCTTTGTGATGCCCTCGCCAAAACGTCCTCTGTTTTCTGTCCTAATGAGGTTTTTTAGTGGGTATCTGAATGTTGTATATTTGCATGTTTCATGTACTGTGAGGATGCCATGATGCCCAATGATAACAGGCGAAAGAGTTCACCTGACTGAGAGCTTTGGACTTTATGGTTTAGTTTGATTATAAATTTAACCTCTGACGCATGGAAATTAGCTGACTCATGTTCCAGAAAACTCAAGAAAACAGCACTGTTGTTTTTTATGTGGTTCAACAACAAATGCCACGCTACCTCTATATTATCTAACCTGCTACAATAGATTTTTACACAAGAATTCAAGGCTTAAGGTGCAGTAAAACGTGAACAAGTATTTGACCAGATAAATCTCTGCATGTGAACAATTTCAGGAAATATCTGACTTAAAACAACTACAATAACAGGCACATTTTCTTTTTACAGTACTGGATACAACACAGCCTGAGCAGGTGTCAGATCCTTGGGCTCTGACCTCACAGCAAATCCCCAACAGTTACATCAGATCTGGGCGTTACCGCTAAAATGGACGCCATTAACACTTAAGAGCGGCCTGTCACAGCAAATAAAAATCAATCTTTACTCTGCCTGATGGACGTGTAAATTGAAAACTGGGTAAATGAACAACCTTTATGAGGGAAACTAGGATCAATGAGGCTGACGAATGGGGCTGGGCAATCAATCACAGTGTGGCCTGGTGCAATATTCTTATCACAGACAATATAATAATCCTTTAACCTCACGTGTCAGAACACCAGATACAATTTCTTGCAGTAGGTTTTATGCTCCACAACCCTAAACTCGACCCTGCTCAACCAGAGAACAAAGTAATTGAAAATGATCTTTGTAAAAAACAATCCAAGTGGTGAAAAGTGGCAAAAAAACAGCAAGAAGAAGCAATAAATATAAGTTTAAGATGATAAAAATGGTCCGAAGCATTAAAATAATGGCAAGAAAACTGAGAAAAACTCGGAAATTAGTCAGAAAGATGCAAAAAAAATGGTCCAAAAGAGAAGAGTGAAAAGTGACAACAATAGGAAAAAAGCTGGAAAGAGTGGCAAAAAAAATAAAAGTCATGTGTTGTCTTCAAACACAAGAGTTTGGGAACCTAAAAATAACGGCACCATAAATCACAATGACAACATATAGAAAAATAAACGTGATCACATTACTTTTGCAAATTATTCAGCCCTACCTACAAACCACAAAATGGTGTCCAAGCAAAAACTGCACACAATCAAGCACCAAAATATTAATCTTCATACATCAAGAAGTGCATGAATTTATTCAAACTCAGAAAAAACAATCATTATATTCACAACTTTTGAAAGTAGTCAAATTCTAAGTCTTTTTGCGTATCACTAATGACATATAGAGATCAATCTCCTCCACACAATAACTTAAGTTGTCTAAAGCATTGCTTTATGATGAAGAACAGACTCAGGGAGGTTACAGACAATGGAAAAGATATATTTTAGTGTATCTTGTTATGAATTATTAGCATAATAATATCAGAATCAAACCATTTATTCTGAATCAGGGCAAAAAGCATTTAAAAGAAAGTTCTTCCCTATCATTTTAAGTTGTTGCAGGTTTTAAAGATTGTGTTTGTGAATTTTTGTGTGTGTGTGTGTGTGTGTTTGTGTGTGTGTGTGTGTGTGCGTGTGTGTGTGTGTGTGCGTGTGTGTGTGTGTGTTCATTGTGCTGCTCTGTGATTGGTTAATCTCTGGGCCGTGCCTGCTGACCAGTGACTTCTGGGTGGATCCGAGGTCAAGCCCGTGTCCCCTCCTCTCTCCTCGCTCTCTGGTTTCCTCTTGGGGCATTTCTGACACCTGAGGTTACACTGCTCCTCAAAAATGTCTCTCTCATCTTTGAAGCTGACCAACAGCTGAAAGTAAGCAGGAGGTAAAAATACTCACAAACAAGGACTGTACAGGCAAACCAGCTTCTACCAAAGTGAAGACACACTGTTGGCTCTTTGATGCATTTTAATATGTTTTTCACACACTGTTTCGCACAAGGATCCCCCCTTGAATTCAATATTATGAGCAGATATTAGTATTTCCTGTTAAAAGAAATAGATATCTTGCATAAGAGAAGCAGTTTTGGAAGAAGTATGGAGGGATATCCACACATTTGCCTGCTGTTAAAAATACCCAAGGCCACCACAGAATGAGTGCAAAGAGGGAAAACAAGAACATTTCTTCTTGTACTTTTCTAAATATAAGGAGGAAAAACATCCTCTGTCTGGACTGTGGGATGTTTACATGTTAACACAGCTTTGTATTTTGTATTATATTGAGACTTATATTGACAGTATTGAAACTGTATTGAGGTAGTTATATGGACTTCATTACATGTGTATTTTACCATGCAAAGACATCCAAATCACATCATAACTGTAGTTTCCTCACCGTTTTATTACTTCTTCTATTGTATCTAAATGATGACTCATTTTGAAGATAGCTATAGTGAAATATCAATCAAAGCTTTATGTCTCAGAGACCAGAAACTATATTTGCTGTCATTTGTTTACAGCATTTTTTTTACTTTTTTTTTTTTAGCAGAAATATTCCTCCTAAACCTAACAGAGGGGGTCAGAGTTCCCCTTTTTCACTTTAAGACATCCCTGTCTAAGAGATCTTTTAAACAAATTACCTTTTACACGTTCTGTGCAAGGCTTTACTGTAATCGTTGTTGAATATTTTCCTGAGGAAGTCGTGCTCTAGTTCATTTATCATCAACTTAATCATGCACACAATAAGAGTCCATGACAAATGTCAGGGTTTCTTCACTTTCAGAAACAAAGCTTAGGTTCAACGAGACAGTTTACATAAAAACAGTTGATTCTGATAAATGAGATACACAAAAAAAGCAGCATTTTCCAACAAAAAATCAAGATTTGGACATCAGTCTCTCACCGAAAACAGAAAATGAAACACATTCTGTCTCAGGAGAACAATAATCATATCAGGTACCACGCCAAATAAACCCAGTGGGAAAAATGAATGCACAATGCCTCTCTGTGCATCATGCATCATATTTATAGTCACAGCCACAAATTACTGTATCATGTCCCTCATGACGCATTTTTAAGTCCCTTAGTGGTCGCGCAGAGACAAGGAGAATCTTAATTTGCCGCCCTTATGGCAGCAATAATAGTAAGGTAGCAGAAAACCTAAAACGATTGAACTTTAATTTCTGCTTTTCTCAGCAAAACTAATTCTATAGATATAGCAGAACAAGTACGGGCATAAATAGCCAAAGAGGATGATCAAAACATTGCTTTAAAATTGAGGGTTCCGTTGCGAGAGTAAAAGTACCAAACGATGGAACCCCAAACCGTCTCGCGGTGCTCCTCTTTACACTTCCCACCGGGTGACCTCTGTGTGTCCCGTCTCTGTCACTGGTGTCTGTGGGTGGGACGGACCGACATTCCTCTGAAAGGGATATATGTAAGTCGAAATACCATGTCTCAGTTTGGAGCACTGCAGGCGTCATTCTGTTCACTGTTTATGCTTCAGTCTGTTTCCTACTCTGGGTATTCTGGGTGCAGATATGAGATGCGTATTTACCACGACGAGGGTGATTATCCTCTGTGCAAAAACTTACTTTCCTGTTAGTTTGTTTCCTTTAGACCAATTATATCATTATAAATATGGCTGAGCGGCTTAGGGTGTGCATGAAAGTTATTAGGGGAAAAGGGTGGTCAGAAAAGTACTGTAAGATTTTTTTTTTCTACTAAAAACAGCTCTGCCTGTTTTTTCTGGCTCTTCTTCAGCCTCTATACTGTTGTCGTATGTATGGCTCCTACAGTAATTATCGCCATCTACAGTCCTGACATGCATACTACAGCGTTTCAAGCCCATCAACGTTTCTGTGTAAATGCAGAGTTTTTTCATCGTGTTTTCCCGCATTTAAGGGTGAAACACTGTGAAACATTGCTGGTGCCTGAGTGTATACACGGATTTCAAATGTGCATAGAGCAAAGGCAAAAGTGACACCCTGATTTACCCTGTGGTGCATAGTGGTCACTACAGTGGACACCTATTGAAAAGTTACTTAGATAGAAGAAGATATCTTTTATTTAATCCCCTGTTGAGGAAATCCAATTTTACTCTCTGAAATTAATCATGCTATATATACAAACACAAGCACAAATAGCACTTTGCACACAAACATGCACTGAAGGAGCTGCATCATCAGCGCACACCCTGAGCAGTTGGGTGTTTGGTGCCTTGCTCAAGGGCACCTCGACAGTGCCCAGGAAAATATGCTGACACCTCTCCAGCAATCAGCCTACTTCCAAATTTTGGTCCATGCTGGGACTTGAACCAGCAACACTCCACATGAGAAGCCAAGTCCCAATGGACTGAGCTACCACCGCCCCCCAAAATCATACCTAAATTCAATGCTTCATGTGGTGGAAATTCATATTTGTCTGTGTCAGAATATTTTTATTCTTCTTAGGGCATATATATATATATATATATATATATATATATATGTATGTATTTCAAAAAGTTATAGACAAACATTTTGGGGTAAAACAGCGCAATAACTACAAATTATTTGGAGTTAAACTGGATGAAAGAGAGTCAAAATGTTTCGCAAAACATTAAAAAAAGACTATTCATGAAATTACCAAATAAAGAAAAGATGTCAAACAAAAAAAAGGAAAAAAATTTCATACCTTAAGACAAATATAAACTCTTAAGGAAAAAAAATCCTGACACTGACTTTCATAATTCATGCATCAGAGGGTTAATTTTTTTACACTCATGTGATTTTACCACTAAAATAATGTCATACCTTCTGCCTATCTGTTCTCATAAGCTCTCAAATTTTCCAGGTGAGACAAATATTTGGGGCAGGAATCATTAGATTAAGACCCCCCTCCCCATAGATGTACACAGAAACTCAAAGGAGCTTAGTGATCTGTGCTGTTTACAGCTAATGACTCAATTAAAGATGAAGAATGAGCATTCATTTCTGGCTGTCAGGCAGCTTCCAGTGTTTACGCTGCTCTTTAAAGAGCAGAGAGTGAAACAGGCAGGTTTCTCTAAGAACCTGGATGCTTGTGTTCAGTGCCCAGCTTGGCCCATTTTCAACCTTGGACCATTTGGGTTTCTGGGAACAGAAACAAATGCTCCTGCAGAGTCATTTGAAAAGTTAGGGTGGTTAAATCTGACTAATTGTTGTGTTGCTCCACACCTGTTTTTACAAATAAGCTTCATTATCCTTCCAGAAAACAGGTTTAACTGCACTATATGCCAAAAAAGCAAATAAGATCATATCTCTCATGAAGTTTACTTCCATAAACCTCAGTGAAAACAAACAAATCTGGTTGACATGAATGTTCATTTCTTCTCCTGTGCACTAAACTCAGAGCATCGTGTGCTGACAGTGAAAGAGGTGGATTTAGTGAGCAGCAGGTGATTAATTTAGCCACACAAATGCCTTCATGGTCAGTCCTGAGTGAAACAAACATAATTAAAGCTCCGGACGTGTGCTCTGCACCGGGGGGTGCCTCAGCTTTATCTGTGAGCCTGCTCCACATGTGGTATTTGACATCACTGATTAAAGAGCGGGGGCCACCATAAGTTGCTGTTACTGTACCCTGGGAAAGTGTACGAAGTGGGATCCTGCATAATTAGACATTTAGCGCCATTCTCCCCACACATGAACACACCCTTCACCACAAGTGATGGCCCCAGGAGCTAAAAATGTCCCAGAGCCCCTTGCTCTTGACCGCCCTCCACTATCAAGATCTGAACTTACAATAACCCACACAATAAAAGCCCCAAGGAGACATGAAATATAATACCAACCCCAAAAAAGTTGACTCATTTAAGCTTCAGGAATCTGTATTTTAGAGAACTATCATAAACTTGTATATATAGCAATCAAAGCCCCAATCACAGCTCGGGTAAATTAGAGGTATATCATGTTTTAGCATAGAATTACAATCTATTTCTACAGATCGAACTTTACTGAAAGCATCGAACGGATGACATTTTAAGGCTTTCATTAAATCTTCCATGAACCCTGACTGGGCTCAGAAGAATAGAAGGATTCTCAGCTGACGTGAAGCTGCACGACATCTCTGCATTTTGTGGTTTCGTGCACCAACACATACCCATACTTGTGGGTATTTTCAGGAGTGCACAAGAATCACATTGCATGTCCTCCCCCGAAAAAAAGAAAAAAAAATTGGATCCGAACGAGAACAATTTGTCCTTCAAATGAAAGGATGACAAGGAGAAGCAAGTCAAGGAAATCAGTCTTTGCAAACACATTAAATGTGGTGGAAACAAAGGTATAACTGAAATAGATCAATGGAATAACATTTTATAGAAATACTTCTTATGCACTACCTTTACTTACATATGCTCCACAGTGAACATCGGGTCTTCTCGTGTCCTCTTTTTGGAGGTAAAACTATGTTCAGGGGGATTGTATAAAGTTCCCCCACATTTTATCAGCTTGTTTTACAGACCATTGACTAGATCATTTTTAACAAAGGGCTGCACAGGCATTATTCTGATGCACCAATCTGTTAAGATGTTGAGCAGGAAAACATACTCTGACTGTTTGCACTGCACACTTAGACAGAAAATGCTGAAGTGGAAATGCACTTTTACAAAGAAACTGCATATATACAGTAGTACCCCTCCTTTAGTTGTGGTCGTGACTTGGGTGAGACTTTTGTTTTTTATTAGCCCAAATTAAGCCTAATTTTGATAAAGGTGTTAAAAGATTCAAATAAAAAGGTCAGATATTTGAGCTAATAAGTCAAAGTGTTAATATATTAAGTCAAATTTTCAGAAAAAAAAAGGTCAAAATTATGAGCTTGAAAGTCAAATTTTGGTTTATAAAAATCATGTTTTTAGATAAAAGGTCAAGAATATGAGTAAAAAAGTCAATATTTGAAGACAAAAAAAAAACAAAATTTACTAGATTAGACTAAATTTTGAGCTATAAAGTCAGATTTTGCACTTAAAAGTCAAAGTTATGAGCTTTAAGGTCAAAGTTTGACCTAATAAGTCGAAGTTATGAGATAAGACAAAATTTGTAGATCAAGTCAAAATTTTGAGACAAAAAGTCAAAATTCAGAGCTAAAAGTCAAAATTTTGACCTCTATCTCAAAGATTTAACTTATTATGTCCATTTTATTTTTTAACTGGCAGATATATGGCTCCTGAACATTTTTAATGTTTACATCATGAAAAATATTCACTTCAAACAGAAAAGGAGTGTTTTAAATAAAAGTATGAGTTATAAAGCTACTTTGTCGTGTTTGAGGATCTTTGAGTATTCTCTAAAAGAGGCTGGCTGGTGGATCTTCTTTTTAGGCTTTTAGAATATGGTCACTCTACTTAACATGTAAAAACAATATAATTTATCTGTTGGTGTACGTGAAAGTTATGGAGACATTCTCCACGGCTCCTCCACACAGTTTTCTCCATGATGTATTATTTGCTGAGTGATGTTTTTAGGGCACCTTTTCATCATACGTTCAAAGCCTGTGCGTCAACATGCAGCATCAAATCAGAGAGCAGCCACCGCTGTGGTGACAGCACAGTGAATCAGGCCTTCTAAATAAAGCTCGCTAGCTTTCCATTGTCTAAACACCAAAACCAACCCCAAGCTCCATATAATGTAACACCGCGTATCAGGGTTGGACTGGGAAAAAAAATCGGCCCTGGCATTTTGGACCAGACTGGCCCACCATGTTCGACCCCCCCCCCCCCACACACACACACAGAAAAACAAACAAAAACAAAAAAACCATAACATTCCACCACTCTGTCACAGTAATTGATTCTAAAGCATAATTCATCCTTTTGGGTTTGCTGATGTGTTCCAGGGAGGGAGAAAAGATAAAGAGAAACTTTGGCTACTATTTGGCAAAACTGGCAAAATGAAATGACTATTATTTTTTTGTAAACTGTATCCCCTAATCCTGTGGTTTTTTTTTATAACACACAAACAAGCAAAATAAACAATATTTGTTGGAGTATGGGCTTACATAATTCATGGCCCCACTGCTATATAAATCAGTGCTCTGGTCGGGGGCACCCCAGTCTAAAAGTCTGGACACGCCCCTGCTAAAGTGTGCTAGCAGCCTGCGTTATGTTGCTCTGCTCATCAAAGAATGGATTTATGCTAAATGGAGGGTTCAGCAACTTCAGCTCGTGGAATAGACAGTGTTACAGTAAAAGATGGGACTCTACTTTCCCCAAGGTAAAAGTCAAACAACTTCTCAAGCGCTTATGTGCAGTGCGCCGCTCTCTCTCCAATTAAAGTTAATGTCGATCGCCCATCAGCGACCTCCCTCTCACTCACTCTCCGCTGTCAATTTTCATAAATTATGGTCCATCCATAAAACCAGAAAGAAGATATTCTTCGGTCGAGCAGGAGTGTTCCGAAAGAACTGATGTATATTTATTCATGATCTAAAACAAAGAATGATCATTCATCGGCACATTTGGCAGCGTTTGTGTGGAAAGCATTATTTTTTTTCCTCTCGTGCACAAAAACAACCAATGGGCTGCAGACCAGCGCATTTCATGGGCCGTTTATTTGGATTTTTTTTTCTGTTCCCCCCGAATGCCCCACGCAGGTAGGACTTAAGGGAAAGTCAACAATGTGATTGGCTCGGTTCAGTATCATTCGTCTGCTTATCTACTGCTTTAACGGGCCGTTCACGCAAAATTGAAAAAGTGTCAGTCGGCCAAAATGAGACGGTCGGCCCACCGGGCATTGCCCGGTATGCCAGATGGCCAGTCCACCCCTGCCGCGTATGCAAAATTAATGAAGCAACAAAACCATGGAGGCCGCTACAGTTACATGAGTAAACCAGANATCGGCACATTTGGCAGCGTTTGTGTGGAAAGCATTATTTTTTTTCCTCTCGTGCACAAAAACAACCAATGGGCTGCAGACCAGCGCATTTCATGGGCCGTTTATTTGGATTTTTTTTTCTGTTCCCCCCGAATGCCCCACGCAGGTAGGACTTAAGGGAAAGTCAACAATGTGATTGGCTCGGTTCAGTATCATTCGTCTGCTTATCTACTGCTTTAACGGGCCGTTCACGCAAAATTGAAAAAGTGTCAGTCGGCCAAAATGAGACGGTCGGCCCACCGGGCATTGCCCGGTATGCCAGATGGCCAGTCCACCCCTGCCGCGTATGCAAAATTAATGAAGCAACAAAACCATGGAGGCCGCTACAGTTACATGAGTAAACCAGACGAGCATTTTTTCCTCCAGCCCATAAAAACCAGGGGAAGTACATTTGGAGGTCGTGTTCTGAAGATGAGGAGAAAAAGTGTTTGGAATAGTCTAAAACTTTTGTGTCTCCTTTTAGTCTGCAGAAAGATACTTTTCTGGATCAACAACAGCCAAATCAGCTGCCCACCAGATAAGAAGACTGAGGTTTGTGATCAGTCTAGAGGTGCTCACAAATTTAATTTCGAGACTCAAGAAGAATAATTTAAATTGAAGCATCAACATTATGAGCTTCATGTCTCTTCCACCTATCATTCATAACCATCTACATTTGATGAGCAAACAGAAAAACTTCACTAAAGACACCAAAGCGAGTACATCACCTGAAGTTGGTACAGTTCAGTCTTACAGACCACACCTGAGCAGGCTGTTCAAAGAGGGGTACTGTCCCTATTTGAAACATAAATGTAAAGTAACAATGCTGGATATTCCAGCTAAAATTGTGCTGGTTTTCAAGCTACAAAATATTCATGAGTTGTGGAAGTCCCTGAATTCCTGATTGAGATGCTCTGTTCATAAAGAAGCAACAGACCTTCACAAAATCTTTCACAAGATTTTTGAGTGGGGTCATCAGATCAGTGTCTCCTGACTGGTTGATGACAGGGACAGAGGCTTTAAACACCAAGGGCTGCGCTCAACAAGGCTTCCAGAGAGTTGGTCAGTCAGAGGGAATGAGGTATGTGGAGCAGGAGGCCTTAAAGAGACAGGAACAGGGATTTCATAAATGAGCGTTGTTGTTGTTTTCCGTTTAAATTGTGTAAAGCTACATTGAGGGTATCTGAGAGACTGTACAAAGTTGGAAAAATACACAATATCCCCTCTTTAAGTATGGTAATTGACTTTTTTCCAGACAGCTACCTTTGCCAGTAGGTGAATGATGTTTGCATTGAGAAATACATCCAGTGAACACAGACACAGTTTGGTTGGACATGACATAATCCCAGACATTAATTTACAAGTACCCAAAGTACAGTATACTGTTTTGACTGTTACTAGAGCCTGCTTGTAAATTTCTTTGCATTTAAATGTAGCACATATGCGTACAAGTAGCTTGTGCACATCTCTGCTGTCCTCAGTTTGATGGTTTTCCTTCTTTGGTCCACGTATGGTCCATGTTGTCTGCTGCAGACTATTTGTCAAAGTGACACCCTCAAGCTCATCGTACATCAAACCCATTAACTCTGAGGACAAAATGTTAATTTGCAGCCTGACATATCACCCACTGAAAGGCAAAGAGGGATAACTGATTCTACTTTCATCTCCTGTTGGCGGTCATAATGTGATGGCTGGTGGTGCATTCAGAAATGCAGTAGAAACACCTGTCAGAGCATCTGCATTTGATCTTAATGGCAGCATTAAGTCCAAAACAAAAAGTGATGGATCAGGGCTCTGTATTTAGGGCTGAAACAGATCATGTGGGCAAAATTGTTGATGAAAAGAATAAAAAGTAAATAAGTAGGCTCAGATCTATATACATACATGTGTGTGAATATGTAGGTATATATGAACTGCTCTAGTTTCAAAAGGCAGGAAAAAACCTTGGAGCTGTCTGTCTTGAAAACACGTCTGATGATGTGTGTCTGTTCACCTCTGTGTCTTTTTTTCCTTCGTCCTCAGGTGATTACTGACATTTACAGCTTATTGCAGCAGTCCATCAAAGCTCACTGTGCAGACTGGAAAAGAAGACTGGTTACTTAGAATGAAGCTTATCTCGAGCTCTCACACAGCTGGTGTCAAACTGGGACAGACCGACAGATTGGAGAGAGAAGATTTTAACTCACAGAAAAAAAAAGAAAAAGAAAAAAGCAAAAGCTCCCCCACTTTTTAATGTCAGGTTTTGGCACATTTCCGACCTTTAATTTGCAGAGGGTGTTTCGCAGTCACGAAACCTTGGAGAGATAATAGCCAGTGAAAGTATAGCCTTCACATGTGTACAGGCGGGGAATATAATTAGCTTAATTTCAATGAAGAAACCGCATGTCTGTGAGGTATAGAAGGGATCAAACTGTGCAATCACCAGAGGGGTTTCACACTGTGTGGCTAAAGTGAAAGTGAAGGGCTTGATATGAAAGTGTAAATATAAAGATAATCTCATCTCAGGTTCTGAATCTCTTCTTTCAAACCTCTCAGGAGAACAGTAAATAAATGCAATTCACACCAAGAACAAAAACAGTCTGTGATGAGATGTGGAAAGTACAACCTGACTACAAACATTTTCCATCTGCGTGAAGTCTCTTATTATGCAACAAACATGATAAACTGTTGTTCAGGTAGATGAGCATAGTACATTTTAAGGTGATAATTCCACTGTGTTCATTTCCTGGAAGATTTGAGAACTTTCTCTTATGTGGGTTAAGAAAATTTCTCTAACCTTGTGTGACTTTAAGCACAAATGTCAGTGAATTAAAAGTTTGTCTGTTTTTTGCAATGATGCTCATTACTAACAGAAGTCAGTTTTTTGCTATAAATGTGCATATTTGCTCATGATATATGTACACGACACTGTTGTGCACTGATATCTGGACATTAATGCATTTAGCAAAGCATTCAAACCTTTGCATATGCTTTGTGAATTGCATGTCGAAACTGTGCCCCCACCCCTAGGGGCCTTGTCTGATATTTGCTTTTTTTTCCCCCTCCTCCTTCCTCTTGTACTCTTTTTCTTCCAATTGAACCAGGCGCTGCGTGTGATGGTGATCCAACAGTTCTCCTGCTCCCTGTCCTCCCCATGTTATGTGTCTCTGTTTTTCTTATGTTTCTTGGATAGGATGTCACTGAAAAGCAAACTCTGTTGTGTGTCTATACATGTGTGTCAGTATCTGTGTCTGCCTCAACCCCCTCCTCTGCCTGTATGTTAATGTTTTGGTTGACTCAGGATGTTTCTTGGCGAAGTGACTTTGGGTGTTGATTGTAGCAAATGAGAGAAGCTATCCCAATAGCAGCTGTAACACTGAGGGGGAATGATGCAATTTTTGCAGGATACCTCATTTACCTGCAGGAAGTCAGGGGTATGGCTCTTGAGTCTCTCCTTTGTAGAGACGCAATTTTAGCTACAGTCGGAGGCAGTGGGCATGCGCTGTCGCTGGTGCTGAGCCATGACAAAGGAGCCCAGTTTGGATGCTGCGTTCACAAACAATAAAAAAAAAATTACTGCAGACCCTACCTTTAAGAAAATCAAAGTATGTGTGCATATCTATGTACAAGGAAAGATAGGGTATCATGAGGAGAAACACAAAGAGGTGATTCTAAATATTGAGCCCCTCTTTTTATTATCTAGACGCAGCATCCTGTAAATGTCTGGCTCGCTGAGTGAGATGAACTCAACAGAACAGACTGTTAGTCATGTTGGAAAAATTGTTTTGTCAAATTTTCTCTCTCTCTCCTTAACAGCCACTTCAGAAAGCTGCTGCTGTTTTAATAGTACTGCAGGAGTTTCCAGACACAGTCTGAGTCCACCTGTCTGTCTGGCTTTAGATGAGTCCCAGTTTTATTCAGCTGTTGCAACCTAACCAGAATCTGACTAGACCAATGCAAACACTACAGCAGGAAAAGTGCACTGGTATTAGTCCTGAAATGCTCTCTTCCACCACCACAGAACCTCAAACTTCCACTTTTAGAGATTTTGTTTGAAATACAGAACTGTAAATAGCTGAGAAAAATACCAATTGGAAAGTCTTCGAAGTCTCATAAGGGACATTCAGCAGAATTAGCAGTTCACCCTGTGCCATCCAGGCGCGACTGTCCAGCTCCACAGAGACAAAGACGTATACTTAAAGGCTTCAGCTGTGTCTCCCAAGCAAAGCCCATACCCTTGGAAAAATGTTATTTACAGTAACTGCATTATCCAGGGAAAAAAATAAGATTTGGTACAGGAATTACAGGAGAGATTAACAGAGGCTCTTTGTCGAGAAAGAAGGTCAGAGACCCAAAATAGTCATCATGTCTGTCCTAGAAAGATCTTCCAAGCTGCCATAGCAGCTAAACCTATACATGCTGCAATTGAGGGAAAGGGCTCTGGGAAGTGACATTATAATTATTATGTTAGAGGAAGGGAAAGTTTTACATGTGGATCCGTCTGGTTAACAGGTCTACAGCCGCGGTCACTTAAGACAGCTGCAGTGTGCACCAAATTACAGAGCACAATGACTCACACTCTCTCTGTGTTTAGGACCACTTGGCTCTGCTCGAGACGCGACAAAGCCTTACAGTAAAACAGACTCTCCAGGGAGAGACCGTCGGCTCATCAAAATAACCGACTCTTTGTTCTTTTTTGCAACATCGGCCACACAGACCATCTGGAAGCATTCATTATATTTTTCTTATATTTATACAAAAAAATTGCCATAATTCTGAAATCTGAAAGACAATAGCTATTTTTCCAACATCTATAAGTTGATCTAAAATATAAGATCTACCTCCAAAGTCTGGACCCACCAAGAAGTTGCTTTCAGTGTCTTTTTTTAAACATTTCCATACTTTTCATCTATATAGTGCTGCTAAATGGCATACATCATTTCACCTTGCCAGGATATAGTCCATTACGCTTCAGCCTTTCCTTTGCCTAAAAAAGCCTTTAACTCAAAAGGTACATGTTCATTTTACAAGCCAGACAAATACAAATGTGCTTTTTTGGGACTCATGCTGAACACGTCTAAAAAAGGGACGGATTAACAGCTCATTTAATATAAACACAGGTCTAATAGTGCCTTCAAAGAGAGCTCTACCATGACTTCTCTTTGTGAAAGAGCTTTAATCACTGGGGTTTTAACAGCTTCCTGCAGAACGTTGTTCCTGTTACATTTCTCAGTAAACGTCCTCTAAACACGACAAATTTAGCCTGTGCCAGATTTTTTACACTTTGGATTTGTTTGGTCTGAATGTCAGCAACAGTCTCAAATGACCTGTGGTTAGACATGTTTAATGCTCTATGGTTTTCCTTATGGAGGGTGTTCAAAAGATACACTCCAGGCAAGAAATACCCAGCACCCATGCTGTGTGAGACAGCTTTCCATTTCCACAATCACCCACCACGTGAGGCTCTGGATAAACTGGAGTGTTTTTACATTTGGGATCCTCCTTTGGCACGTCTCTTCAAAATATCCTCCCAATATAAACCCGTAAACCCTTTAAACAAACACAACAAGGAGCCAGCTACCGACATGTCAACCATATGGAATGAGACTTCACTTTGTGTGTTTGTGTCCAGATTTATTCTGAGAGATTTGTTCTTCTGTCTGTGGATTACCAACAACGAACTCCAAAACATCTGCGCAGCCGCTCGTCTGTGGATTTTTTCGTTTTACTTTTGTAATAGCTAACTAGATGAATTCTTTCTAGGTTTTTGGACAATAAATGCACAGTTTGTTACATTCCTGGTCACAGTTGAGTTCAGTTAACAAGCCAAGTGCATGTCTTCGGGTTTTACGATACTTTATATTTGTACAGACTTGTGCACTGGGAACAAGTTGAACGGTGGTTTTGGTTTCTCTCCAATTCAAGAAGAAACTAGACATGAATGCAACAACAGAGAATTAGCACTGCATTAGTTTACTTTGTACTTGATTAAAGCCCAACTGAGAGATCAAGCTCTGTATTAGGTGTTAGTATTGGATAACAAAGGCTGTAAATTCAGATATTTTCATGTGCAACCCATTCACTGTCATCCCCAGATTAAAGTGTTTTTAACAGTCAATTGTTTCTCCCTGTGGGCTCATGCATGAAAACACCTGGGTGACACATTTCTGATGAGCAGTTCATATCATAGTAAGACTTGAGGAATGGGGGTGGCCTCCTGGTCTAAAAAATAAAACAATGTTCAGGAGCTTTCACACTGTAGGAGGAGTCTGTTAATGATTTTCAGATTGAAACTTCTCTACCATTTTTTTTCTGAGGGTCATGCTGTGATGTTTCAAGTCTCCTGGATCAAATCATTCCATCTTTTTGATAAAAAAAAGGATTAATTTAAGGGAAAATTACAATAAGAGGGCTATGCTCCATGATGATGGTGCTAACATTGCTAGTCAAGCAGAATAGAGGTGAAACATCTAGAAATACCAATCAAAGCTTTCTTTCAAATCCAGTAAATTAAAGTTACCATCAACATGAGGGGCCTGTCAATTGAGGAGTGCGCCCCATGTACAGGGGTTATAGTCGTCCTCCCAGTAGTTCAGCTCCTGGTCTCAACCATCTCTACAACCCACATTTCCTGGTTGTCTTTGACTTTTCCATCAAATAAAGGTGATTATGATTGATGGGTGATGCTGAAAAATGTCAAACGTCTGTTTTTAAATGAACAGCAGGGCTGTCACAAAAGTAATTTCTAAGCTCTGGAAAACAGTGCGACCAGTTCAATGTTTTGATTCCACTTTTTTATTTCACTACTACTGATAACATGTAACCACGACACACCGGGAAACAATAGAAAAAGAGACAACGGCTAACATTTTTGGCATCAGAGAGAAGCAGTTTCTTGAGCCTTTAAGTTGTGGGTAGAGCTTTGAACCAGAATTTCTTTTCCCTTGGGTTTATTCTGAGCAGAAACAGTATCATTTAGACATTTTTGGTTTTGGGTTACGCCCCAAAATGTACATTCTTGAACCAGTCAGAACCAAGCCATTAATATCGTTCCAGGACTTAAAGTTGGTAGGTTTAACATGAACACTCTCTAATACGCTGATATTACTTACAACAAACACTACAATTCACCAAGTCTGTGAACTATCAGGGGGAACTTGCCACTAACCTGGAGGGCAGATCTGACTAAATTACGCATCAGAATAGAGTACAAAATCATTCCTATGAATAAACTACCTTGCTGTCCTCGGTGGTGCCTGTTAGCCGTTACATGTGCAAGTGTGCACAGGGAAACAGACATGAAATGTGAAACAATATGATCTCACGCGATCACTGACAAAACAACAGTATGTTACCCTATGAAAAAGCATGATTATGTGTTCATCTTTAAAGGCATTATTCTGACTTCCCGGGGTGGTGCACTGTCCATTGGCCTGGGGCGTTTCAGTTACGCATCTGGGTTACAATGATGAGCCCTATGATTTGCATCACATAGTAATTTATCTTTATTCTTGAGCCTACAATGGTTACATTGTGATGACCTAGACCAATCATTAAGCTTCAGTTTTGGTGAACTCTCTCTCCTCTGCCTAGTAGCTGCTGTGGGTTTGCCAGGGTATGAGGGGGCGACACATGAAGTGGATGCATTTCGGCTACATAACCAACATAATAGACATTTAAAGAACAGAAAAAATACTGGACTTAACCAGTTTCTATTGTTTTTAATGTTCCAGTTCTGCTCCAGAACATTAAAATTTCAAAAGTTTCTGGGTTTTGTTTTCGTTCCTCGGTTCAAATCCCCTGTCCCGGGGCGTTGTAAGTCTCGCGGTTTAGGCATGGGTCTATATAGAGGGCAGTCTGGGTTCACTTCCATCTTAAGGCCCCATCCTGCAAGTCATTCCTCCAGTTTCCTGATCTTTCCACTGTTCCATCCTGCTCAAATAAAGATGCAAAATCCCACAACTAAAACTTCAGGAAAGTTCAAGTCTTTGGGGGTTGTAAGCTTTGGGCAACTGTTCTTAATTGAGCAGCCGCTCAATAAATCATTCGCTGCATGTTGTCCCCAACATTGCTCCTCTCTCCAACTATCCTATCCAGTAAAGTTGAGAACATAAAATGTAAGTTCAAGTCCTACATTTTTGAATCAGTGAGATGAATAAAATTTAATTTTTGATTCAAAAACCGTAGGTCTGGAACTATTTTTTTGTTCTTCCAAGTTCCTCTTTGGACTTTTATGACTTTCTAGGGAAATAGGACAGTGAGTGGATAAAATAGGAAACTGGGAAGACAGAGTGGGAAATGCCATGCGGCAAAAGGCAATGGGTGGGAATCCAACCCTGGCCACCCACTTTGTCGCTTCAATGAATGCCAAAATTAACGACTTGGGCCAAACTGGCACCCCAGGTCTCGAACTTTTGAGAAAATGTTGTTTTCCAATGATTTAGGAAGGTTTTCATCACTGTAGGGCAACAGATACACCACATAAAAATTGCCACTCTCTTGTTACAATTTATACATTTGTAAGGTGAATCTTTAAGACATCATTCCATATATCAAGCACCTATTGGTGGAGGAGATTTTGAAAGTCTTAAAAGAACATAAGTAATAAGTCAGTGTACTGTTTCAATGTTTTTTCTCTTCTAGTATAAATAAATGCAAGAAGTATTTTTGAATATGTGCAGGTCAAACAGACGTCTTCATGTTGTGTTTATTTTCCCTGCATCCATGTTGTTAGTCAGGAGTAGACAGGATGAAAATGTTTGTGTATACTTTACAGGGCTGATATAGACTCTGAGGGTCACTGTCTCTAACTGCAGTCGGGGTATCCACCCACGCTACGTCCATCAGCCGGCAAAACAAACCTCCAAACCACACTGGACCGGGATTGGACCCCGACATTGTTGCAGACATACTGTACATTTAAGCTTCCTGTGGTCGCAGCTCCATATACAAACACCACCAGAAAAAATGTGCATATTACAGTTAAGCTCCGTCACGTATTTTGAGACAGACGTGCTGGAAACACGAAGTTTAGTGTTCAGGAATAACACTTGTCTTGTTGCTGTGCTCATCATTATGCAGCAGTATTAACTATCTGCTCCAGAAAGTGAAGTGACATCGTGTTGTTTAAACATTGTACTTGGTCGTCTTCCTACACTGAGGCAGGTGTCATAGCCTCCACACACATAAGCATATGAAGCAGGTGTGTGTGTGTGTGTGTGTGTGTGTGTGTGTGTGTGTGTGTGTGTGTGTGTGTGTGTGTGTGTGTGTGTGTGTGTGTGTGTGAGTCAGGCACAATTAAGAACTGACAGGTCAAACATAAAACCGCCTCCGCTCTGCTTCAGTTTACTCTGCGTTCAGAGCGCTGGGCGTTTTCATCCTCCTGTCTTTCACTAAGACTTCTTCACACACTCTGACAGGGTTTCTCCTTTTTTGGCTCTTGTTGTGAAACGGTTGAGGCTGCCTGATACAGACAGTGAAACCCAGAGTTTTCACAGACTTGATGTAGCAGATTGGTCATTATCCCTAAATACAGGACTGCGCCACCTACACTTTTCGGCAGAGAACCCCATTAAGGTGGTTTTATCTGACTTTGATATCTTTATGTGGCGAGGGCTAAGTGGTTACGTCAAAGTTTAATTTTGTTTTAGTACATCTGGTATTCACCTTAACCAAAGTTAATACAAAATTCTCAGTTGCCAGACAACGCCACCCTGGGAATTTCACCCAGGGAATTAACAGTTTAACACACAGGACACACAGGTTCGTTATACTCTAGGCTTGAGACGTGGTTTCCAGTGTAA